>SSNR01000003.1:592275-620492 GCA_006937965.1 Callopanchax toddi | reverse complement strand
TTTTTTTTTTTTTTTTTATTAACACCAAATATGTACAAAATAATAATACATAATACATAATAATAATACACCAAATAATACATATTTGCTTTTAATGTGTATTACTATGTAATAAATTTTAGTTCAAAAGTAATTACTATGTAATTAAAATCTATTAACAAGGTAATTGAAATATAATTACTGCTTAACAATGCCTAAATTAGGCACTATTTACAGTGCATATTTTCATTTAGTGTTGCTGTGCACCAGTAATTACAACTAGTTAGTAGGTAATTGCAATTTAATTACTATTTAATAATTCCTACATTACCTACTATTTACCAGAAGTTTAAACATTAAACCGTCATATTTTACCAGTTAATAATTGGTACTGTTAATACATTTAGTCAAAGGGAAAGTTAAAGCTTTGACTTATTAAACAGTAATTAGGCAGTTATTACCATGTAACTCATGTTATGTTGTATTACCTTTGTATTTAAACTGTTCATAAACTAGATGCAGTAAATACTTCATTATTACAAAGTAAACCATCACTAATTACCCAGTAAGAACATGGAAACTGTACTGTAAAAGAAAGCCAGTCTTGTTTCTGAGATTTTAAACTGTTATTACCATGTAACTCCCGTTTAATTGTATAGTTAGTATTTAACCTGTTTATAAATTTTACCCAGGGAAATACTGCTTTATTACTAAGTAAAAAGCCACTCATTACCAAGTAAGTACAGGGAAACTGTACTGTAAAAGAAAGCCAGTCTTTTTCTGAGTTTTTAAACAGTTATTACCATGTAAATCAGGTTAAATTGTATAGTTTGTATTTAACCTGTTCAGAAACTATTACCAGTAAAATACCTTACTATTACCAAGTAAAACACAACACATTATTACCTAAGTAAGGTGAAACTGTACTGTAAAAGAAAGCAAGTCTTGTTTCTGAGTTTTTAAACAGTTATTACCATGTAACTCTGATTCATTTTTTTAACCTGGTCATAAATTTGTACCAGTAAAATACAGCAATACAAATACAAAATACAAATCCATGGACAATTTGTACTTACACTTTTTGTGTTTAACTGGTAGGTGGGCTTCAACTAATCACTCTCTTGTAAACTAATGCACAAACGGTGGCTGTCATTTTGTTTATATTTCAGTATGGACATGGGAGACGTGGACTCACCTGGAGAAGACGTTCCTGGGTTTTTGGACTTTTGGAAGTGAAAAATTCCAGAAGGCGACCAGTATTAAAACTTGTGAAAAATCACTCCAGGAGGAGATTGCTTCCAATATTAAGAAAGTATGTCAAACATGGAAGTTCAGTGATCAGTGTCTGCTGGCGTGCATACAATGGTTTGTCACATGATGGGTATATTCATTATCAGGTAAATCACCAAAGACATTTTGTTCATCCTGGCAGTGGTGCTCATACACAGCACATTGAACGAGCATGGCGAAATTACAAAGAGGACATCTACCGATACAGAGGTAATCTGACAGAGAAGGCCTTGAAGATGAACCTAAGGTTCATAGACTGGAACCACTGGCTTGTAAAAAAGAATAGATCAGGCATTCTTGGATGCTTCTTTAAAGACATAAGGGCATGCTATTAAGTGTATAATTTAATTAAAATAAGATAATTTATGAATGTTTGACAGAACAGTTAATTCCATTGTTTCTTCTGATTCTTAGCTGGATTTACATGTTAGCTTTCTAACATGATTTGATGTAGTAGTTGCCACACTGGTAGATGAATTTCTGTCCAATGAGCTTTCCTACAAGTTTGTTGGAGTATTTTTTGTGAATGATGTGACCTTAATGGTGTAAGTATCTATTTTGCATCTTAACAAAGTAATCCAATGTTAGTTATATAGAAATAACTGATTAAAAACTCAGAAACAAGACTGGCTTTCTTTTACAGTACAGTTTCACCTTACTTACTTAATAATGTGTTGTGTTTTACTAGGTAATAGTAAGGTATTTTCCTGGTTCTATGTTAAGATAATAACTATACACATTAACTTGTGTTAAATGGTAATAACTGTTTAAAAACTCAGAAACAAGACTGGCTTTCTTTTACAGTACAGTTTCCTGTTAATTATTTGGTAATGTGTTGTTTTTCTACTTGGTAATAATTCAAATTATTAAAATTAAATTAAATTAAAATTAATTATTTTTGTTGTAATATGTGTTTGTGTGCTAATCATCGTATTGTTCTGTGCTGCCGTTTTGGACCAGATCTCATTAAAAAAAAAATTTTCTCATTAAGTTTTTATTTGGTCAAATAAAGGAATAAAAAATAACATGCAACTAAAGCTAGAATCTTTAACTGCGACACAAGATGCTTTATGAGACAGTCGTTTAAAACACATAAATGATGGTGAAAGGTTCTTCACTATCATTGGTCACCAAACAGCGGCGCTCAGTCCCAGAGTCTGATCTATTCCATTGTTCACTTCTTCTTAAAACACCTTAAACAAACACAACCCAGTTTTTAGGACATGGATTTTTAGTTCTGGAGAAAAAAACAGCCTTTAATGTGACCATACTGACACATCAAATTAAAGCAGCGATGTTAAGTGGCACTTCTTGGACACCAACAGAAACTGGCCTTAAATCCCACAGGAAATTTAATCTCCAAATATTACATGAGGAAACATATGGTTGGAATGCAAGCTGTGTCAGTATATCAGCAATTTTGTAAATATTTTCATAGCAAAAATAAAGTAGCTATATACACAAGGACTGATGGATTTGAGCTACATTTTGTGTGGAGGTATTGGGGCTCAGGGTTATCAGTCACATCGGCAGAGCACCACCAAGGTGACACTTTAATAATCATTGTAATTGTAATTATCAACAATGGCAGTACTGCCTTTTGTTACAATGTATTTAAAAAAACAATGTCATTGTGCTACTGGTTAATTTTAAAACTGCTATCTGTTTTGTGTCTAGTAGATGCGATGCTCTCTATATGGTCATGACTGAAGTGATCTTTGCTTGGAGAAGCAGTGGCCTAAGCATTTGTTCCATTGAGTCTGGTTTTGGTGGTCTGGTTGCTGGTTGGTTGGCACAGTGAGTGTTTGGGTCAGAACTGAACTGAACAGCACAGGGAGGGGGGCAAGTATCCTGTTCCTCCTCAAGCACTCTGCCTCCACTGTGACCAATTAAGTGAATTTCAGCAAAGACTGTTTTATTAGTATGTGCACATAGCCACAAAATATAGAGATAAATTTTTCTTTTGAACACATTGAAAAACAAATTGGCACATTAAGTTGTGAATGGCTGGAAGAGGCTCTCCTGCCTATGCCTTCAGGGCCGGCCTGGGGATTTGAAAGTGCGCCGATTGAGAGGCAATCCCTCAGCTTTATCATTTAGCATGACAGTATGGGGCTGCAGCGCAGGACTCAGATGGGGGGAGGCCAATGCCAGATGTCAGCCATTAGCTTTCTCTCCATCTCTCTTTGCTATATTCACAAATGTGTATGCATACTCTCCAGCGCTGCCTCCCTCCCTTCCCTTTGGCAAGCCCAATCTGTTTGCTTTGGTGGCCTGACGAGCCCTCTCTATTTATCTGTTATTACATTGAAATTGTCAGATCCAAAAACCAAGAGGGAACCAAAGATGTGTGCCAGCACTGTTGGCTCAAAGCTGGTGTTTACTGACACTCTCCTCCTCCTCGACCCCCTGCTTCCATTCACACCATTCCCTCCATCGATCAACTTCAATCTCACATTACCAAACACACCAACTGTCTGACAGTGCACGTGCTTCCATACAGTCAAAACTCAAGCCCCATTTGCATTAGCAGCTAAATGAATTTTAGCATCTTACCATCCTGCCTGGCTAGATGCCTCCCCAGCTCCTCAGCACTGCATCAGGGGGACTTTCAGCACTGCTAATGAGGATTAGCCTGTTTGTGTTGTTTACATGTGTGTCACCCTAATCCTTTTAGCAATAAGCAGGTTTGCAGGAAGTAGTGGTAATTTATGTATGGCACATGCTTCAATGGGTTGCTCACTTGCAGGATGGACGTTTCACATAAGTGTGTGATTATGAAAGGGAGTAATTTGGCAGTTAATGATAAGATTTTATAAGCTCATCACATGGAAAGAAACACCCAGAACAAACCTGTGACTAATAAAACAAGTGGTCTCTGAGGGTAAACCTATCAAACTGAACTGGACTTTGAATTCAACTGAATCTTGTAGAACTGACTCACTTCCTGCCCTTCTGAAGGATAAACACTCCTGTGTCTTGCTGTGTTTTAAAAGTCATATCCAGTAAAGATGACACTACTAAGGTAAAACACACAGGCAGCATTTGATGTGTGCAGAAAATACTTCCAGTTATGCCGCATGAACCGTGTGAGGGCTGAACTTCAACATAATGTATGCATACGGATGGATGAAGTTGCTCCGCCTTCTCATATTGTTGAATAGTGAAGCCATGGGAACCAGTTTACAGCAGCTGCCATGCTGGATTTTTGAAACCAGAGTCTGAGCACTCAGGATGTGGAGCTGAAAGTCTTGTCTACTCACCCAGCTGAAAGCAGGCAGCTCTGTGAGGGTCATGTTCTTTGACTTCTCCAGTGCACTTAATACAATCCAGACTTAATTACTGTGGAAAAAACTCCAGAAGACACTGGGGGACACCTCTACAATTGCCTGATTTATTGACTACCTGACAAACTGATCTCTGTTTGTGAGACTGAAGAATTGTGTGTCTGAAAACGTTGTTAGCAGCACCAGAAGCACCACAGGGAAATGTACTCTCACTATTCCGTTTTACTCTGAACAACTCTGACTTTTAGTACCAGTCAGAGTCCTGTCATCTGCAGAGAAATTCAGATTGACAAATATTCAAAGATGGGGTGTTAACAAAGAAGGTGGTTGAGGATTTTAGGAGAAGCAGGAAGGTATCCAATACTTTTTTCCATCATGGGGGAAGAGATGGAGGCAATGAGGGAATATAAATACCTCAGTATTCACCTGGACAGCAGACTGGACTGGAGACACAGTGTAGCTTTTTAAAAGAAGGGACAGATCAGACTGGACTCCTTAAGGAAGCTAAGATCCTTCAATCAATGTTTGTGGCAAGATGTTACATATGTTCTATATGTCTGTTATGGACAACAATCTAATCTGCAGTCATCTGTTGGTGTCGCAGCATCAGAGTCAATTATCCTTAAAAGTTGTACAAGCTGATAAAGAAAGCTGGCTCTGTTCTGACTGCTCTGGAGCCTCTAAAGCTGGGCAAAGGAGGAAGTTTCATGAAATTAAGAAGGTGATAGATAACACGCATCCTCTACACAAAACAGTCATTCAATAACAGAGTGTCTTCAGTCAGAGGCTTCTTCAGATCTCCTTCTCACAGACTGCTACAGAAGATCCTTCTGTCCCAAAGCTAGAACAGCCAACACTGACTCTTTGAGAAAATTTAGATTATAAGATACTACAACATCTAATTTCCCTCTGGGAGTTATAAAATATGTTTGAATTGAAATTAATTTGAATGATGAACTATGCAAAGGTCCATAAGACACTAGAGGACAGAAGTGAGCTTTGCAAGTGGGGCCTTATAATTGCAAAAGGAGTGGTGCCAGGCCTGATCTGCAGGCCCTTCCAGAGTCAAGTCCTGTCAATCAGTGCATGCTGCTGCTCCCCAGGCTTTCATCCTCTCCACAAGGCCAGTCGTCCCCTCCTCCATTCCCCACAGGCCCATCAAAGGCTGATTTTCCACGCTGGCGGTCCAGCTAGGGAAGCTTCCAGCCAAGGACAGGTGGGAGGCAGGCGAGGCACGAGTGAACCAGCATCTGAACACAGGAAGGGTGCTGGGATTTGGCCAGTAAGTAAACTGAAAATAGTTCAGCCCTAATTCACAATGTGAAACACTGATCAGCAAACACAGAAAACAGGCCTGTCTCATTTTATTATGGTTTATTCATGAATGTTATTACACGACTCCCTCAATAAAGAATTTAAAACAAGTTCAGGTCACACACTTCTTAAATCAGTTTTACAACATTTGGCTTTGGTAGTGTAGATTTATGGACATTTTTGTACACAGTATGCTGCAATAAAAAAAAGACAAAAACCTGTACAAAGACACAGAAAACTGATGCGAGTTTGACTCCAAGATCAGCTTTGGTTTGAGTCGGTGTCCGGCCTCCACAGGGGTTAAATCTGTATCACACCACTGAGGCCACTCAGACCAGTGGACCCATTTCTTCTGGTCTCTCACTCCCCGTCCTTTTTAGGTTTTAAACTTCCCTTGCCACCCACCATTTTATGCCGGTGTAAATGAGTTCCCCCACAAAATCTATGGTGTGTCTTTAAAAAGCGATAACTCTCCTGGTGGTGCCGTGACATTGACCCCCTCGAGCATGGCAGTTCCGGTTCAATGCCCAGGCCTCATGCTCGCCAAATACACACAAACACATACACAACACACACATATGTTCTCAGATACCCACACAACAACACACACGGAGCCAGACCCCAGGTGCACCAGGAGGAGCAGTTAAATTTTATCATTACCCTTTCTTCTCCGTGTTGGGGCTTTTTATAGGGCCTTTTTACGGCCCGCTCTGAAGGTGCCACTTTGGTCCCAATGGTACACGGGAGAGAGATAGATAGATGGAGAGGGACGTGGAGAGCGTTGGATGAGAGGGGAGGGTGGAAGGTGGAGAAGAGACATGGGGAAGCAGGAAGGTGAGAAAGTAGCGAACAGGTCTACTGTCGGGCATATGAGCTGAGCAAGGGAGACACTGGGGAACGAAGAAAAGACGCAAAAAAGGAGGGGAGGGGGGGTGAAAAGAAAGAAAGAGAGCAAGGGAGAGAAGGGACCATCAGTTGTCAGTTTGACTGCTGGCTGATATAAAAACAGTGGCGAGGGTGGCGGATAAGGCTGATGATGAATGGGCTGGAGACACTCATCCATCTCACTGAAGGATTTGTGGCCAGAGAGTCGTGTACAGACATGTCTAAGAAAGAAAGGACTGTATGTGTGTGTGTGTGTGTGTGTGTGTGTGTGTGTGTGTGTGTGTGTGTGTGTGTGTGTGTGTGTGTGTGTGTGTGTGTGTGTGTGTGTGTGCGTGCATGCTTTAAGAAGGCTTGACAGACTGGAGATAGGGAGATGGAACCGAGCAGAAATGAGTTGTTTTTTTCTGTAAATCTATGTCTGTTTCAGTAGGTCCTTATGGTGAACACCAGTCTTCATGCATGCTGGACTTCTTGTGTACATATTTCTATGCCCAAACTTTGTGTAGCAGCGTAAAGATGACAGGCCTGTGCTCTGGAAGATGTATGACAATGCTGCTGTCTATCTGTGCACAGGCCCATCTGTATCCCTCACCGCTATCAGCGCGGCCCAACTCTGTTTTATAGCACCAAACAGTGGCTGTAACGACACCGGGACTCCGAACGTGTCAGAGTGGAACAGATTGATCGGTTAGCAGACACAACTGTTTGAGATACACTTGTAAATCACTGTCTTGATGTTCATGGATGTGTATTAAAAGGCTGAATTGTTTAATCTGAACTATGAACATGGGCCTGACTGAGCATATTTCCCTAGGTTCTAAAAATGTTAACACAGATAAATTAGGATTTGTAATGCATTAAGGGTTTAAATAGGCTGCTGATGGGTGGTTTCACTGTTGAGAAATGCCTAATAATGTGCCATAGTGTCGCAGCTGTGTTTGTTGATAAGCTCCCGCAGTCATATGAGCATGCCATATGAGTGTGACATTGCAGTGTGTTGCAATAAATAGTGAAAATGAAACTTACCACGAGATACTTAGTTCAGGAACAGCTTGTCAGTGTGTGATCATGGGCTGTGTGATCGACACATCTAGCTATACACGTATAGACGTAACACCAGTGCACAATGAGCGTAGAGGCAGAAATAACTGGTACGCACACTCTTAGTAGTCATGCAGCTGTGCACTGCTTATTTGCACGACTGTATGTGTACAGTATAAATCAGGGTTGCGTTAATAGAATATTTTCTGTCAGTGACTGGTTTTTGTAAACTGACGGAAATTTCTGAATGCCATCTGCCATTTTGACAGATTATGATGACCACCGCTGACCACTTGGTGGTGAGTGATCAGATTACTTAGTTATTATTTTTGATAACCTCACTGGTTTCACTCAGAAAAAACGCCATGGCAGCTGAGTGTCCTAAGATTCTTCAAAAAGCTAAGTTCAATCATTTAGTTCAATTGTTTATATGGATGGGTGCACATATTTTTTTCAATGAGGTTGTCTGGTGGGCACCAGGAGCTGATACATGGTGTGCATGTATATGTGTGTGTGCACGCGCGCGCGTGTGTGTGTGTATTAGGTGTGTATTTGTATTAGGGCTGCACAATATATCAAAAATGTATCGTTATTGCGATAACAGGACGTGCAATAGGCCTATCGCAAAAGACGTCAAAAATGGCGATAAATGATGGGTTGAAATGTTTCCATATATTCTATAAATCAACTCTTTGTAAGCTAATACGGAAGTATTTGACCAATCAAATGTAGCTCTTCCCATATGTGACCAATCAGACGACTTTGTTTACGTTAGCCCTTCCCATATGTGACCAATCAGATGGCTCCGTTTACGTTATGCGCCCGCCCACTACGTAACCTGTTTACCCGAGTTAGCTTTGTTTGCTTCACGTTGCAATGGCTGAGAGCAAAACAAGTGAGGGAAATGTCTACGATGACCTCGTGGTTAAAACAATATCAGGTCTCTCATTTGGAGACACTTTGGTTTCAAGAGAGACGAAGTTCTACAAACACGTCCTCTGCAGGACAACCACGGAGTACATGCGGCGTGTGCTTGCTTTTGTGTGTGTATGTGTGTGCGTTCTAGCGTGTGTGTGTGTGTGTGCGTGCGTACGCTTGTGTGTTTGCAAGAATAAAGAGTTGGTAAAATGGATTACAGGCGCTGAATGTCTCCCTGTGGTTCAACCACAGAAACGCATTAAACCAGAAGTACAAAAATATAAACTCGGCGATGGCGTCAGCGGGGCGTGGCGGGGGGAGAACTACGCCGCTAACTATTTCTAGCAGCGACTCGCTCCAGACACTAAAACAGCAGTCAGCTGTAGTCAGATCGTCAGCGTGTAACGAGGACAATGTCGCACTGACAACGAGAATTTAATGAAAGAGCTTACAGCTCAGGAGGAGACGGTAGCACGCGGGTCAGATGTGCTGCTCTCGGTCCGACACCCCCCCAAATCTATAAACGGTATAACATGCTGTGATTAATGCACTGCTCAGGTGTCTCCTCTACCTGATGCCTTTCAGCACAAAATGATGATCAGAGAAGCTGAGATGATGATCAACTAACTTCTTATTATTCCATTCAAAACGAGCAAACAGAATGTACACACAAAATCAATATGAATGAAAAGGAGCTGAGAGAAAAATATCTTACTTTCTAACTCTTTTATTTTTTACGAAAGAACATGAAATCCGTTTCCAGCACATTCCTGTTTTAACTTTCAAACGTAGTCTCAGATGTCATCTTCATTTACATTTTCATAATGACCTCGTACCTTTGATTTAAAACATTTAAAAATATATTTAATGACCTTGTTGATCCTTTCCATAATTTTATACTGTTTACAGAAATATTCAATTCCTTCTCTTTGGTTCTAAATCAGGTTTGTAAAGAATTCAGTTCCTTTTAAATTAGAACTATTTATTCTAAAACATTTTCTAAATGTTTATTGGTCAGGTGTTTTATTAGCTTTGTACATTGTAATATTTTCTAACAATACTGAACATTTAGACAAGGCCAAAGATCTAGAGACCAAACTACAGGTGTCCATCTGAGGGACAGGAGTCCATCTGAGAGACAGGTGTCTATAATGGAGGATCGTCCATCAGACATTTAGCTAAGAAATGTTCAGGTTGAGACGTTCCTGAGAAACATGAAGTTAAAACATTTGAACTGATCCTAAATTGAATGAATTTCTGATTCTGACTTCATCACGTTGTTTTTCCTTTTCTCCAGCAGCTGGTTCACTGAGTTTTGTCGTAGTGATGAAACACAAACTGTTAGAAAGGAAATCATTTGGGCTTTAATTTAAATGGTGACTTGTGTTAAATAGGAATCATATTGCATTGTAGCTGCTGTGTTTTTCTCTGTGTGTATTTAGAGTCTTTTTACTTTTTTTCTCATTCAGCTGCTAGTGTTGGATTTGGATCCTGTTGAGGTAGAAAACATTATTTTTATAGATCAGATGAGCTTTTTCCCGTTAAGTGGACATGCAGCATCAATATATTAGTAAAGTTTTAGCAGGTCTTTGGAATGAATTTGTTGCTGGATGTGCTGCGGTACCCGGTACCTGGACTACTAGGGGAAAACGAGGTTGTATATATATATCGCATCTGTTATTGTTATCGCAATATTAAGCACTGTTATCGCATATCGCAGTTTTTTAAATACCGTGCAGCCCTAATTTGTATCTGTATTTGTTGAGGGGGGAAAGTATTATTTGTCTTTTTATTCCAGTAAAATTCAAAATAGGCATAAAAAGCCAGTTTTTTGCATTACACTTCTAATTTATGTTAAGTATTTTTTAATTATCCATTATAATAATCATAGAAAATGTCATATTTATTTTACAGTCTCTATTCTTATTTTCTATTTTTATATATTTTATCCTTGTGTGAATTTGTTTGTTCTTGACTTGCCGTCACTTTGCATCTGGTTCACCTAAATTTCCCCTCTGAGGGACGATAAAGGGTTGTTCTATTCCATTCACCACATGAATAAACAGCACAATGCAGAATATTATGGCAACCTTTAAAAAGTGAAAAGAGACAGAGAAAAGAAGGTAAGAAAGTATCTAGAAAATTGTAGGAAACCTGTTGGGTCACATACCTTATACTCACAAACCAGATTCGATTCGACCTGCAAGACGCACATTTCTGAACCTCGAGCCAGACATGCATGTCTTGCTCTGCCTCTCCTACGTAGGTCAGCATTACAGGCTGAGGAGCTGCAGTAGCAGCTGCTGTCCTTAAGATTCCTATTCTCTCATTAATGAACCTGTAGCGTTTTTCCTGACGTGCATTGGGCCGGACCACGAGCTGTGCACCCCCCCACCATCCCCCAATCGCTGTATATGCACCACAGACATGTTTGTGGTTTTTATGTGGCTCTTTAAGATTTGTAGAGTTCCCCTGCTATATACTTGATAAGAGGAATCACCTGATAAAATGAGCCAAATCTGGTGGATCCTGACTCCTGAACGCCACTCATCCGGTCATGCACTGCGGCCTCACAGAAACACAGCTGTTTGATATCAAGTTTTTCTTGTTCCCGAATACAAGTATTTAAAAAAGTTTCTGTTTGACATAAATATTTGGAAAAAAAAACGTATTTGTGCCTTTCCGAATGCCGTATTCAGGTTCGGCTCCACCTCAGTGTATACTGTATGCACATGAAGGAGTCTAGTCTGTGAGGTCAGCAGCTAGTTGCACCTGTTCTTAATGAAGGTTGGACTCCGCTGGGGCTGCCCTTTGTCAAACCAATCTGTTGTGGTGAGGATGGAGCTAAGCCAGAAAACTAAACTATCAATTTTCTGGTTGATCTACGTTTCAGCCCTCACCAATGATCATGAGCAGGATGTGTTCCTGATGCAAGGTGGCCAGACTCAACCTTGGAGATAAGCTGAGGATCTCAGAGATCCGGGAGGTACTTGGAGAAAAACTGCTGCTCCTCTATGTCAAAAAGAGCCAGTTGAGGTTATTCAGTCATGTGGTCAAGATGTCTTCTGGATGCGTTGTGGGGTCCTTCCAGAATTAAGCCCTTGGGATGACCCTGGACCCACTGGAGTGATTACGACTGTAGACTTGTCCAGGAACGCCTTGGGTTGCACCAGAGGAGCTTTTGGAAGCGACTGGAGAGAAGACAGTCTGGGCTTCCTTGTTTAGGGCTTAGGGATGATGATGAATACAAGTCAGAGTATGAGTTCTAGTTTTCTGAGACATCCTAGTTTTTTTTAGATAATCTCACACGGCGTCCTTGGATGATTGAGGGTATTTAAATCAGGGTTTCAATCATTCCTGAAAACAGTGTTTATATATGTCCAGTTTAGTAAATTAAGAGAAATGTTGCAATCAGCCTTGCAACTAAGACTAGATCAGATTGTATTATAATGTAAAACCCAGCAGTTCTTTGGACTTCTAAGACAGACTCTCTTCCCCATAACCTATGCCACTGTTGGTGTCTTGTGTCTTTTGCCAACCTCAACAGGCGCCGGTTCACAGCTCGGACCCCATGCCCTGGGTCTTTGCAAACTCTCCCATGTGCAAATGCTCCGTATGGTTCAAGAGCAATTGCCAATTTTCCACCATCTGCCCGAGGCCCGTACTTACACATAGAAGCAAGGTCTCTGCTGGGTAGCGGCCACCACCCTTCACCCTGTCAGAGCACAGAAACTTGAAATGTTAACTTCCCGCCTGCAGGAGCAGAGAGTGATCCACAACCACACCATGTGCCAGCTGAATGTGCTTATGAAGAGGGTGGAAGAGAAAGTTACAGCTACTATATCTCTTTCCATGTTTGTATTTCTTTTCCTGTGCAGTCTGTGAATCTACCACGCTTCCCTGCCTTGTCTCAACTCATGCTTCATTTATTTATTCGTTTGCTTCGCTCCCCTCTTCTTGTCTAGCCTATCTCACTTCACTTCCTTCTCGCTCGTTCTTGCAAATGGCTGCCCGCCAACAGTTTGTCTGAGGGGAAAACAGATTTGAATAAAGAATAGAGACAAAAGAGAGAACAAAGAGGCAGTAAAAGGTGCTAAACACAAAGCAGTGCATGTCTGTTGGAGAGGCATGGTTTGTATGTGAGTGTGTGTGTTCAAGAGTCTTAACTTTACAGTGGGCAGCAGTCCAGGACTAGGGGGTAATCCTTTACCAGGGTTTACCAGCGGGAATGTCAGGAAGAAGTCAATCATGATGATGCATGCACTCTGCTGACGACACGGACAAGTGTTCAAAGAATATCTGGAGCTTGCAGATGTGCCAGAACCCTGCTTGTACAACATCAGGGTGCAGTTTATGATGATGGGCAGATACACACACACACAAACACACCCTTACACATGCGCACACGCACGCACACACACACGCACACTCAGGCACACACAGACACATTAAGCCATGAAGGCAGGCCCAGATAAGCAGATTATTTGAAGGAGACATTATTCACCATATGAAGGCAATAATTGGTTTCATTATTTGTGGAATTTTCAGCAATAATAAATGAAGCATTAGACGGTGTTTGGTTCCCCAAAGCAGGCTGGAGCTGTGCTAACCCTAAACCACTAAAGGCCTGTGCTGTTGCATGCTGGGTATTCTGGCACTTATCTCCTATCACAGCAAGTGTTCGTGTTTCTGCCTCTGCTGCTGCGTTTAGTTCGTTTAAAGTTCTGTTTCAGTAAAACAATTCAGTATCTGGAGGATATTAGGTCCATTTTTTCAACCAACATGAGAGTCTGGTTATTTGTCTGTGTGTGTCTGTGTGTGCGTGCGTGCGTGTGTGTGTGTGTGTGTGTGTGTGTGTGTGTGTGTGTGTGTGTGTGTGTGTGTGTTCTGCTTCATGTGCATGTTTATTCCCTCTGTCAGGGAAACCGTGGTGGGTAGGCAGAGTTGGAGGTGGAGGCCACTATAACGGTCTTTTGAAGGAGATAAATGGGATACAGATGGTCCAATCAATGTATTAAAATGAGGCTCGGGGTGTGGGTGGGGGTTCTGGGGTGTCCGACTCCTCAGGTCATAACTAGACCATCAGACTACATGTAAATATGTTATACCTGTTAAAAGCAGATTATGTTCTTTTAATTTCAACGAGTCAGATAAATGATGTTAAAGGATGAAACGATGCTAATAAAAATGCCATAAACACAATAAAGAGGAATTAAATTAGCCATATATGTGTGTGTGTGTGTGTGTGTGTGTGTGTGTGTGTGTGTGTGTGTGTGTGTGTGTGTGTGCATGTGTAAGTGATTATAACAAAGAGACTGTAGTGTACTGAAGGTGATGTTGGGGCAAAAGGATCATGCCCTTTCCACCTAGTATTTGATGGTGGTTTATTGGTGGAGGGGGATCCCCGTGGGACGGAAACATGGCTTCCCAGACGGGAGATAAGATCTCCATGAGAGAAGCAAAAAGCAAAAAAAAAATCCACCCAGACATTTCCCAGATATTTTATCATGCCCTATCAGATTCCGCTCTCTTATCACACTTTACACACACTTAAACATGGATTCCCATTTCTGGACACATTGCTCATGTTAAAAAAAGAGGAACAAGGGGCAGAGGCATGGGGGGGGGCAGTGTGTGTTTGTTTGTGTATGTGTGCATGTGTGTGTGTCTGTGTATGGTGGGTGTGTGTGTAACAATAATAGATATCCTGTTTATACTGGAGGAAACACACCTACAGATCTCAGTATGATCAGATCTTAATGTAGTTCATTTTAAAAACATTTAAGTTTTAATCCCAACAGTCCTGCTTTGGCTCGTAACATGAACTGAATATTTTTTACATAATAACACAGATTTTGGCATGAATACTAATATTACATAACCAATACAATAGTCTCCTGTTTGATGCAAGAACAAATTGAAACTTAATAAAGAGTAAAGCCTTTATATGCACATCATGAATGATTGACAGGTTATGAAGTTAGGAAGGAAGGAAGGAAGGAAGGAAGGAAAACAGAGTACAGGCTGAAGTGACCCAATTATAACTGTTTTGCCCATATCCAATTTTTTACGACAGCCTGAAAGACACCAATCAGATTTTTTTCAAATCTGACTCAGGTCACTTTCATATGTGTTCCTAAATCAGATACATATCTGCTGTTTTTCATAATGACCTCAGTCTGAACGGTTGGATGTTGCTTGTCAGGAGTAGCAGTGACAATAGGCACGAGATAAATAAATGCTGTTCCACTCCTCCAGCAGGCTGCTTCAGGTCCTTGACCTTTGACCTCATGTACAGCCAGGTGTTGAATAATAACCCCTCCAACACATGCTGCTACCAGCACAGCACTCACATTAACATGTACATACTTATATAATCTCCCCTCTTATAAACATGCCTGTTACAGAACCACTGAATCACCTTAAGAACACAACGGCCATAAAGCTTCTTATTTACAAGTAAAACATATTAATGAAAATCCACAGCCATACACTGTCAGAAATAAAGGACAAGAATTGTACCTTTTTTTTTGTCACTGGGGTGGTACCCTCAAAAGTACAGTTTTGTACCTTTAACTTCAGGGTTGTATCCTAAGGGGTACAAATATGTACCCTTTAGGATACATATTTGTACCCCTTAGGATACATATTTGTACCCTTTAGGGGAACAAATTTGTACCCTAAGGTACAGGTGTGACTAGTAAAAGGTACTAACTACAAAGGTAAAAATTTGTACCCCCATTTAAGGTACAAAATTGTGCCTTTTGAGGGTACCATTTTGAACCTTAACTAGGGGTACACATGTTTACCCTTGTAGTTTGTACCTTTTACTAGTCAAACCTGTACCTTAGGGTACAAATTAGTACCCCGTAGGGGACACATATGTACCCTAAGGAGTATAAATATGTACCTTAAAAGGTACATATTTGTTCCCCTTAGGATATAACCCCCAGTTAAAGGTACAAAACTGTACTTTTGAGGGTACCACCCCAGTGACAAAAAAGGTACAGTTCTTGTCCTTTCATTTCTGACAGTGTACAAACAACCCTAACGGGCCACTTTATTAGTTACACCTGCTCAGTAAATCATTAACATGAATATCTGATCATCAAATCACATGACAGCAACTCAATGCATTTAGGCATCTAGACATGCTGAGGAGGACCTGCTGAGGATTTAAGTGATCTTGAACAAAACATGGTTGTTGGTACCAGATGAGCTCTTCTGAGTATTTCATAATCTGCTGATCTGCTGGGATTTGAACCCACAACTATCTCTAGGGTTTACAGAGAATGGTCTAAAAAAGATAAAGTGGTGAACAGCAGATGTGTGGGTAAAAATTGTCTTGTTGGGGTCATAGGTTGGTTCAATGGGCAGACTGGTAGGAGATGTTAGAAGGTCAACATCAGCTCAAAAAACCACTGGTTCCAACCAAGGTCTGCAGAACACCATCTCTGAATGCAACATGTTGAACTTTGAAGCAGATGGACTACAGCAGACCTCACCAGGTGAACTTCTGTCAGCTATAAACAGGAAACAGAGGCTGCAATTCACACAGGATGACCAGATCTGGACCAGAAGAGACTGGAACAATCTTTATGATCTGATGAGTCTCAATTTTAGCAGCAACATTCATGTTAGAATTTGGTGTCATCATGAAATCATGGATCCATCCTGCCTTGTATCAACTCTTCAGGCTGCTGGTGGTTTAATGGTATGGGTGAGAGTTTCTTGTCCCACTTTGGGTCCCTTAGTCCCACCTGATCCTGGTTTAACCTCCACAGCCTACCTGAATATTGTTGCTGACCATGTCCATCCCTTTATGACCACAGTGGACCATCTTCTGATGCTACTTCCAGAAGGATAAAGCTCCACGTCTCAAAGATCAGATCATCTCTAACTGGTTTCTAGAACATGACAAAGAGTTCCCTGGACTCCAGTGACCTCCACAGTCACCAGATCTCAATCCAGTCCAGAACCTTTGGGATGAAGTGGAACAGGAGATTCACATCATGGATGGATCTGAGTGGTGATGTCATATCTACATGGACCAGAACCTTTCCAACACCTTGTTGAACTGATGGAAAAAATAACTTTGTTTAGACTATTGTCAGTAATTTACACCAATCCTTAAAGTGACCAGATGAGGTAGTATTAGTACTTAGTAAAAGTACTTTCATCATAAACCTGCCACGTCCAGTCCTCCATGTCTGTCCTCTGGTGGGGGATCTGCAGGTGGAAAGGTCCAATTTTATTTCTTTGTAGCTGTTAAACTGTTGTATATTTACATAGTAAAATAAAACAGATTAATGTATAGTTGTTAAATTAACATTAACCAACACATTGTTCCGTTTTAAAACTTATATATAATTATTCTGTCCATATTTAGCACTTTGAAGAATTTGGACATATTAAAGTAGTTTATAGTGATATATACATTTTTTACATCAATTTTTAAAATATTTTAGAATAGTTGGGTGAAATATTAGAAACCATTTGATCTCCCCCCCAGTCTTACCTCCCCATCCCCAGACATTTCCCTCCTCCTGCTCCATCACTTCACCAAGGATTTTGGGTGCAGGTGCATCACAGTTGTGGTATTCCATCTCTGCAGTCCTGTAGCGACCTGTGGCCCAATTTTGTTGTGCATTTTAAACACTCCCACTCATGACATTCTCATAATGCACATCTAGGGCCTGTGGGGTGGGCACACTCAATGGCACCTGGGGGGAGGTGGGGTATTGCCAACCATCCTCATCTCCGGCACCAGTGCCCACTTCTACGTTACATGTAGACATTGATGGTCTGGGGCGGGGGATGGCGTGCTGCCCCCCCCACCACCACCTGTTTAAATACATCTTACTACAACATGCATCAACACCATATTAGAGCCGGCGGAAGGAGATTTGGGGGCTTTCCACACCCCAGTTCTCTGTTCACTGCCCTGGGCTGAGGGCTGGGTAAGGAGCTGGCTGACTGGTCTGGTATCCCCACCCCCCACCCCCACTGCGACTATCTAGGCTCCTTTCTGATGTGGGGCCCATCCTCCCCTTGTCACTCCGGTGAACCTGGTGAGTGGTGCCTCCACCCATCGGCGTGTCGTTGAGTTTTGGTGCCCGGGTCCGGGTGATGGGGCAACTGCTGGCTTGCTCCTGGTGACTGTTGGATGGGATCTGAGCCCTCTAGCCCTGTCGGGTCTCTGCAGGGACGGGGTCGCTCTTAAATGTCAGGTCTCTGGGTCCAGGCTGGATCTGCCCTGGTGTGGCTGGCTGCTGGTGGGGCCCGTGGCCATGTACCCAAGTGTTTTCAGACACATTAACTTGGACTGTGGATCGCACTGAACACACCTTGAATTAGTCATTACTGTGTACATTCCAAGACATTGTAATTGTTATATGCATATGATGTTTATTGCTGTGGGATATTTGCCCTCTGTCTTATTTGCATGTTTGTTCTCTCTCTTTTTACAGGTCTAGAAGCAAATTCTTTGTACCCTTTTCTTCCTCTGTTACCCCCCCCTCCCAACACACACACACACACACACACACACACACACACACACACACACACACACACACACACACACACACACACACACACACACACACCTATCTCTCTGCATATTTCCCCTTTAATTCTGTCTCTGTGTATATTGGGATTCAAATGAAACCAAAAAAACAGTTCTAATAAAGTTTTTTTTTTTAAATAAACCATTTGATCTTATTCCTGGAACCCACCCCAAATCTGAGATCTACTACAAACATGACAAGAGCAGACATATATACACACACATGTCCCATGTGCACACGGTCCCCACACACCCTGAGAGGGGTTTTAAAAAATTAGAATAGCTCAAGTGGGAAAACAGCATCCATTTGTCTTTGGGATAATATGAGTGTGGCTGCATTAGAGACAAATAGCATCCACTTCCATTTCCTTTATCACTGTCAGGCCAATTAATAGGCCAAGGATCCCGAGTCACCAGACAGAGGCAACACACACCAGAGCACAAAGGGAGCTCTTTCAGCCACTGACCTTGGATGCACCTCCCAACACAAAAGACCCCCAGAGATGGATTCCTCTTCAGAGAGCACCGACTCCCTTTAATGGTGATGCTGCCGTTACCTCCCAGACACAAACATCATGTTACGAAAATCACAGGGACATCAGAAATATTGGTTTGGGTTCAAACCACAGCAGTAAAATGTACCATCAGGTTAAAGCAGGCTTTTAGGATTATCACCCCAAATAGACTGGCGTCAGTCCCTTAAAGTCCCAGCTGTGTTATTCCCAATGAGAGGTTCATGTCCTCTGAAGGAGAGAGCAATGAAGAGCCCTTCCTGGATCTGGTGACACACTGCATTCATCAGCCATGTAGATGACAACATCACCTGCCTGTCACCTGGAGGACAAACGGGCGGAAGGCTGAGGAAAGGCCGGTACCTTTACTATAAAATTTTAAAAAATTACATCAGTAAACAAATCAGTATTTGGCTTGAATTAAAACAAATTATAATTATATGTAAAAAAAAGATTATATATATATATATATATATACATATATATATATATATATATATATATATATATATATATATATATATATATATATATATATATATATATATATATAAATAAATTCATATAGTTATATGTGTGTGTGTACAGTATGTGTACATACATGCATTTTTGATGAAGAAGTATTTATTCACCCAACAGATACCACACATGCAGGTGTGACCTTTGACCCTCCGACGCTACAGCCTCGCCGTGCATTTTGTTAACACATTGATGAGCGTGACATGGAATCAATGGAGATTAACTTAGTGAAGTTGCCCGAGGTGTTCGCTGCTCTCTATGAAGGAAGAACCTTAAATACGATTATACAGAAAGAGAAATGATGCCAAGATGAGCAAGGCTTAATCTACTGTAATTATTTGACAGGATATACTAACACAGCGATTAGCATATCTCTAGACGGCACGGAGAGAGAGGAGAAGAGGAGGAGAGAAGATGAGAGCTACCTGATAGTGAGTACTTTCTCTCTCCCTGACATGGGGATGAAGGCAAACTGTTCCTCCATATGTACCTTCAGTGATAAGCCATCTCTATAGGAGCCGGCCCGACGCCACGCACGCCTCACGTGCACACACACACTGCTCACCACCAACACACATGCATGCGCTCAAGGTACACTAACGGGTGACCAGATATAGGTGATGTATAAACACAAAATTATTCCTGAAGATCAGCTGAAACATACCGAGCAGCCTGCTGCAGCATGCTTCAGACAACTTCCTGTTTGTCTCAATGTTCTACTGGCTCAGTCTCTCTCTCTCTCTCTCTCTCTCTCTCTCTCTCTCTCTCTCTCTCTCTCTCTCTCTCTCTCTCTCTCTCTCTCACACACACACACACACACACATACACACACACACAGATCATCACTACGCTGACTGTTAAACAGCTAAATGTGAACTATCAGAGCTTCAGTCTGTTGTGTGAACCTTTACTTTGAGCTCTGGTGTTTTACAGGCTTCAGTGCCCCCAGATGGCAGAAAGAATATCTAGACTCTAACAAAACTCTCATTTGTTCAACAGCAACACATACCTTCATTTCAATTTTTTAAAAAATGTTTGCAGAGGAAAAAAACACTGCAGCTTCTTCTAATAATATATTTGAAAAATTACTTCTAATTATATATAGAGACAACATTTCATTATCTGCATCCTGATTTAATTGATTAAAGATGGGGACTTCTTGTGAGTGTTCTGTTTTTATTGAACTAGACCTAAAACAGCTTATTAACCATAACTATAAATGTGTTTATTCTGATCAGGAACCCTCTGCATTCTAACTGACCTGAAAGACACTCAGTAGTTTTTACATGTTTCTGTTTTTAAATCAGGTTAGTGTGTTCTGAAGATACTGCTGTTAGCAATTAAAAACAAGCATTAAGCAACAATAAAATAGATATTCAGTATAAGATCTCCTGAACTAGTCTTTAGCGTTAAAGGTTAAATTTAACTACGGTGGAAGTCGTTCAGCAGCCTGCAGCAACACTCAGGTTAAAGTCAAGCTGATGAATTTGTGCCATTTTATTTAAATACCGGTATCTCGTTTCCATGTGAGTGTGTCTTCAGATGTGCACATATGTAAATGAGAGTGGGTGTGCATGAGATCCATTTGTTAAGGCTAATGATGTTTCTTTGAACACACACGGTCAGATCTTTGATGCATTATGGCATTTGGATAAAACAATGTTTGCCTCTCATTCTGACATCATTATCCAAAGTATCGGTTTCAGATCAGGACATCAAAAAGAGATTTGTTGTGTGATTTCTGTCTTCAGTGTTCACCCCAAGCAAGGCGGACCTGACCCTTCCCCGCCTCGACTTCCCAGTCCTTTTAATCAGGCCTCCTTTAGTCCTGATTGAATATTTATTGGCTTATTTATTCTTAATCACAGACAGCCGCTTGTCTGTTCCATCAAATCCAAGCTTTGTGTATTAGACACACATGCTTGCACATGCACAGCTGAACCCTGTCCCTGACTGCCTCTGGCCACTCTGGTTATTAACTGGTTAGACTTTCTGTCCCTTCCTAGGGTCAGTTTACCAACACGTTTACCAGCCTGTGTGTAAAGTTATCAGCTTTAGTTAATAAAATAAAATCCTATAATGTATTGTGTTCTAAACATTTAAACATGTAGCAATGTATCCTGACAAATGGCTTAATACTTCAAATAAAAGCCTCAAAAAAGTTTTTATAACGTTGTAAACATCAGGTGTATCTTTAATTTACACATGACAAAATGTCTACTTTTAAAAACTGCTTAAAAAAACATTCCAGACATTTTTTTTTCTATTTTTTGGTTTGAATCTTTTGATCAACTTCTGTCCTGATCAAAACAATGAATGTTAAATTAAGATTGTAACCCTTTAAAGTTTACCCCTGCATATAAGAAAAACATTTCAAACAAGCTATAGCTAGCTTGTTTACACAAACACGACTCAGAGCCCCTAACCCCTCCCATCGGCTATAATCTCTAGGCCACGCCTCTCTCGCACATGGGACCGCACATCGCCACATCAACATGAGAGAGCAAAACACCAGCCGTTCAAACGCTATGCTAACGTTCCCCCTGGTTTTTTCTCTTTCTACGTCCAAACGCTATTTGTGTTCTGCTAACTGATAAGTTGTTTTTCTTTTTGGGACTCTGGTATTTTTTCCTAAAATTGAAACGTGAACAGCTGGCTGTTTCTGTCCTCCTCTCACTTCCAGGATGTTTTGCTGAAAAAAATGCTCCAGCAAGGATTAATGGAGGATCCAAGCAGTGTGGAAGTGAGGCGCTTTGACGAGGCAGACAGCCGGATTGTCCAATAGTTGCTTTTTGTCTGAAACGTATAATTGGCTGAGGTTTTTAGAGAACCTCCTTAATTTCTTTTGGGTTTCTTTTAATCACCACAATATATTTATAGCTATACTATGTTAGAACGTTATTAAGAGGCATGAAAAAACAACATTTTAGGCTCATTTATTTTTCAAATTACCTATAGCACCTTTAATAACCACAGAATCCACAGAATTAAACACAGAATTACACGTTACACCATAGAATTGCACAGAAATAACCACAGATTTCCACAAAGCAAACCCACAGAATTCTACCACAGAAATGATGATAGAATATCATGTAAATAACTACAAACTTTTACAGAAACAAACACAACTTCCACATAACACCCACAGCATTCCATGTAAATAACTACACAACCACAGACAACCAGGCATATAGTCACATGCTAATGTCATAATTCCACATAATTACCACCAAATTATGCAGAAATAGCCACTGAATTTAATGTAAATGTCCACAAATTTCCACATAACTACAGAATGTTATGATCAAATCAAAATCTAATCAAGTCAAACTTTATTTATAAAGGGCATTTCCTGTCAACCCATGTGCTTTACAGCAGATAAAATAAAACACACATGCACAACATAAATAATCTAGGATAAAAAAGATATATAACCATAATAAATATTGATTAGAATTAGTTTCAATAAGCCTTCAAATTCCACATAAGTACTATAAAATTCAAAAATAGAAACCCCACAGAATTCCATGTAAATACTTACAGAAATCCATATACAGAATGATTTAATTTCTCATAAATAACCACAGAATTCCACAAAGAGAACCATGTATTTCATTTAAATATATCCAGATTTCCACATAATAACAATCAACATATATGTATATATGGTTCAAATTGCCTGTCACTTTTTAGCTGGACCTGAATTTCCCCACTCAGGGACAATAAAGGTTGTTTCTTTTCAAATTTTTATTTTTATTTTTTTTTACAAATTAGTACAGAGTTTTATGAAATACCCCCAGAGTTCCGCATAAATAACCATAGAATTTCAGGTAAATGTCTACCTTTATCTACAAAAAATATGACAGAATTTCCAAGTAGAAAACATCAATAATTGCAGATGCCCATGTAATTCTATAGCTATCTAGCTGTCATCAGACCTGGAGGATGACGATTCCATTGCTCTTCAGGAAACAATCTACAGAGGGTATGATGAGAATTATTTTTTTACTTGGATGAAACACTCATGAGCATGGTTTTAATCGACCTTATTCCATTATATTTATTTTATATGTGAAGTTGGATTAATGAAGACCAGTTCAGTGTGTAAATGAGGTTTAAGCCTCTGATAGCTGCAGGTAGAGAATACCAGATTTTGTAGATCTCATTGTTAGATAAATCTAATTTTTAGCTTAATCGTAAGGTTTTCTGGTGGGAGTCTTTTCATCATACATAAAACTGTACCAATAAGAGCCATACAGTGTAATACCAGGTGTTTCCTCTCTCCAGTGCTCTGGTCTTTCCCTCATGTCAAACTGCTCTGTTTGAATCACCACACACTCAGTGTATCATTCCTGATTTTGCTATTGAGATCTAATCGGGTGTGCAGGAGACCAGCTTGGCGGACCGAAGGTTCCTTTTGTGAGAGTCCCATCTGTTGAGGACATGAGGGCCCCTAGAGCCTGGCCCAGAGCTGGTCCTGGCCAGGAGAGAGCAGAAGAGTGGGAGGGATGACAGGATGGGCCGTTTCCCTTTATGCAGCCAAAACCCGGCCGCCCTTCTATTCTTGGAAATCTGTCTAGACTGTGCTGACAAAACACAAACAAACACCAGTGAGGAGACCAAAGGCTCACAGGAATATAGAGGGTCCGTTAATCCATCTCATTACAACACATCAGAACACACCGGCGTTCTGTTTACTAGCTTGTTCAAGATGTGTAACATTTAGGTGTCCATTAAAGGAGACAGCCTGCTTGACCATTATGACCACACACACTCATACACACATGAACACACACGATCACAAACACAGTGCTACCAACCCATACCAGCACCATTATTACCATTATCCCTAAACCATCAACCATCTAACAAGCATCTGGCTGCAGTACTAGATTTTAGGTCAGGTGAGTAGGTGGGAACTTAGACCAGGTGAGTAGGTGGGAACTTAGACCAGGTGAGTAGGTGGGAACTTAGACCAGGTGAGTAGGTGGGAACTTAGACCAGGTGAGTAGGTGGGAACTTAGACCAGGTGAGTAGGTGGGAACTTAGAGCAGGTGAGTAGGAGGCACCTTAGACCAGGTGAGTAGGTGGGAACTTAGACCAGGTGAGTAGGTGGGACTTTAGACCAGGTGAGTAGGAGGGACCTTAGACCAGGGTGCTCATTTATAAAGCTTTGCGTAGAATCCTTACTAAAACTTGCTTAAGCTCAGCCAAAAAATTTCAGGTACGCAAATTCCATTTCCGATTTATAAAACCCTGCGGACGCACAGATCCACGCAATTCTGCTTTATAAATCGATGTCAGACCTAGAACTGTGCTCAGTTGTTTCTGGGTCAGAACCCTCCTCCTACACACCCACATTCTGCCATATACGGTCAATGCAAAGTACCTCATGAATAATTCCATATGCATAAGCCGGTGGGTTTCTGGCTTTTAACAGTAAATCGTGACAACAGAGAGGTTTAGGAAGCGTAATTTTACAGAGGCTGAAACTCGAGGTGCTTGTGGTGAAGTGGATGGACGGAAACATGTTTTATTAGGTGGTGAAATGTGACGAATTACGAACACGGAAGTGCTCCGAGAGACGTCTCGTTGCAGCGCGCCTGCTGTCAGTCTGACAGAGAGGTCGTGAAGATCTAAGAGAAACGTTTAATGACAACATTTAATTTAATCCAAAGGGGAAGACACGTCATGCTGTTCATCCTATCAAACAGTCAACCTGCTGGATAAAATAATCGCTGGTTGAAACCAGAGAACGGCCGGTGACACCGGGTTTTACTGGTTCTGATGGTTCTGTTGATCTAATACTGGACCCAGTTGATCCATAGGATGCTCTAATGAATCTATCAGCTGATCGATTGTCCAGTCATTATCTAGAAATCTCTAAAAACTCTCTCCCATCCATCCGGAGTCTGACTACTGGCTGAGCTGCGCAGCGCATCCAGCGCATTACGCACAAGTGTCCCTGCAGGATTCCTAAGTCTCTAAAATCATAATTAATGCAGCAATAAGTGCAGTTTGTTATATAATCTGAAGACGACCGGATGAACATAATGAGATATTTTTCGAAAATGCGACATATTTTCATTCAGATTTAAATTTTTATTTTTTTTAGAGACGGGATTGTTTGGTTCTGTGTGCGCGAGGGTCTACAAGTCTTTAATTGTGTCATAAATTCAACATTTTTCATCTCACCCGCTGCTCTGACAGGTTTCACGTCTCCAACATGTGCTTAAGCAAGGTCTAAAGTTTGCTTAGAGTTGCGCACATTTTTCCGTTACGTTTTCTTTTATAAATCCCAAATTTTGCGTAAAAAGTGACCTACGCAACTTTTTGGCCCATTTTGTGCGTAAGCAAGTTTTATAAATGAGCACCCAGGTGAGTAGGAGGGAACTTAGACCAGGTGAGTAGGTGGGAACTTAGACCAGGTGAGTAGGTGGGACCTTAGACCAGGTGAGTAGGTGGGAACTTAGACCAGGTGAGTAGGTGGGAACTTAGACCAGGTGAGTAGGAGGCACCTTAGACCAGGTGAGTAGGTGGGAACTTAGACCAGGTGAGTAGGAGGGACCTTAGACCAGGTGAGTAGGTGGGAACTTAGACCAGGTGAGTAGGTGGGACTTTAGACCAGGGTGCTCATTTATAAAACTTGCTTACGCACAAAATGGGCCAAAAAGTTGCGTAGGTCACTTTTTACGCAAAATTTGGGATTTATAAAAGAAAACGTAACAGAAAAATGTGCGCAACTCTAAGCAAACTTTAGACCTTGCTTAAGCACATGTTGGAGACGTGAAACCAGTCAGAGCAGCTGGTGAGATGAAAAAATGTTGAATTTATGACGCAATTAAAGACTTGTAGACCCTCGCGCACACAGAACCAACAATCCGTCTCTAAAAAGAAAAAAAATTAAATTTTGAATGAAAAGATGTGGCATTTTAGAATAATATCCCATTATGTTTATCCAGTCGTCTTCAGATTATATCCCAAACTGCACTTATTGGTGCATTAATTGTGATTTCTGAGACTTATGAATCCTGCAGGGACACTTGTGCGTAATGCGCTGGATGCGCTGCGCAGCTCAGCCAGCAGGCAGACTCCGGATGAATGGGAGAGAGTTTTTAGAGATTTCTAGATAATGACTGGACGATCGATCAGCTGATAGATTCATTAGAGCATCCTATGGATCAACTGGGTCCAGTATTAGATCAACAGAACCATCAGAACCAGTAAAACCCGGTGTCACCGGCCGTTCTGGGGTTTCAACCAGCGATTATTTTATCCAGCAGGTTGACTGTTTAATAGGATGAACAACATGACGTGTCTTCCCCTTGGGATTAAATTAAATGTCATTAAACGTTTCTCTTAGATCTTCAGGATCTCTCTGTCAGACTGACAGCAGACTCACTGCAGCGAGACGTCTTTCGGAGCACTTCCGTGTTCGTAATTCGTCACATTTCACCACCTAATAAAACATTTTTCCGTCCATCCACTTCACCACAAGCACCTCGAGTTTCAGCCTCTGGAAAATTACGCTTCCTAAACCTCTCTGTTGTCACGATTTACTGTTAAAAGCCAGAAACCCACCGGCTTATGCATATGCAATTATTCATGAGGTCCTTAGCATTGACCGTATATGGTAGAATGTGGGTGTGTAGGAGGAGGGTTCTGACCCAGAAACAGCTGAGCACAGTTCTAGGTCTGAGAGCAATTTATAAAGCAGAATTGCGTGGATCTGTGCGTCCGCAGGGTTTTATAAATCGGAAATGGAATTTGCGTACCTGAAATTGTTTGGCTGAGCTTAAGCAAGTTTTAGTCAGGATTCTACGCAAAGCTTTATAAATGAGCACCCAGGTGAGTAGGTGGGAACTTAGACCAGGTGAGTAGGTGGGATCTTAGACCAGGTGAGTAGGAGGGACTTTAGACCAGGTGAGTAGGAGGGACCTTAGACCAGGTGAGTAGGTGGGACTTTAGACCAGGGTGCTCATTTATAAAACTTGCTTACGCACAAAATGGGCCAAAAAGTTGCGTATGTCACTTTTTACGCAAAATTTGGGATATATAAAAGAAAACGTAACGGAAAAATGTGCGCAACTCTAAGCAAACTTTAGACCTTGCGTAAGCACATGTTGGAGACGTGAAACCTGTCAGAGCAGCAGGTGAGATGAAAAATGTTGAATTTATTACACAATTAAAGACTTATAGACCCTCGTGCGCACACAGAACCAACAATCCCGTCTCTAAAAAGAATAAAAATTAAAATCTGAATGAAAATTTGTCGCATTTTCGAAAAATATCCCATTATGTTCATCCAGTCGTCTTCAGATTATAGAACAAACTGCACTTATTGGTGCATTAATTATGATTTTAGAGACTTAGGAATCCTGCAGTGACACTTGTGCGTAATGCGCTGGATGAGCTGCGCAGCTCAGCCAGCAGGCAGACTCCGGATGAATGGGAGAGAGTTTTTAGAGATTTCTAGATAATGACTGGACGATCGATCAGCTGATAGATTCATTAGAGCATCCTATGGATCAACTGGGTCTAGTATTAGATCAACAGAACCATCGGAACCAGTAAAACCCGGTGTCACCGGCCGTTCTGGGGTTTCAACCAGCGATTATTTTATCCAACAGGTTGACTGTTTGATAGGATGAACAGCATGACGTGTTTTGATGTTTCCCTTTGGATTAAATTAAATGTTGTCATTAAACGTTTCTCTTAGATCTTCACGATCTCTCTGTCAGTCTGACAGCAGGCGCGCTGCAGCGTCTCTCGGAGCACTTCCGTGTTTGTAATTCGTCACATTTCACCACCAAATAAAACATTTTTCCGTTCATCCACTTCACCACAAGCACCTCGAGTTTCAGCCTCTGTAAAATTACGCTTCCTAAACCTCTCCGTTGT
>SSNR01000003.1:583129-587065 GCA_006937965.1 Callopanchax toddi | reverse complement strand
CCCCCCCCCCCCCCCCCCCCCCTCCCAGCCATTCTGTTCTCTTTACAACTTTACAAAATAGGCTTTTAATTTAGCTGGGCGGCCGGGGCGTGTGGGGCCTGCCAGCATCAATCATCATGAGGAGGCTGAGGAGCCCGGCTCGTCCCCTGGGCTTTCTCACTGACGAGGATGTCCCCACACACACACACAGACACACACACAGACACACACACACTCAAACTCACAGGCATGAACAGGTTCACACACCCTTCCTTCTGCTCTTTTATACAGACACTCATTTGCAAGACCTCAGGACCTTATCATTCTGTAATATACATACACATGCGCATGGAAAAGCACACACACACACACACACACACACACACACACCCTGAGGGTGTAGATGATGGAACCAGACTGAACACAGATGGTAAACGGAGGCAGAATGTGGAAAGAAAACGTTGCTTCTTCTCTGTGTTTTTTAAATTAAAAGTGCTCATCACAGAGTCAGAACCAACCAGGGGCCCGTACTGGTGCCAGGTTCACGGTGTGTGATACCTTACATAACTCTACATTATCCATCATAGTTTATTTGTTTTCCTGTATTTTCCTCTGATTGAAGCCACCGTTCCTTTTTAAACCCAGTAGTATTTTCATGGTAAACATTCATTTCCATTTTGGGTTCATGCGCCTGCCTTCTTTGTTAATTGGATTTGGATCATATCCAAATGTTCAGTGTTTACCCACCAATAATAAGAATATTCCAGAAAGGATCTGTATGAAATTTGTCTCAGATTTTGGTAGCTCATTGAAGACGTGACCGTATTTTTTTCTTTTTTTTTTCTCCAGTGAAACAAAATGCCAGCGGGACGTAATTTCAGAAATAGGAAATGGGATCTTTTTATTGCCTGGAGGCAGAGAGACTTTTTATTCGTAAACCGTGTTGTCTATATTTACTGAAACTGTGACGTGAATTTAAAACGGCTTTATTCTGTCATGTGAAGATAATACACAAAACACTTTTAATGTTGAAGCAAAGGCTCAGTGTTTCTGTAAAAGGTGTTGGTGACCTCCATACCTACAAATTTAAAGGTATTATTTAATATAACATATTCCAAGAACATTATCATGACATTAGTATGAATCTATCACAGATGTTTTATCAAACCTTCCACAAAGCCATTGAAAACACTCTGAGTTATCTCTTGAGAACTACTGATTATTTTATTTTTTACTTTTATTAATATGCTCAACTTTATGGAGTTCATTTCCTTTTTTGTAATTATTTCCAATCAGTATTCAAGCATCTAGCTTCTTGACAAAAAACATCAGCTGAGACAATTAGCAGAAAAATAATCAGGAACGGATTAGAAAATTTAGATGGACAGACAATGCTGCTATAAAGCTGAGAAGAGCTGCTAGTGGAGCCTGACCGTCCAAACAAGAATTCAGTGGGATTAAGATCATAACTTATCACAATTGTTGATGTCTGGAAAAAAAAATCTGAGTATGCCACAAGAGGAAGTGCTAATATGTATTGCTTATTTAGTGTCCAAGATTCAAGAGCAAAAGAAAAAATATCCATGCAGAAGAGGCCATCAAGCTTAAGTCAAAATTAAAAACCTTCAAAACCTGGGGAAAATCATGTTCTATGTGCCTTTTTACTTTGAGCACCGACAGCTCTGCACTTCCTATCCAGCATGCACCACCCACCCCTATCTCCCCCCCCACCCCCCCCCCACGCAAAAACGCCTGTAACAATGTAGGTGGTCCTTACAGGTTTTTACTTTATGACCTCTGCTTTATAGGATTAATGAAAAGTCACTCAGCCCCATCTGCTGCTTGTGTCCAGAATACCATGTTTGAAACTTCTGAGTCTCTGGTCCGGTGCCCTGAAGTCTCACAAAATCACGTATCTCGCGAGGGTTAGGCTAACTCAATGTGGCTAGCTGTTATGCTAATGCTTGACTGTTTTTAGCTCACAATTCCTGCTTTTTTTCCATCTCTCCCTGCTTGAACACAGCTGATTTCTTTGAATGAGTGATGAACCGCTCCAGTAGAAAGCAATGAAGGCTGAGGAGACATTTCAACAGTTAGATTTAGGTGTTTCTGAGTAAAGACAATGCTAACGTTTTTATGACAGTGATTTTAAATTTATTCTAGGGGGAGCTAAAAACAAGCTCAAACTGCATAGTGTCCCTTTAAAGAAACTTTCATTGCCAACAGTCCTGTAAAGGTTAAAAAACACACACTAATATCTGAGTCAGGTCATAGCAGATTCAATATGAGTTCCTGACTGAGCAACACTTAGCTGAACATCACATGTCATTAGGAAGACGAGGAAAAGTCTGACAGTTCATTTTTGTTCTCATGAAATGTCTTAGCTGTTCAGCAACAGGTTAGAAGGATAACTGACACTGACTGACATTTTCTGCTGTGTTTTATTAATTAGGTGAGGTGCAGTTGAAACACCAGACACCTTAGAGACATCAACTATTTTTAGTTCAACAAGTCTCTATAGACAGTCTTTGATGAAGGAGTGAAGAACAGATAAGTGTTATTTTCTGATCTGATTTTTTTTAGCTTGTTGTGACTTCAGATATCCAGATGTTATGTCTGACATACATTTAAAGTGTCTGTAAACATCTGACCTTAAAAATCTCAAATGAGTCTGTGCCAGTTAACAGCGAAACAATCAGTCTTCTTTAAATCATAAAGATGTCTTTAAATTGTGTTTGATTAACTGTATTCAATCCATTTGCAAATGTAATTTTAGAAACTTTGTAAAGAGACAACTTTACATTTGCTGTTATTGTGACAGCGTGTAGCTCAGTTGGTATAGTGGCCGGTTCGATCCCAACGCCATGGTTACTTTGTTGTTGACACTTCACCCAACTTGCCTACTGGTGGTGGTCAGAAGGACTTGGCAGGTGCCGGTGCATGGCATCCCCACCTCTGTCAGTGTGCTCCAGGGCAGCTGAGGCTACAATATAGTTTATCACCATCAGTATGTGAATGTGTGAGTGAATGGGGGATTGCCTGTGTTGTACAGCGCTTTGGGGAGTGTCCACACTCTAGAAAGAGCTTTATAAATAGTACAGGCCATTTACCATTTTATCTGTAATTGTGTTAAACTTCTCTTTTATGTCCAAAAAGGATCAGAGTGAGAGTTAATGAAGATTGACAGAAAAGACAGTTGATGCAGAAAATGAGGGCATCACTAAACTTTGAACTGTAATGATGAAAACTCAGAAAATGTAAACACATACTAAATCTACAGCTGTAGACAAGGTTCTGAGCAAAACACATACTGTATTAACCTGTTCAGTGTCTGCTCCTTCAGTTATTACGTCAGTTTGCAGCAACTTCTGAGTCTGGATAGATTATTTCTTCACAAGTTCCCAAAATAAATCAGTCAAAACCAGAACCATCTCCTGAAGTTGATCCAGTAATGGGATCAGAGCTACACCAGATCCTGCACTGGAATGCTAAATGTCCATGGATTGGACTGCTGAAGATTGGAGAAATGTCCTTTTTTTTAGATGAATCTCCTTTATGATTGTTTTGAGCGATAATGGATTGTTTGGAGAAGAAATTGTGAGCACTCTCATCAGTCCTGTGTCCTACCAACACTAAAACTTTCTGAGATTATTGGGTTGGTTGCTTCTCAGACTATCTCACAGTTTAGCCTGCGAAAACAGACATGATTAAAGAACGAGACATAAAGATCATCCCAGAGGAACTCCTCCAAGCTATCCAACAGCAGGTTGGTGAACAATATCTTTTTCAGCCTGATGCAGCACTGGGCCATCAGGCTAAAGTCAGAGCAAAGTGACTTATGGAACCAAACATCAACTTGTTGGGTCCAGGTCCAGGGACCTTAATCCTACTGAGAAATTGCGGTAAATCCTTAAGAGGCAAGTGGACAAACAAAATCCCACAATTTCTGACAAACTT
>SSNR01000003.1:573129-578129 GCA_006937965.1 Callopanchax toddi | reverse complement strand
TTTCAGAAACCAAATATGTAAAGCAAGGATTTTAAGCTAAAATCAGCTGATCTTGTACCAAGGTTTTACTGAACAGCTACAAAAGAATATTTGCCAAATAAATTCAGAATTCATTCAAGGCTGACAGACCAAGTCAACCATTTTAAACACAGACTCAAGTGTCTTCAGAGTGTTTTGATCATTCTGTCAGATGTTTTTATGATCACTGACATAGAATTTTAGAAGTTTCAAAGACTTTTACTAACAATTGCATGGTGTTGATGCAAATTGTCAATATCTGCAGTATTAGTCCTTTGGTCTAGACCTCTATAATTCACCCTGTAATGCTGTCAGTCAGCTTCTAGCTCAGATCCTAACCAATGGCACCCTCATTCTTCATCATCAATGCTTGGTGTTTGTCAGAATGTGTGAGTTTTTGTTTGTCCACCAATCCTCTGGAGGATTGACCACATGTTCTCAATGGGATTAAGGTCTGAGGAGTTTCCAGGACCTTAACAACATGTTTTGTTCTGTAAGCCCTTAGTTCTGGGAGGATGTTTCAGTCCCATTATTTATTCATGGCTGTTCTCAGGCTAAACTGTGAGTGAATCCACTCCCTTGGCTGAGAAGAAGCCATGAATGATCTCAGGATGTTTTACTTTTGGCAGGACACACACTGATGGGAGCACTCACCTTTTCTTCTCCAGAAGTCCCTTTAGCCAGATGCTTCAAACAATCAGAATGGAGATAAATCAGTAGTCTAAATCCTCAGACCGTTAGCAGAACCTCAGTCTGTTCCTGATTGTTAGTGGCTTCTTTGCTGCCCTTCTTAACATTAGGTCATCCTTCAAAAGTTCTGTGCTACAGATGGATTCCTGATCAAGCCTGCATTGATGGTGACTTGACCCCACAACCTGGATCAGCTTTAGGATATGGTCCTGGTGTGCTGGACTTCCTTTGGAACTTTATAATTAATTATTATCCATCTGATACCTTCAGATTTTAAAGATCCTGCAACTGACATAAAAACTGAGGGGGGACCAGGATGATTAATAATTGTGTCACACTCTAAGCTTGACTGTATATGTGGAGTTTTCACCAAAAGTGTTTACAAAGAGCCTCTTTCTATTTCACATGATCACAAGAAACTGTTAGTACAGTCTGAACATTATAAATATTACTGGAAAATGTTATGCATGGCTCTTTATCTGCAACATATTTCATAAATATCTGCTTGCAAACAGAATCCAGGATGCTAGTGACCAAAACACCCACACACTCTCTTACACACACTCACTGGCAGCAGCTTCTTGGTAACAGCTACTGGCTGGTCCTGATGCAAAGCTGCTTAACAGGCCTCAACTGGGATCAGTGACAGATGGCCAACTGGTCCTGAAGGCCTGTCAGAAACAGGTAAACCTGCATGGTCACAACCCCACAGAGCCTCTGGGATGCTTAAAGTGTAATCAGAAGATTTTACAGTTGAAGGTTAGGCTGCTGAACACACACGTCAAACAAGTGTTGTCTGGAACCTGATCCCCAAAACCAGAGTCGGGAGTTTCAGTTTGTCCTCCTGGGCTTCTTGGGAGATTCAGCTGAATGAAAGGAAGCTTTTACCTGAGCAGGCTTTGGTTTTACTGGGATGAGCAGGATGAGGTTGTGTTTACTAGAAAGATCAGAACGTTGAGACTCTTAGATACAAGCCTGACAGTGTAACCTGACTTTTTTGTGCAAATACAATTGGTCAGGTGTTTACTGTGACAGCAGCCTTTCAGCTGATTGAGGGAAACTGTTCACATAACAGTAACTGATGACTAATTTATTATAACATTCTTTTATTACGGTCCTTCTCTGGGATGCTAAAATAACAAAAAAGCAAAGGAGGTTCTAAACAAAATTTTGCTAGGAGAAAGATGAGTTTATATTCTGTTGCCATGGTGACAGACTCAGATATTCACTTACCTCACTTTCTGGTAAACACAGAGATGTTTGGGAAGTGGTGTTAATATGTATCTACAGTAAGGACAATACCCACGTGATGACGAGGTCTGTGGAAACAGGAAGTAGTCCTCTGACAGATCAATAGAGAGCTGATTGCTGACTGACTAACCCCTCCACACACACACACACACATACACACACACACACAGCCTCTTCTATGAATAATTCCTATGAATGGTTGTGAACATGTATTGTGTATTAAATACACATACATACTACTAGTTGACTTTACACTAAAGTAGACAGGTATATGTTTGCAAACTACTGAATGGACTTATTATAAAGTAATACTGAGTCCTTTGAATGGTATTTCCACTCTAAAGTGGTTCAGAGATTGTACTAAACCTGTGGATTCGTTCTATGAAACGACTTTTGTGGTTTTTAATTTTCTGATTGTTGACGATCCGGTCCACTGTCACTCTACCCAACCTCAGTCTGTTTATAATGAATTCAAGTACTTTAACAGCTAGACCCAACCAGAAATCTTTAATCTAACCAGCAGTGGTGCTTGTCAGATTAAACAGTTTGTGAAAGAGAAAAATAAATAAAGACATAGTCTGTTAAGGCCAGAGAACAAACAGGAACAGACACACAGACGAATGGTGTCTCTAAGCAGACGAGAGTCTGATCACATTACGTCTCATCCAACACATTTTTAAAACTCGATTTCCAGCCAGCAGTTGATTTGTCAGCAGCAGGAGGATAGAATTAACTCCATCACTGTCATCCTTGGCATTTACTCAACGGCTCTTTGCTCATTTGTTCTTAATGTGGCTGTTTTTTAACATGTGTGACAAAGTCAGGATGGGCTGGAAGGGAAGGTGGGGGTGTGGCATGGGGGGTGAATAATTAGTGTATTGAAAGGTAATAACAGTATGGATTAATGTGGGAGAAGTGGAGTGGAGCGCATCATTGAATGAGACAAACACAATGCTGGGAATTGGCAGACAAAGCTGGAGGCAGTCAATAGAGATTATGTTTGGGGCTAAGCCGCCCCCCCTCCCGTTAGCTCAGGAAGTCTGGGACACAGAGGTGTGGGAGGCCTGGATGGAGGTGGGGCTTACTCCTGGACTGGTGCTGATATCTCAGATCAGCTTGCTACCTTCTCTGAACATAATGCTTGTGGATTTGGACTACTGGCATGAAAGACTGAAATGATGGTCATCATGCAAACTTGTTTTAGCTTTCTATCCAAATAATCCCAATGCATCCTTGGGGAGGTGATGCATTGGCCCTGGTGGAGTTGGGGTCGTTGCCAAGTGGGCAAACACTCAAGTCATCAGTAAAATAAATAGCTTTTAAATAGGAGAAGAGATGATGTAGCAGCTAGCAGCAGCCCTTTGATGAATCAGCAGGCAGACAGCAGCTCCCTAACGACACGAGGAACACTATGTTAACAAATAACACCAGCTTTACATATAAACTTTATTGAACTGTGATTTCTAATCTTTTCTGTCAAACTTCAAATTAAAGATGAGTTGCATCATGACATAATGTTTGGGAAACCACCAGTCAAATAGAAGATATTTGGATTATTCTTCGTTGTTCCTGAAATACATTGATAATGTTCATCTCATATCATTTTTATTTATTTCATGACTTGTAAAATGCCATGTCTTTCAAAACCTTACCTTATGTTGGATTGCAAAGTTTCAGAGCAAAAATCTGAGTTTCTAGTGCAGAGGTCTTCCAAGTAAAGGCAGACACATCATTATCCCTCACGTCTGACTGAGGGGGAAAAGTTACCTGGCACTGAAGATCATTACTCAATTATGAGCTGCAACATTTGCCAGTGATGGAGTACCCTCTGCAAGCCTTCTGGTGAATGTGGACCTACTGGGACTATCAAAGGTTCCAGTAAGCCAGTATACAGTGACCTTGTAGACGAGGTGAGGAGTTCCACCATCCAGAGAAAATCTGAATACGTTCTCATCAAAAGAAAAATTTCTTGTTCACATCAGCAAAAATAATCTAATTCTTTTATGGAAAAGATCATTTTTAAAATCATGTTAGGCATTGGTAAATGCATCAACATTTTCACCCATTTTTTAAAAACCATTTTAAAGGCTGTGGGGAGCAGGTGCCTATTTTTAGCAGGCAGGGTACACCCTGGACAGTTCGCCAGTCCATCACAGGACAAACAAGACATACAAACATTCACACACTCACTAACACCTAGAGACACTTTAAAGTCACCACTTTACTCTATGCATGTTTTGGTCTACGGGAGGAAAGCAGCACATGCATGGGGAGAACATGTAAACTTCAAGCAAAAAGATCAGAGCTCGGTATCAAACCTCAGACCTTTTTGATTCAAGACAACAGTGCTCCCAACTGCACCACCATGCAGCCTATATATAGTGACACCAAATCCATAAAACCAGGGTTCTGAAGAAAACTACTCTTAACTCATCGAGTGAGTCAGGATAAAAAAAAACATTGACTGATTCATCTACAAGAAACCACATGAAAACCATCAAAATATCTAAATCAGGATGAAATGAAAATTAAAGATTAATGTTCTGTAATGTTAGAAATGTGGTCCTCCTTGGTGTGATGGCAATACCACCAACAATTCAGAGGACAGTGTTGAATATCAATAAATCATTTTGCTTGTTCTGGATTAAAAACACTACATCTCACCCTACAGTCGTAGCATCATTCAGTCCCTGTTTATACTGCGAGGTCTACTCACTCTTCTTAAATGTTTTCTCCATATAAATAGCATCATTCCATTTTTTTCTTTCAGGTATGATATGTGTAAACAGTAGATAGCTCTCTCAAAGGAGATACGTGTATTAATTTATTTATTAATTCATTTATTCACTGCCTTTTTTCTTTGTGTATAATTCTCTAATTTTTATGTTAATGGCCACATAGGGAGATGGCTGCGTTTTGATGACATATCTCCAGTGGAGATCCGCGGACGGCTTAACCCACCCATCCAAAAATAGCTGTGAAATCCAGCCAAATAATGGGAGGGTGGTGGTAGGAGAGGTGGGGTGAGGGGGGGGGGGGGG
>SSNR01000003.1:542678-573119 GCA_006937965.1 Callopanchax toddi | reverse complement strand
GGGGGGGGGGGGGGGGGGGGGGGGGGGGGGGGGGGGGGGGGGGGGGTATGAAGGGGTGGATTTGTGGCAGCTGAAGCTTTGCATTCAAATGGTTTGGTTTGTGTGGAGTGAAGAGCCACCCCCCAGCCCTCCACCTTCACCACTACACCCAGGAGAGGCCAGGGTGGAGGAGAGGTGTTATCGGATGCTTGCAGCCAGAACCCCGTCCCGATTCTGAATTCACAATGTGGAAGAAGTGACTTGTCTTTGTTTTGTCAAGTGTGCCATGACAAAATGCTTTCTTCTGACCCTTACACACACACACACACGTGCACATGCATGTTGCTGAACATGTTCCTAATCGCTGCCAATGTGGTCATGTCTAAAGTAGAGTAAAGTAGTAAAGTAGAAATGCATGGATTTGTATTTGTTGGTGAAGATACAGGAACCACGTTAACACTTTTCAGAAACGTGTTTCAACTTTTCATTTCTTATTGATTTGTTGTGGCTCTAGTTTTGGAGCCCCAGTGGGTGTAGGGGTCAGTCATGATCTTAGTTTATCTGTTTTAGGTATTCATGTTGATTAAATCAGAGAGGCCAGGCTGAGGTGGTGTGGACATGTAGATATGAGGAATAGTGAATATATCAATAAAAGGATGCTTAGGAGGGAACTGTCAGGCAGGAGACGAGGAGATTTATGGATGCAGTGAAAGAAGACATGAAGCTGATTCGTGGGAGAGAGTATGTAGAGGACAGAGTTAGATGGATGTAGATGATCCACTGTGGTGACCCCTGAAAGAAAATACCAAAATGAAAATAGTGGAATTTATGTAAGTGTGATATGATCAAACAAAATCCTAATATTCATAGAATTTTGTTTGATCACTCTAGTGTATGATTCAAGTTATGGATATCAATTTTGTTTGGCTTATGTGATTGGGACAGACAAATAGGTTATTTTGAGGGAACTTCTTTCATTATTAAAATCAGGGAGTAACAACTTACTTCATATAAAAATAAACTTTATTACCATATTAAATAATTAACATATCAAACACAACACACAATGACACACAAAACATAGATAAAGGCTAAGTGGTTCATCAAAGACCTAATTGATTGTTTCTTGAGGAGCAGAGGTGTGAAGTTTGTGTTGTAAATGGGGGCAGAAAATATAAGATATTTTCTTCTTTCTGCCCCTTTTCATTCAGCCTTGTATGGTTTATTTTATTTATGTATATAGTGTATGTTATTTTAATTTATTTTTGAATGAAATAAAACAATTAATTAAAAAAAAGTTTGGAATTTAAACTTTTTTTTTAAAGCATGCAAAATTGCGCTTAAAAAATCTGTGAAACTGCGAGGGGAGCCGCAAATGAGCAAGGGACTACTGTAGAGTGGAGAATATTATACTGAGTAAAAACCAACTTTATCAGTATAAATGTCTCCAATCTACTCAAAATTCTTAAGTGTAAAAATGTTACAACCAAAAACTTAAGTAAATGATGGTTTTACTTTTTAGAGTGTTGAGGATGAATTCCAGCATTACAATGATCCCAAACACACCGCCCAGGCAAAGAAGGAGTAGCTATGTAAAACGTATTTAAAGAATCACCAGTCTCTGGACCACAATCCTAGAGAATCTGTAGAGGGAGTTGAAAGTCTGTGTTGCCCAATGATCTGTAAACTGCATGAATGGGACAAAATACCAGCTATGTGTGCAAACCTACAGGAAACATTTGACTCTGTCATTACCAACTGAAGTTACATTACAAAGTGAGGTGAACTTTTGTTATTGACCAAATACTTATTTTCTGCACCATTATCCAAATGAATTCTTTAAAAATCATTCAGTGTGATTTCCTGGATTTTTTCTTTACATTCTGTCTCTCACAGTTGAAGTGTAGCTATGATGAACATTACAGACCTCTCATCTTTTTAAGTGGGACAACTTGCTGTAATCCTGCACTTCTTCTGCCACGATGGAAAAAGTGTTGGACATACAGTATTGCTGTTTCTTCTCAAATCTGCTATCATCTCTTTTGTTTTGTTCACATTTAAGACAATATGATTGTTGTCACACCATTTCACAAAGAGATCCACCAGTTCTCTGTACTCAGTCTCTTGTCCATCTATGATACACCCAACAACTGCAGAGTCATCTGAATATTTCTGCAAATGTCAGAACTCTGCTTGGTACTGAAAGTCTGAGGTGTAGAGTAAAAAGGAACTGTGAGAGTACAGTCTTCTGTGGTGCTCCTGCTCATGCACACAACCCTTCAATCTCACAAAAGGATCCCAGTGCTGCAAAGGTCGATGGTAGGGCTTGTCTGAAGGAGAGCAGCATGAAGCTCTTGCCAAAGTTTACTTGCTGTCTTTTCCGGACCTGAATACCAGCTTTTCCACGCTTTCTCCGATTGGCTGGATTCAGAGGCACTTGGTGCAGATCTGGCGCTTGGCCGTCCTTAGCAATCATGGCAGATCGGATGTATGCCAGAGATACAGCAGCCAGGACACTTCTGGAGCAGATGGAAAGCAACAAAACAGAAACAAGCACCGGAAAGATGTTATAGTTCAAAATGCAACTTGTAGCAATGAGCTGGCCAGACACAGGTGCCATCTTGATACAGAGCAGAAATGGAAGTGATAGTGGTAACTATAAAAAACAAAACTAGCAACAGATTTACAAAGTGAAGGCTACATTTTTGTCTTAAAAGAGCTGTGAGGTCTTATCAACAAAAACCTCCTGATCACATTCAATCCTAAAAATAGTTTGACGTAAATGGTAAATAGACTGCATTTATTGAGAGCTTTTCTAGCCATATTGATCACTTAACAGCACTTTGCACTACAGGTCACATTCACACACCTTTTGTCACACACACACACCTACACACACACACACACACACATTTGTACATTGCCCAAAGACGCTTCAATACATCATTGGGAAGCTGGGATCAAACCACCAACCTCCTGATTGGCAGTCAACCTCTCCTGTTTGTATGTGTGTGTGTGTGTGTGTGTGTGTGTGTGTGTGTGTGTGTGTGTGTGTGTGTGTGTGTGTTGCGGGCATGGTGGCTGAAGTGTGAATGTGTGTCACATGGTTCAGTAGGTAACTTGGCAGCCAGCTGTATATTGCTGCTCACACCTACAGGGAGTATCTCACACACACACACACAGGCACAAGTACACACACACAAACACGCAATGCTTCCACCCAACAGATTTGAGGATAGCTCCATCAGCTCTGTGGTTTGGAGAACAGACTGACAAACTAAAATATCATAAATGGTGGACAGAAGGCAGTGCTGGTCAGAGAAACCAGTAACATTTTAAAAAGAAATCAGCTCCTAACAAATCACACATGAAGATAGAATGAGGGGCACCATTTGATACATTGATTTTCTTAGAATTTTCTAGTTTCATGCCTTGAAAACTTACATAAATGCAGGGTGTAGTTTGTCAAGGGGGATTTACCCCCATCACTACCACTTTTCATGTCCTCCCATCCCTGGTCATTAAGCTTTCACCCCCCAGGTGGGATGCGCTTCCATGCACCTCTCACTGGTCCAACTGACCTGGTTCCTGTCCGACATGCACGATCCACTCCCCGTGGTCGGATGTGCAGCATGAGCACAGCTGGACTTAGGGCCAACTTCTCCCACTTTCAGATGATGGAGGCCACTGATGTTATTGGGACCTTCCTTGCAGCAGGAATTTTTCAACAGGGCACTCATTAATGAGGGCACCATAACTCTGCATGTTGTCAGAGTCAAAATCAAATGAGGGCTTGCTTGAATGTAATTTCTGAAGTTTAGACTGGCCTGACTGCAGTGATTTTATCCCTGTCCCCACACTTCTGATTGGATAACAGAAATGTCACTACCCCCCCACCACCACCACCACCCCCATATTTGAAATGAACAAATATGTCAGTTTCCAGTGAAAAACAATAAAACCCATTTTCATTGATCTCTGAAACCCCTTCGGACGCTCCAGACAGAACGTGAAAAGAGGACATGTCCGGGGAAAAGAGGACGTTTGGTCACCCTATCTATACGGCACCCCATAACAGAATTCTACCTTTAAAAGCACAGAATTCTAGGTTAAGTCCTACAGAAATGCATGAAAACAACTACAAAGTTCCATGGAAATAACCACAGCATTCCATCGTAAAAATCACAGAATTCCAATCCCATTGATTTCCACATAAACAACCACTGAATTCAATGTAATTATCCACATAATTCTTTTATTCCTTGTTTTATATCTATATAAACCCATGACAAACAGAATTAATATAGTGTTATTATAATTTATTCATTTTAAAATAGATGTTTTAATGCTGGAAAGTCTGATTAGTTACCTTCTATGAGGTAGAACGAGTATCCTGGTAATCACTTGTGTTCTGAACTTCATGTGCTGCCAGATGTGTTTCAGCCATGACCGGCACCTGATTAACAAACAGCATGCTGTATGTGACAGAGTGACCATCCATCACTTCCTCTATCTATCTATCTATCTATCTATCTATCTATCTATCTATCTATCTATCTATCTATCTATCTATCTATCTATCTATCTATCTATCTATCATCTATCTATCTATCTATCTATCTGTCTGTCTGTCGTCTAACTCTTCTGTTTGTTTGTAGGTCTCACTGTTTTTATCTTCCTCCGTCTGTCTCACTCTTCACTCACCCCTCCTTGTGTATCCTCCTCTCTCTCAGCGGTAAGCCCTCTAATCTCTCCTGTTGAATCACATGGTGGACACATGCCCTCAGTCTGCAGAGCCAGCAGGGTGTTTCCTGTGCAGGTGTATCACAGAGACTTTAGCTCAGTGTTCTGGGTCCTCGTAGTGGCGCTGCCATGGTGAGCGTGCTCACCATTATTACGTAGTTCAGATGTGGCACTTAGAGTGAACATGTCAGGAACGTCAGACGCTGTACAGTAAAGTGTGGAGGGTGTTCATCTATGAGTGTGCTGGGCAGGGTGTGATGGGCATACTGGGATCAGCAGATGGTGGGCACAGAGAGTATGGAACATGGAGGAGGCTTAGTGAGGGATGTGTTCGTATCGACAGCGTCCCTCCATGCAGGGAGGTGGGACCTGAGCCCAGGGCTGCTGCTCAGATCAGGACAGGGCATCTCTCCCTGACCTGATGTGATTTCCTCACCCCCACCCCAACCTGATGCTGAGTCATTACTAAGTTTTGATAGCAGGTAGCCTCTCCTCCCTTGTTCCTGTTATCTCTTAATCAATGGTAATTGGCTAGAAATTAGCATATGTTAATTAATGATATTTACTTCAAATTAAAGGTATGAGTGATCCCAGAGGGTTTCCTGTTCATCTAATTAGAACCAATTAGCTGCAATTAACACGTGTAAATGAGACAGCACCAAGTCCAAAACAAACAGTGAGTAGAAGCAGGCTGCTGCCCAGAACCCCTTGTGTGTTAGCTAACCTTCAATGATTGTTTTAGCTGTAACAGATCTGATTCAAGTACACTTTGGGCAGGATTCTCCAACCAGTACCTTTAGTATCTCCTCTGTTTCTGGAACATGCTGCCAAACTCATTTGTTCTACAGACTTTTCTGTGTCGTGAAGAAAATCCCGGAGGTGTATTAATTGAAATTCAGTTGACAACACATCTTGTTTTGGTCTAAGAATCCTGCAGTCGTGCTGAGTGTGGGGAGTAATCTCGCTCAGGGAAAACTGCCAGGAAATGAGGAGATGTAAACAAGAGAGGAGGTAGAAAATAAACAGAAATCATTCAAGCATCTACAGATTCACTAGTGCAGACGTGCACTACCTGTTCTGTTGTAAAGTCAAACCTGAGGAATCTGGGTGTTATTTTCGACCAATCAATGTCTCTTGAAGCTCACTCAAAACAGCTGGTCAGAAACTGTTTTTATCATCTGAGAAATATTTCCAAACTGAGAAAGTTGGTGTCAAAACCTGAACTGGAAATGGTTCTTCATGCTTTGATCTCCTCCCGTCTAGATTACTGTAACACACTTTTCACATGTTTGAACCAAAAAGCCCTTTATGGCCTTCAGCTGGTCCAGAACTCTGCAGCGAGGCTCCTCACTGGAGCAAACAGGAAAGATCACATCACTTCTATTCTGAGGTCTCTGCACTGGTTACCTGTTAAATGTAGAGTTCATTTTAAAATCCTGACTCTAACTTTCAGGGCCCTACATGGTCAAGCTCCTCTTTATGTTACTGAACTGATAAAGCCGTACACTCCAACCGGAGTCCTCAGGTCCACAGACCAGAATCTCCTAACAGTTCCAAGGACCAGATTTAAAAGTCGAGGTGATCTCTCCTTCCAGTCTGTTGCACCGCGACTTTGGAATGACCTTCCTTTAGTTTTACGCTGTATAGACAGTCTGGACTCCTTTAAAAAGCAGCTGAAGACCCAATTATTTAAAACTGCTTTTAAATAACTCTTTTGTGTTCTCTTGTTGTTGTTTAATGATTTTGATTTGTAATGATATTTTGTTTGTTTTATTAATTTTATTTGTTTTATTATGTTTGATTCTGTTTTCTGTGAAGCACTTTGTGATTTTTTTCTGTGAAAGGTGCTATATAAATAAACTTTACTTACTTACTTACTTACTGTCTATCTAGATGTGGTTGCATATTGTCACTGTCAGGCTAAAAACTCGTATCTCCATTTATGATCACTTTCATGTTTTTACAGAAGTCATCTCTACCAGTTTTCCTTTGCATCTGTTGGTGGTTTCATGGAAAACTTTTCAAACAAAAGTGTCAAGAAGAGTTCAAGTTTTGACAATCCACTTTCTTATCTGTAAAAAGAATACCTTTGTTCATTTTCTAAAAGGTTAGATTTTTTAGATACAAGGTTGTTGCCTGACGGCAACAATTTGTAACACAAATGTACTCCACACCCCCGTTTATAATATTTACGTGGTAAACAATGAACATGAATCAGTTCAGTTTTAGTTTGGCTGGTCATCTGGCACTTTTCCCTGGTGGGCCGATGTGCTTTTTGGACCAACAATCCTGACACTTTCTACTAATTTATATATGATTACTATATGAACCTAATAAAAATACTCAGGCCAAATTTTAAGTATTATTTGGAATCAAATTATTTTATTTTGAAATATCAGACCTTCCTTTTTAAAATTCTTTTTATTAATGGTTAAGATAAGATCTCAGATGACTTCTCTGGGTCAGGAGTTGTGATTTCTCCTGTGATGAAGATCTTCAACTCTTTGATCATTTATCTTCTTCCTAAATGTAAAAAGAAAGTATGGATCAATTATGTAAAAAATGTATTACATTTGTAACACGTAATTGAATTAAGTCTATTCAAGTTAATTATAGGTGTATTTAAAACTTGCAGCTTGAGTCAGTAGCTTTGTTTGTCGATGATTTTTGTTTTAGGTTTTTTTTTTCTGATTGAAGGCATTGCTTTTTTGAGTGATTTTGTTGTCCTGGTTTAAGTGTTGTGCTGCTTGGAGAATTTTGGCAAAAACGCTTCTATTTGTTGGCCACTTAATAAGATGCATAAGAATGGGAGCAATTTGACTTTCCAAAAGCTCAAATAATACCCAAACTATGGCCCAAAATTTCAGATGAGTTAAAGTGGAGGAGACATGGTTGTAGAACAGGAATAAAGCAGAGAGAGAGGAATAGGATGTTTAAACCATCACTTCCATCAGTCATAATTAGGAATGTTAGATTGCTTACTAATAGAATGAACCGGCATGAATCACTGATGAGGAACTATCCAGAGTAGGGAATATATCATGTATTGATATTTTTAAAATATTGCAATATCAACGAGTCAATACAAAATGTGCAATTTGTGTTTAGTTGTAGGCACCCATGGGGGCACACACCTTTCCTAATGTAATAGTAAACACATTTACCTGCAATTTTGCTTAAAAACTATACACTTCTAATCTGCTCCATCTGTATTGCGCTCACTGCATTTGCCCCCCCGTTGCCGCTCCTTGCAACTTAACACAGAAGATGAAAACAATGTAAACAAAAAACTGAAGATTGACAACTTTTTCCAAGAGAAGCCCTGTAAGTAAAATTACTGTATACAGCTAAATACCTATTTAAATAAAAATATATGAAATATATAATTTTTGTATTAAACTTTTTGCTGCAAACCGAGCCATTTATAATTTAAATAATTTTGAGTCCATTATTTATCACTGTACCTTTCTGGTTGAGGACAGGCAGCTGCAGGAGGCATCAGGTTCACAGAGTACACATGAGGGTTCACAGGTGATACAATAAATTACTGTAGGTTTAAACTAAACGTTTTTTTAGCTACAGGTTGTGAAAGTCAATTGAAGCAGATGGTGTGTTTGAAAGAGGCAAAATATTGGTGTCTGTATCAGTATCAATGAAAAAGTTTCAAAAATGAACAGTATCATATCGAAAAGAAAAATGTTAATTCCAGAGTATTGGGATCTCTGGGATCAGTGAATTATATTTGATTTGACTAAACAGCAGCACTTTCTGAACTGGGACTACAGTTCCTCCGTAGGTCTAAATTATCCATTCAGATTTTTAGCTGACAGCTGTGTGGTTGTTCTTATTCTAATATAAATGTGACCTCCATCAGACTCCAGAGTGAATAGTCTATGACCCTGAAGTGACGTGCATGGCATCTCTCGCAGCAGCACACTGTGTTTACAAAAGTAAACATGATGCTACACGTGTCAGAGCGTGATGAGCTGCTTCCCGCCTCCGCCGGATCAGAACTGTTCGGTCTGTCACACTTCAGTGATGTAAAAGTCAATTGAAATGAGACATGAGCCTCAGACTGAGGTTGCTTTAAAAAACATCCCATCTGGATCTGATTTGAGACCAAATGGACCTGGTTCTGGTGTGGACCACTTTAAGTGAATGTGGTTTAACTGTCTTCAGATTGGTACTTAATTATTTAAAAGTTGTTTGCTCATTAAAAGTTGTGATTTTTTTTTTTCTTATTTGAAACATCTTGTGATCTGATTGTCCCAGAATGCATCTGACAGGTTACCTGAAATCTAGTTCTTACTTTAGTCTAAAGATTTACATGAACACATTCAGCACATTGAGCCTCGACTCTGTTACTGCACCGGTAACACAATGTGCACAGCTCCTTTGATGCACGCGCAGCAACCGCAGCACAACTAAAACCTCTAGAAATCAGTTGAAAGCTGTTAAATTGATGTTAATAAAACTTCAGTTTTTAAACAGTTTTAAAATTGATGCTGTTATGGGAGCAGAAAACACACCGGTATACATTTTTACCATCAGCTCTGCTTCTGTTAAGGCCATACTCAGTAGCCAGGTAAACAAACGAGGTCTCGCTAGCTAGTTTACAGAAACACGACTCGGAGCACTCACCCCTCCCGTCGGGTAAAATCCAGAAGCCAGCCTCCCCGCAGACATGGTATTCCGTTTTGCGACGATAACAATGCAGAGTCTAACTCCAGCCGTAGAAACGTTCCCCCAGCTTTTCCTCTTTTCACCTCCAAACGTTTTTAGTTTTCTGCTAGCTGAAAAGGTGTTTTTTGGGGGGGGGACTCTGGTATTTTTATCTTAAAATGGTGACGGCTAATTCGCTTATTCTGTCCTCCTTTCACTTCCGGGATGTTCAGACAGAAAATGTGTCCAGGCGGATTATTGGTGCATCCAAGCAGTGCGGAAATGCGGCAGACAGACAGCTGGGTTGTCCAAGGATAGGCCAATCCTATTGCTCGTTCCAAACGATAGGATTGGCTGAAGTTTTTAGAGAACTGCGGGACAACTACTTTATTGATTTCTTTCTGGGTTTTTTTATCTCCACAATATATTTATGGCTTTACTATGTTGGAACGTTGTTACAAGGCTTTAAAAAAAACGTTAAAAGCTACATTGTTTAACTGGCTACTGAGTATGCCTTTAAGGTTATACTGTATACTGGAAACCAGTTTATCAGAGACTTACAAAAGGATCCATTGCACCACTGTTCTTGTCATGATATTATCAGAGAACATATTTTGCAGAATAAATTTAGATGAAATTGCAGCAAAGCATCCCACTGAGCTGATATTAAAACATTACATATATGTAGGGTTGAGTTTTTGTCCTGTCTTCTCCTTTCTCTCAGCACCGTCTATAGACCACAGGTTGGTGGCATTCAAAGAACTTCAAAATCACATAGTCTGCTGTGTGCACTGAGCCTGTGAAGAGGCCTGAAGCAGAGGTTGGAGTGTTTTCGCACACAACACACATCCTTTCATTTCACCTGGGTATTATAACTTCCCCCTATGTTTGTCCTTTTGAAAAACCCCAGACTTCAATTATCCATCCAGCACTGGCAGGATATCTGTGAAGAACCCAGCAGTGACATCTGCAACTTTCCATGCTGTTCTTTAATCATGAATAGATGCAGATTATATTTCTTTGTGTCATTTCTTCTCCTGCCTAAAACCCCCACCAACAGTCATAAAGGCACCCCCCTTACACACACACGCACACACACACACACACACGTAGCTCAGTGCATTAAGCTGGAGTTCGAGTCTCTGTTGATGCTGTATTGACATGACTCTCTCTCTCTCTCTCGCTCTGTGTATGTGTGGTATTTGGCAGACGCCCGTCTTAGTCTCCAGGTTTAGCAGCAGGAGACGTTGAGATGCTTCAGCATACTTACCTCTGTAACAATCAGGGTGGGTGGAGGGTAATGTTACAGCAGGTTAGGAGCTGAAAATACAGCATCTGCTGTCTTTGTTGAGTGATAAAGGGAAGGTGGGTGTGAGGGCTTTGGAGGGATACATGCACACAAGGACCGATCCTGGAAAATGAACAAATCTGAGAACAGCATTATGGGATGGTAAACACCAACACTGTAAGAGGCTGCAGGATTTACCCATTTCTCTTTCTCTCTTTCGTCGCTTTGAAAATGTTTTGCTTCTCAGGAGGCCTGGTGTTCAGAGGACAATGACAAGGTGGATATGCTGGTGGAGAGAAGGAAGGAGAAGAAGAAGAAAAAAAGCATAGGTGGTATATATACTAGAGAAAGATAAAGGGAAGGTAAAAGATGACAGTAAGGTCCATCCACAGGTGGGAAGTCCAGTAGGAAAGTCCAGACTTCACTCTCTCTAACTCTTCATGAGGAACCCATGTGTTCCCAGTCCAGAAGGCAGGTGTCCTGAATAGAACCACTTCAGCCAACTCCTTTCGATGAGCAGGAGCAGCAAACTCCCCCAGATGATGGAGCCCCTCACCTTATCTCTCAGGCTGAGCCTTATTTAGGTCCTGATCCAGATCTTCAGATCATGCTTGTGTCAGGATAATATGTTTCAATGAAGAAGTGTAACAACTAATCACTGATATGTGTAATTAAATATAACATCAGTGATATGGAGGCTAATGATTGTAATTATATTTACTAGCTAAATGATTCAAGTGTTTTATTCAGGCAAATTCTGATGGGTTTATTTATAAGACATTGAACTCAAAACAGAACGTGATGAATTGTGAACGTGAATGAATCGCATGCGGAATTATCACATGCAATGCATTCAAGTAAGGTTAGAAATGCACACACAGGGGTTGTTTCCTAGGGTATAGTCAGGGATGCACAAAACCGGCCCGCCAGTGCACATGAGCACCAGATATCGTGCGTGCGTACCAGACGCCTCTCCCCAAACATGCCTTTGCGGTTTTGCGTACCCACGAACACAAACTGATTATCTTTCATTGCAGTGAAGCAAAACAGCCCTCCTACAGCTGCAAGAGCTTGTTGAGACAAACATATGCTACACACACACACACACAAACCCCGTCGATGAGCTCACGGAGAGCTAGGGTATTCCAAACACCAACACCAGGTTCTATTGAATACCTCCATGAAAATGTTATGTACACTAGTGATGTGCGGGTCAGGGTTTTTATCAACCCGCGGGTCCTGCACATTTGAATATTTCTGACCTGCACCAAACCGCCCTGCATCGCTGCGTCTGTTTTTTAGAACCCGTTCCGACCCGACCTGCCTCACTAAAAATACGTTATAATATTGACTGAAAGCCTTTTATTTAGTCTGACCATCTCCAAAATAAAAAGTTATTTTTACCATCTCTAAAACGTGCTTATGCAAAGTTCAAAGTTTGCAGAGTCCATAGATTCTCTGTCACTTTTTCTTTTATAAATCTTAAAGTTTGCGGAGAAAGTGACTCCCTTTCCGACCTGTTTTTTTGTTTTATAAACGCGACCCGGACCCGGATAAGCGGAAGAAGACGAGACGAAATTTTATATAAAATATAATAAATTAGAAGCATATATATTACCCCGCGGGGTAAAAGACAACCCGCGCATCACTAATGTACACCTATGTTTATAGTGAACACCATGGAGTGAGTGAGTGAATGTTTCAAACACAGCCTTATGCTGGGCTTACACCTAAAGACTTTGACAAGATTTTGAAAAGACTCTAAAAGATTATCAGCTCACATCTAAAGACTCGGGTTAACAGTCGACTAGTCTCAGACTAAAGATTTTAGAAAGACTGAATCTTGTAGGAACACTAATTACAAGACTGCAACTAGATTGTTAGGATTTCATTCCCGCAAAATTCCTCCCATCATGCTCTGTGTGATATAGTGATACTATATTATGTTGATATAAGTTGAAAGAGAGTATATTTGTTCTGCTGGGCAATTCTATTTTATTTGTGGTTACACAGTGCCATCTAGTGGTGATTTTATTATCCGAGTTTTTCCTGTTGTGACGGAGAATGTCCGGGTTTTGTGTTGTCAATAAAGTTTCCCAAGATGAACGCTGGTTCTCCTCATTTGCTGTTATGGATATAATACCTGTTAAGTCCAATTCCCAAGTTATTACACTCTGCAGAAGTTAAAAATGGAGGAGAAGCAGCTTTTAGCTACTTTAGCTTTTGCCACTGGAGTCGTTTGTAGTGAAAAGAAAAAGAAGAGAAAGCGTCAGAGAATATGGGCACGATCTTGGCTGCATAAACGGGACAGCAAGGTCTTGTTTTGTTGGGTTATGACTGACAGGGCTTCCTGGTTCTGCAGTGAGAACGAATCCTATTGGTTTTTGCTTGTTGTACGTCACTCCGACTACACTCCGACTACAAAAAATATCTAGCAGGTTGGATATGAAAGACTGGAGAAAGACTGGCCTAAATCGGGTCGCCGACTGCAGATTATACCCTTACATCTAACGACCGCGACGACGGGAGCACGCAGAGACTCCAGTAAGATTCCTAAAGACTGGCAGTCTTTAGTCTGCGACCGTGAAAATTGTTAGGTGTAAGCCCAGCATTAGAGGTGCTTTTAGCACCCCCTACTGTAAAAGTCCAGCATTATGTTTCCTGTTTGTGATGTTCATGGCAACATTACAGGTCCACGTACAGGCCCGGCAGAGTAACTGCAATGTTTTGAGTTATTTTAAATGTTTTTATGAATTTATTTCTAGAAAAAACATTTTGCTTTGGAACACCCGTGTTTCTGTGCGGATCAGGTCTGATGGTGATTAGATTCAAATCTGATCTTAAAAATGAGAAGGTTGAAACCCATATGAGTGGAAGACAGCTAGGTGAGCAGGTTAAACCTTAAGACCTCCTTCCTCCACTCACTTGGTTCTTCTGTGTTTGTTGAGATTTTTTTTCCCCTGTAGAGGTCTGAACTGGACACCACACCACATAGTTTGGATGTTCTGTCCTCAGGGTAAACCAGAGGGTCCTGTTTAAGGATGGGTACTGAATTCGGTACTTTTTAAGGCATTGACCAAATTCTCTGGTACCGACCGAGAACCGACTCACGTGATCTGAAACGGTGCCTTGTTTCGGTACCTGTCTGTCATTAATGAGAACTTGTGAGACAGCAGGCCTGATTATCTGTTGCTGATGCTGCGCGCGCACCAGCACTAAAGGCATGGTTTGTGCGTGTTTCATACGTGCTACAATTGTGTGTGTGTTGCTGTCGCTGCATGCATGTGTGTCGGGAGCCTCCGACTCAGGAGGAGCTGCGCACACGCATCTCACCTGTACTGCAGCTGATTGTCTCCGTTGCTGTGCGAGGTGCCTGTGTCAGAGAGGAGCAGCTGTGTGTGCGTGTCTGCGTTGGATCATTAGAACCAGGACCGGCACGTGCTGCTGCCACTCAAAACATCTGTGTCTTTTTGTTTTAAAGTACCAATTTAAATACAGTTTAGGAACCGGTACCATTTTAAAAGTATTGAATTGGCACCGGTACCGAATGAAACCCTTTCAATACCCAACCCTAGTCCTGTTTGGTTTGAAGTTCACCAGTACATCACTAAAACATATGGGATGATGATAATTCTGCTCCCAATTTTCTTTTCGATCTTCATCTCAAAACCTGCTGGCTGTTTCTCGCACCAAACTAAAAACCAAAGGGGACAAGGCCTTTCAGGCTCTGGCTCCCAGACTGTGGAACAGCCTGCCCCTGAAACTCAGTTTCTGCAACACTGTGGAGGTTTTCATAAAACATCTGAAAACCCACCTCTTCATCCAGGCATTCCCTCAATGAACCTGTAGATATTGATGATACCTGGCTAAACTCCTGGGTGCTCATTTATAGAACTTGCTTACGCACAAAATGGGCCAAAAAGTTGCGTATGTCACTTTTTACGCAAAATTTGGGATTTATAAAAGAAAACGTAACGGAAAAATGTGCGCAACTCTAAGCAAACTTTGGACCTTGCGTAAGCACATGTTGGAGACGTGAAACCAGTCAGAGCAGCAGGTGAGATGGAAAATGTTGAATTTATGACACAATTAAAGACTTGTAGACCCTCGCGCACACAGAACCAACAATCCGTCTCTAAAAAGAATAAAAATTTAAATCTGAATGAAAATTTGTCGCATATACGAAAAATATCCCATTATGTTCATCCAGTCGTCTTCAGATTATAGAACAAACTGCACTTATTGGTGCATTAATTGTGATTTCTGAGACTTAGGAATCCTGCAGTGACACTTGTGCGTAATGCGCTGGGCAGCTCAGCCAGCAGGCAGACTCCGGATGAAAGGGAGAGAGTTTTTAGAGATTTCTAGATAATGACTGGACCACCGATCAGCTGATAGATTCATTAGAGCATCCTATGGATCAACTGGGTCCAGTATTAGGATCAACAGAACCATCGGAACCAGTAAAACCTGGTGTCACCGGCCGTTCTCGGGTTTCAACCAGCGATTTTTTTATCCAACAGGTTGACTGATTAATAGGATGAACAGCATGACGTGTCTTCCCCTTTGGATTAAATTAAATGTTGTCATTAAAGAGCATATATTAAGTTCTTTTTTTTTTTTAATTCTGATAAAACTCTGTCCAAAAATACTATTTGAAATGTTTATTGAGGGTATTTTGTTTTACAATACATTTTTTAAAACCATTTTTCTAGTCCAAAGTGCCCCTTTTTGCAAAGCTTCTAAAAACGCTTTTTTTTTCATATGTGGACCTGTGACGTCAGCTAAGGGAGCTCCTAGCTAGGTGGCGCTGCTTACAGTGTTGTCAGATTAGATAAATAAAGTATTTGTAGGGTAATTTAACACTCTGTACGATCAATAATCCCATAAATATGATCATTTGAGCCCTTTGTTGTGTGGAGTTTGTGTAACAGATGCTTGTTTTAATCATTGTGAAGATTTTTTAAAGCTAAACTACTTTAACATCTCAGACTGGCACCGCTCTAGTCTGCCAGCTGCCTGTTCGCTGTCGGCCATGAGTTGTTAGTTTTAGGTTAGAGCACTCTTTAATCAAGTCGGTGTGAATTCATTTTAATAAAAAATGCTAAATTATTATGTTTGTGAATGCCAATCGCCAGTCTGTCAGGACACTGAGTCAACAACGGGACGGCTTCCTTACCGGTACGGTGACTTCTGTTTGGAGACGAAAAACCCCGGCGGTCCTGGTCTAGTCCAGGACTGGATGTGATGGAGTCCCACATACCGACGAAAAACATTCAGTGTGACTCTAAACAGGCGCCGTTACTTCGATCCATTCACCGGAACCGCTGTTAGCACGCAGCAGCTAACAAGAGCTAACCGCTGTTAGCATGCAGCAGCTAACAGGAGCTAACGGGGAGACTTGAGTCTCGTTTCCATGCCAGGTTTGGTACGGTTCGTGGTGGGTCGTAGTCCGGTACCGATCAGCGATTTCATGAGAGCATTTCCTTCAGGTGTCTGACCCTCACCTGGCTGGCGGGGTACAGTAAATCCATGCGGCGATGCTCTCCAGAGGGGCTTCACTTTCCCAGCGGCTCCCAAGAGGGGATTCCCAGCGGGGTTTCCAGCCTGACCCGACACTGTTTCGGTCAGCCTCGAACCGTTTAGCTGCATCCTGTGAAACTTTTTATAAACTCTTTCATTTCTTAACAATCCACCTAAACGCAGCTCAATGTTTGGAGCTCTGATGATCAAAACCTGGTGCTAAACGCTGGTATTTTACCCAGACCCGAGTGAGGAGGTGGGTCACGTTCTACAGCTGGACCGACAGGGTACAGCCTTACAGGACTGATTGTTTTTATCTTTTTTTTTTTTTATCTTAATAAAATAACTTCTCACTATAGTAATAAAGTAATAAAATAACAGCACTCTGGGGGTTTGTTTTGCTCGTCACAAGTAGTGATAAGTGGATCAGTTTTCTATATAGAGAACGAACGGTCTCCCGGCACTGTCGTCACTTCCGGTTTGGTGAAAAAATTGACAATTCTCACAAAAACGAATCCAAGAGCCTAAATAAGCTGAATTTGTGTAAATTTTTATTCAGAAAAAGTTTCTATTATATTTCTCTAAACATTTGTTTAAGGGAGTGTCTAACTTAAAATATGCTCTTTAAACGTTTCTTAGATCTTCACGATCTCTCTGTCAGTCTGACAGCAGGCGCGCTGCAGCGAGACGTCTCTCGGAGCACTTCCGTGTTTGTAATTCGTCACATTTCACCACCAAATAAAACATTTTTCCGTCCATCCACTTCACCACAAGCACCTCGAGTTTCAGCCTCTGTAAAATTACGCTTCCTAAACCTCTCCGTTGTGACGATTTACTGTTAAAAGCCAGAAACCCACCGGCTTAAGCATATGCAATTATTCATGAGGTCCTTAGCATTGACCGTATATGGCAGAATGTGGGAGTGTAGGAGCAGGGTTCTGACCCAAAAACAGCTGAGCACAGTTCTAGGTCTGACATCGATTTATAAAGCAGAACTGCGTGGATCTGTGCGTCCGCAGGGTTTTATAAATCGGAAATGGAATGTGCGTACCTGAATATGTTTGGCTGAGCTTAAGCAAGTTTGAGTAAGGATTCTACGCAAAGTTTTATAAATGAGCACCCAGGTCTTGTTTATTCTTCTCATTGTTTACTGTTGTGACTGTATCTATCTTTGATCCTGATTACATTTTGCCCCTTCAACTGTTTTATTTGTATGTGCTCTGAAATATTTGATTGTACCAGTGTTGTACAGCACTTTGTGATCCTTATCTGAGAAAGGCGCTTTAAAAATAAAATTTACTTACTTACTACTTTTCCTTCCTTTTTTTTTTCTTTTGAGCGATTTCCAGATTTCCTGGGTGACAAAAATTATTTCCTTCTGACACCAGCTTGATCAAGGCCAGTCTGGACAATGCAATAACGACAACAACTATCATACTGCAACTTTATTAAACTAAGTTTTGCCCCAATTATCTCCTTCCGGCAATTTTAAAGACACCCCCACTTATCATAATGATTCTGAAGACAATCCTATCAGATATTACTGTAGTGTGTGGTGTGTTTAGAGTGCTCTAGTCTGCTCAAAAAGACATCAAGACTACTTTGATCTCTAATTGGGGAAATCCAAAATGTAAAATAGACCCTGTGCACGAGAAAATGCTAACTTCCGGGTTTGAGACCGGATGTGCTATCTTTCGTTTCCGGTAGCTGTATTTGACGGTAAATCCGTACTGCGAAGATGGACTACAGAATCGTGTCCAAATTACGAAAAGGAAAGGATCGGGTTTAAAAAAGGTTGTTGTATATCAGAGGTCGCGCTAGACTTTTTGGTTTTCCGTCATTTTGACTGACAGGGTTTAAAAAATCCGGTCATAATCTATTTTTATCCGTCACTTATTAATTTTAAAAATTATAATAATTACATTTTCAGTAGCATTATTGCTCAAACACCGGGCCCATTTAGCACATAAATCCATAGGGTTAGACTCTAAATTTGTCGATCAGCAGTCATCCTATAGAAATTTCTAAAAACTCCGTTTGGAGTCGAGCGCCTCGCAGCGAGGTGCAGCTCTGTGCGCTCGATGGGACTCTGATTACAGAATATTAACGTTCATTATGAGATCGTGAGAGACAGTGAGAGAGGGATGAGGGGTTCACATATTTTTCATTGAGATACTCAGGGGAAAACCTGGCACTGCTGTGGACCTCCTCGCGTTTGGAGTCCAGTTCTATGTGCGCGCAGCTCGCGGAGCAGATTTTGCAGGTCAACAAGCCTCCACAGCCTATGAACGCTACTCTGAGGGCGCATTACAACAGGAAGTGTAGTTAATCCATATCTGATTGCGCACTGAGCACCGGATTGCAAACGGGCGTTTGAGCGGTTCGGGTCTGACACCTGATGGCGGACCAGTGTTCTTCTGCTGCAGAGCGCAGGATGTCTGGATCACAGGTCTGCACTCAGCAGCACAGAACCTCAGTCTGGGCTGCAGGTATTGGTGGAGATGCTGCACTATTTCTGCATCCTTGGTTCGAATTATTAGAGGGGACAATTCAGTGATTTCTTATGACGGTATGGACGGGCAGGCTCGTGCGCAAACCTGTCAGAATGACCGGCGCCCTTCAGGTCTTTCCGTCAAAGTAAAAAAAAAAAACAGTTAAATACGGGAAATTTCCGGTTAACGCGACCCCTGCTATATATTAGGATTTACGATGGGGAAGGTTGTGAACACCTCATCTCTCTCTCATGAAATCATAATGAATGTTAATATTATACAGAGTCCCGCAAAGCGCACAGAGCTGTGCCTCAGCTGCTGCTGCACTGCGCTCCACTCCGGAGAGTTTCTATTTCTATATGATGACTGGCTGATGGACTAATTTAGTGTCTAATCCTATGGATTTATGTGCTAAATGGGCCCGGTGTTAGATCAATCGAATAGGAACCGAGCGATCTGCAGCTTCTAAACAGGTTCTCCAAACCGCGACCGTCAGCGGAGGATTACACAGCATGTAAACAAACCGTAAAAAAGCCACAGCATATACACAAATAATTTACGTCGGTAAGGGTCTCAAACTATAAGTATTGACGATGGGGAGGGTTGTGACTTACCTTCAAAATGAGATAAATCCTGCGAAATATAAAATGTGAAGCCTTTCTCTCGTTTGCTCTTTGGCGCAGGGGAAAAACTATCAACAAGTCGGTGAACATCATCAACAGAAATATTAGGCAAATGCCCTAGACATCTAGAAAAATTTAAATCGCCGCTTAGTCCACTCATTTTGTCGACTTCTTCGGGAATTCAAGACCGTAAATAGGGTGCGACCAGGCGAGAATATCAAACCGGAAATAAAACACTGGACAGGAGTCTTCCCACCGGAAGTAGCATTTGCTAACGTGCACAGGGTCTATTGTCTTGGCCCAATATCCCAGCATGTGTAGTGTTCCCCGAGAACAGACGAGCCTGTGGAATGTGACGTGTGGCCAATAAAGGCCAATTCATCCTCCACGAGAAGCAAGAACTTTATTCTCGCAGGGGGAGCGCCGAGGACAAGAAAAAAGTTAGTTTCAGCAGGGATCATTCATACTCCCCAAGAACGCAGCAGCCAAACTACTTCAGTGATGTGTCAAAGAGGTGTGTGTGTGTGTGTGTGTGTAGTTTAAAACGATCCGTCCTCTGGGGACCTGAGGAGACATATGAGGTCTACTGCACAAACCCTCGTGGGTCCGCCGCTAGCGCAGGTTGATCCAGACCTGTATGGACCTCAGGTTCGTCCGCACAAAGCAGCACAGCAGACACCAGAGGAAAAGTTACATCAACATACAACGTCAACCGACCACACGCTCATTCTCTCTTTCGGACCAATCACAGTAGTTGTTCTCGGATGCCCTGCCGAAAAGTTTGGCGCAGCTGATGTGCACAAGAACAAGCCGTTAGCGCTGCCAAACTGGGTCTGCAAGAACAAAATGACGTCATTTATGTTCAAACTGTTGCATTTATTTACCCCAAAGTCATGTTCACTCTTGAGAAGTTCTGTGAGATTTCAAGTCTGACCTGAGAATGTTCATTGTGAAATTGGTTTGTGTCATTGTCTTTGCTGTGTGGCCACACACCCCACACTATAGGACCAAAGTGGGTAACATATACGTACATGATTGTTATTGCCATGTGTTGTTTCCCTTGGTTTGAACACAGCCAACAATTTGAAAATCCTGCTTTATGAACCAGTCCTAAAAATATACTTTCATTTTCTTTATATTGAATGCTGTTATCAAACATCACATATGAAAATAAAAATGTGTAGATCCAGGTGTTTAAAAGCTTTACAGTGTGAATCTGAAGCTACAGGAACATCTCTGTGGACCATAAACTCTTTAATCTGCTGTACGTGATGCTGATTTGTACCTTTTTCCATCTGGTCTTGGATCTATTCAGCAGCCCATTGAGACCTTTATGTTCTTCACAGTTGTGTGATCACAAAAACTGAACAAATTTAAAGCAAGTGTTTGGATGAAGTATCCCATAACTGCATCCCTGCCAGTATTCAACGTTTTGGCTTGAGGAAAGGAGAACTCTCACCCTGCTGTCGGCTGCTCGGTGGAGATAAAAGATTCCATGTTTTTACCTGTGTTTGCCTCTGTATCTGGGAATTACACCAGGGAGCTGGTCGATAACGCCACTACAATCAGGCCCGCCACAGTGAGTAGCGTGTTCTCCTTTCAGAGCTGTCACAGAGGAAAGACAATGCAGCACACCTGTAGGCCCCTCCGAGAGCTTCCTCTGTTATTATCAGCTCAGCATGCTGGGACTAAGGCGGCTGCTCACTGCTGTGGATACTCCTACACCTCACTGAAAAGACCACGCATTAAGAACAGTACAGGATGTTCATCACGGTTTAGTTCTATGGGATACATGATTTTTCCAGTCCAGAACTACAGACTATAAACAGCAGTTGTTGCTTTTACTGTAAAGGCATCACTGTGAACAGGTATTACAGGAAGATGGAGGATTCCATTTGTTTTTATTAAACCATTTTTTTGTACTTTGTTTAACCAGTAAGGTTTCATTAAACTTGAACCCTTTTACGTTTCAGGTATGAGAAGTTCCATCAGTTGTTTTTGGTAGATGTTTGTATTTATCCTTAGACATAAAAGGTTAATTTTTAACTTATGAAATTTTCTTTTAGTGCAGTGGGCTGCATTTTCCCTTTAAAATGTTAAGAAAACTGAAATAAAATTTTATTTGTCATTTTTCAATTACTTAACCCATGCATTTCTGTTATGTGGAGCTGGTGCCTGTCAGGGGGATGAGAAGTGTGGTCCACCCTGATGAGTCACCAGTCCATCACAGAGCCACATACACATGAAAAGTAGGTTAAATCAGTTGGTCCATCAGTCCATCCCTGAGATGCAGAGGGAGCTAAAGTCCTGCCAGTCACAGGCTCTGGGTGTCCCGCTATGTGGCAGAGGACAAATGTACCTGCATATTAATGTACAAGCAGTACAAGTACCCTCAAAGCAACCAGGGTTTGGAAAAGTTTAGAAAAAGCATCAGTCCTAGGGGTGTGGTGATGACATCCATTAGAGTGGACAAATCCTAACGTTCTCCACATTTTTCATAAGATTTACTCCTAATTCACACTGCTTCCAGAACGGACGCGGTCCGGTTTCCGTTCAGACTACAACGGGGTTTATGCAAGGTCACTTCCTGGTTGCGATAGACGCAGCCCCTCCCTTCCGGTTCAACGCTGTTCCCACACAAACTGGACAAAATGCATTTTTTTACCCGTTTTCTTCAAGACCTGCACGGTAAACGATGTCCACCGGATTTTTGAAAAACACACAGACATCTGTGAGCAAGCGGGTGAAGGACTTTAAGCTGTATATAACCAGCTTTATTCATGAAATTGAAGGTAAGCTAACAGCGTTAGCTCGTAGCTTCCATCATCAAAAAAAGTGAGACAAATCTATATAGCCGTGATCGTGGGCTCCAACTGCTTCCCAACTTTCACCTTTCTCTGGTCTAGCTGTACGTTATCAAACACCAAGTCTTCATTCACCAAAAGAATAGTTGTCCAGTGAAATAACACACGAACGGCGCCGCGCCTCCTCCTTTAGCCTCCTCCTTTAGCCTCCTCCACTCGGCTCTTTGACTACTGTGCTGCAAAGTGTGGACTGCAGACACGGTGTGGTTAGAAATGATCACGTTTTCTCTTCTTAAGTTCACAGTCCTTCCTTTTTGTAGTTATTTATTCAGTGGAAATGTGGAAACGGACTGATGAATTATATTCAGCTGATGCGGTACACAACGTAACACAGCTGTGTTCAGCTGTCGAGGCTTCCCGTCCGCTGATACTTATATGATGGCTTCATTTCTTAGTGCTATAATATATATATCATACTGTACTATACTATACTATTACTCGTTTTGATTATAAACAATATCTTTAGCTGGAAATGCACTCTAGCTCTGGAAATCTTCACGTTTCAAATGGAACCGGAAATGGTCCCGCGAGTTAATTTTAAACCGGAAGTTCTACTAAGTACTCTGTGCATAAAGCCTATTCACACAGCCTGCGGTTTGTGTGCAGAATGACTCCGATACTTTCCTCCTGCGAGAGCACCAAATCTCAGTGGTTCACGCAGTAACGACTGTGTCAGGATCTGCTAAACAAAAGCTACACTCGTCTTCTCGTACTTTTGTTGAGAGTTATTTATTCACATGGCTTGTTGTTCTACTCCGTTTTTATATAGTTAAATGTTTTGAATAATTAAGTCTTGTGTTTTTTCTTTGTCTTTTCAATTACCAAATGGTGTTAACTTTAGACACGTAGCTAAAGGTTTAATTTTGAACTATATCGGATTCAGCTTCACCAGTTTGCGTCTCACTTCCTGTCTGGCACATGCATTTTGTTTAACTTCACGAAAAGCCAGATGCGGAGTCCAGAAAAAATAGACTTGATGCATAAAGTTAAAGGAACTCTGCTTCTGTAGCGTAGTGTACACCAGAGCCGGCGTGAAGGCTCTGATTGGACTCAATGTTTTTTTGTTCTTGCAGAGGACATATGGAGATCAAACCACATCCGTTTCGCAGGCGGTGTGAATTAGCCTTTAGACTGTAAATTACAGTAAAACAGTCAGATGCATTGAGATATTCTTTAACTGGTTTTAGCCCAAAGTCCTGTGACTTGTTTAATCCTTGCACTGTCTTAGGATGTCAAATTGACCCCAAATCAGTGCTTTAAGTGGGGCGGTACGGAACGGTACGCCGTACCGGGACTTCTAAATTTGACCCCTCAGCGTACCGGGACTTATTTCCAGCGTTCCGTCCGTACCGGGAGTTTTTCCAGTATTACATCAATATAATTTTGAGCTTTTCCAGTTGCCGTAGTTGCCTCATATTACGAGCAGCGCATGGCGGGAGGTGCGGAGGGCGAGCGCGGTGGCGGTGCAGGAGAAACGCAGGTGGATGAGAGAACTCATCTGTCAGCCGTATTTAGTGACTCCAGGAGGGTGACAGAATTTGGTGAAACACCGGATGAGAGAGGAAAAGCGGGGACTCGCGTCCCCTGAACGGAATGGCTCAGAGCTCGGGCTGAGATAAGTCTTCAAATCGGTATTAAAAGACAATAATTTAAATATTAATTACGGAGTTGGAAAGAGCTCGCGCGCTAATGGAGAGGAAAGCTGCGCGTCATGACGCAGCTGGAGAGGAGCAGCGTGCCATGGCGCAGTGGATCAGACAGGTGGAGGGAGGAGGAGCTGAGAGAGCAGCAGGTAGACTCTTTAGTAATGATCAGATCATTGTCAGTAATCAGTTTGTTCTTTTGGGGCACAAAATGGACCAGAGTGTCAAAACAATGCTGACTTTTCTGTGTCTGAACAGCAGTAGAAAAACAACTATTTGTCTCAAAACGTTATTTCAACCACAAACTAATTAATGGGGATCTTGTGCTCAAGAATATATGTTTAATTATTTAAATATATATATATATAAATAATAGATTTCTATTGGTATTGTAAATATATATCTATAAATAATAGATTTCTATATGGATGGATGGATGTCTACATGGTGCCTTCAAGTTTTTGTATTTTTTCATCCTAGAAAAAGTCAGTAAAACCTGTTTTTATCCAAATGAAGGAGATTTATGGTTCATTTTCTACAGATCAAGTAGCCATTAGCCCTCATCATCACTACAATGTGAAATTTACAGTCAATCGATGTGATTGGTATCAGTGGTCGGCAGCAAAAAACGTGATCGGAGCGTCCCTAATTATACATAATAACCTGATGAAGTTTAGATTTAAAGGTTGTCATAGATGTCAGAGTATAAATCTCAGGGTGTTTAGTAAATGTTCCAGTCTCATGCTGCTGCAGAGCTTTAGACAGTAGAGGTGTTAGAGATGATGAGGTAAGCCAGACTCAAAGTCTGCAGAGCAGAACTGACGGTCTAGTTAACTAGACTAGAGCTGAAGATCTTCACTAGACCTACTGTGACATTTATTATGGACCAGGTGTAGAAGAGAGGACAGATAGAGAGGTGTCTTGTCCTGAATTGTATTTTAGACAAATAGAATCCAGTGATGGAGTCTACAGGTATGAAGGGAGGATGCATTGGGAAGAATGAGTGACTAAACTGATGACTCAGTGAATTTGAATTTCTTTCATGAGGATTTGATTTAGAACTGGCTTTGTTCTTTAGTCATTTCTGAACAATAAAACTATAGATATCTATCTCTGTATGTGTGTATATACAGTGTGTGTATGTATATGTATATATATATAATCTCGAACTAATAAGGAGAGTATCGGCACTTATTTTTTTCCACTTAAAGCACTGCCCCAAATGAATAGAAAACTCCATAGGCCCAAAAGTGAGGACAGTGAAAAGGAATTACACTGAAATAATTAACATCTCAAAACCACAACAGTTTTAATACAGTAGATTTGAAGCAATTCCAATGTATTTCACTGGAACAAATACATTTAGTAGTTCAATGTACTGTATGAAGAAGTCATTATACACTGAAAAAAGGCACAGAGGAGAAGTCAGATCTCAGTGTTGTGTGTAAATCTCATTTATACAATTTATCGGAAAAATAAACTCACATTGCAGTTCATAACATTTTCATATTTGTTGGTCTCCTTTGACTCGCCTCCAGCTCCTGATGAAAGCCGTTCTTTCCTCTAGTCCAAAAAAAGTGTTGGTGTCATATTATGACACAGCTGATTTAAAATCAGAGAAAGTCAACAATAGAGATCAAAAACTGAGAGTTGTATTGACCTTATACTAATTAATGAAAGCGCATTGATTAAATCTACTTTTAATGATTGCTAATTACTCCAATGTTAATTTGTTCTTTTTTCATCACTATTCAGCCTCTGATTGGTCAATTAATGTGTACCGAAAGTGCTGACATTTTTACAAAGACATCACATATATTTTAGAAGAGCGTCTTTTTAAAAAAAACTACTTAATACCCAAAAAAGTATTCAAGGATTTTGTTTGCTTTGTTTAAATGAAATAATTTGAGACAAATTTGGGAAAAACGTTTTAAAATATAAAATTCTAAACAGCTTCTTCACAAATGGATGGACGGATGGATTCATTTACAAGCTGACTACGGTGATAGCTGTTTACTCGTTGCTGCCTGGAGCCTTTCATGGGAATCAAACGTTGTAACGTGTTGCTGATGATGCAGCTGCTGGCACTGACCTGTATTTATGCTGATTGTATTGAACGTCCCGTCATCCATGAACATTTTTTGGGTCAACTGATTTGACTCAGTTCAGCATTTAGACATGAATAGACATTGACTCTTTTTTAATTAAAACTCATGTCAGCTTTATTTATATCAAACTTTTCCAGAATGACAAAACACTATACAGAGCAAATAGCTCAACTTAAAAAAACAACTATCACTCACATAACTCCTTTGAATAATCACTAAATTTAGTGTAAATAGTTACAAAATTCTGTGTTAAAAACCCACAGAAAATAATATATAAAAAAAATCACAGAATTTCATGTAACTAGCTGTGTAATATAAACTGATGGCAGTGTAAAGTTTTATAAATTTAAATTAACATCACATGAACTACTGGGATATGTGGGTGACTGGAGCTGCAGCAGCACATTTTGATCATGGCTGCATTTAGTTTGATCCAGCTGGTAGCTCTGACTAGTTGTTATGGAAAATCAGCTCATCAGACCTGAAAGACAAACTTTTTTTCTTAACCGAGGCCGTTTAAGAAGCTAATAGGAATTGTTTACAAGTTACACACTTCAGACAATAATCTAAGAGTTCACATCATGCATTTTTTTTAAATATTCTTACACACATTCAGTCATGAACATTACCATCTGTCCTGGTAAACACCTCTCAGCCTCTAAACAACACCCTAACAGCACAGGAGGGCTCCTTCAGGGACCAACTGCTGCAGCCAGAGCTTATTGTCCTCCCAGCAGCCAGCAGGACCAGAAAACCACATCAAAACAACACATCTACAATGTTATGTCAGCAGTTCTCATGTGCAGTTTATTGTTTCACAATGTGGAAAATAGTCTGTTCTCAACACAGGGAGCCGTCACTCAGACTACTTCAACTTACTGTTATTCATTAATTCAGTTTAATTATTCAGTTTCTACTGAGAAGTATTTGTTGTTTATCTTGATCTGGACCTTTACTGTTTAAACACTGTGAATTTCCCTGCTGAAGACTGAATTAAACATGTTATTTTTATTATTGCACACTATTTAACACACCAGTGATAACCCCAGAACCACTGGAGGGTTCTGTTGAGCCCATTGACACCACATGATAAATCATAACTCTGATGTCTGATTGGTTAGCAGCAGCTCCAAACATCGTTCAAGTTTATTTTGATATTTTTTTCTTCATTTATACATTTTAGTCTTTTGCTTTCATCTAAAGAATTCCATGTTGTTTCATCTTTGTAGGTTATAACTACAATTTTAATCTAATAATTTGTCCTTTTGATTACTGTAGATGTCATCAGACCTGCAGAGCAGACAGGACAGGACATGGAGAACATCTGTTTCACTGATTTTCTCTTCTGGCAGTTTTCATGAGATATGTAGGACTCCTGTGTGAGGAGAACTTTGGACCTCATTTTGCTTCGTCAGATCTCCAAAATCTGCAGCTTCACATAAATCATTTAAAATACTTTGATCTTTTTCACTGTTGTCTCCAAACTTTTTATTGGTGATTGAAAACAAACAAAAGTTCTCAACTTGAACTGTTTTTTTCTGCACCTTCATTTAGTTTTCTCTCTCTGTGCTGACTTCAATCCCTTTACTCCACCACTCTGTTTTTATTCAACTTTTAAATGGATTTCATCTTTTCTTTCCACCGCTATAATCATCACAAAACAGCTCGCAACTTGTGAACCTGGGGAACGCTAAATCCCTACCCCTTCTCCTCCACACACACACACGCACACACACACAGTGGCGGGGATCTTAGGCATTCATGGGTTGATGATTCCGATAATCTGAGTTCAAATACAATTCCTGGATCACAGGATTTAAATGACATTATATAGAAATTAGATTTCTCATCTGGAGCCCGGTTCGATCCCATCTCTTTCTAATTACACTACTTCTTCCTTGAATCTTCACCGGCTCCCTTTTTGTTCATTCTGCTTGAATAGAGATTGGCTTATTCTTTAGGTGTACAATGCATCTATTACAATACAAAGTGAGGCGGGAGCTGCTGTATATTCCCAGTGATGGCTCCCTGGTGAATTGGCAGCATGTTTGATTCACGGAGGGCTGGAGACCAACAGAAAGCAGGAGGAAGCCCATCCAGCCTTTTTTGTGTCACTAACAAGGAGTATTTACAAGAGGAGATCCAGTTTTAAGAACATTTTTTAAGCCAGAGTCGTAAAGGTGGATGAGCTTTTCTGATTTCCCAACATGCTGCAGGAGTATGAGACCCATTCATCTGTATGGAGACCAACACACTGGGGTTTACTATGGGGCTGATGTGGGCATCTCAGGAAGAGGAGGAACCAGAACCCAGAACAGCTGCTGTCAGGTTCACCTCATGATGGAGGTTCACTGATGGAGGTCCACCTCATGATGGAGGTTCACCTCATGATGGAGGTCCACCTCATGATGGAGGTTCACCTCATGATGGAGGTTCACCTCATGATGGAGGTTCACCTCATGATGGAGGTTCGCCTCATGATGGAGGTTCGCCTCATGATGGAGGTTCGCCTCATGATGGAGGTTCACTGATGGAGGTCCACCTCATGATGGAGGTCCACCTCATGATGGAGGTTCACCTCATGATGGAGGTTCACCTCATGATGGAGGTTCACCTCATGATGGAGGTCCACCTCATGATGGAGGTTCACCTCATGATGGAGGTTCACCTCATGATGGAGGTTCGCCTCATGATGGAGGTTCACCTCATGATGGAGGTTCACCTCATGATGGAGGTTCACTGATGGAGGTCCACCTCATGATGGAGGTTCACTGATGGAGGTTCACCTCATGATGGAGGTTCACTGATGGAGGTCCACCTCATGATGGAGGTTCACTGATGGAGGTTCACCTCATGATGGAGGTTCACTGATGGAGGTCCACCTCATGATGGAGGTTCACTGATGGAGGTTCACCTCATGATGGAGGTTCACTGATGGAGGTCCACCTCATGATGGAGGTTCACTGATGGAGGTTCACCTCGTGATGGAGGTTCGCCTCATGATGGAGGTTCACTGATGGAGGTTCACTGATGGAGGTTCACCTCATGATGGAGGTTCGCCTCATGATGGAGGTTCGCCTCATGATGGAGGTTCACTGATGGAGGTCCAACTCATGATAGAGGTTCACTGATGGAGGTCCACCTCATGATAGAGGTTCACTGATGGAGGTTCACCTCATGATGGAGGTTCACTGATGGAGGTTCACCTCATGATGGAGGTTCACCTCATGATGGAGGTTCGCCTCATGATGGAGGTTCACTTCATGATGGAGGTTCACCTCATGATGGAGGTTCGCCTCATGATGGAGGTTCACTTCATGATGGAGGTTCACTGATGGAGGTTCACCTCATGATGGAGGTTCGCCTCATGATGGAGGTTCACTTCATGATGGAGGTTCACCTCATGATGGAGGTTCACCTCATGAATTTAGGTTCGCCTCATGATGGAGGTTCGCCTCATGATGGAGGTTCACTTCATGATGGAGGTTCACTGATGGAGGTTCGCCTCATGATGGAGGTTCACCTCATGATGGAGGTTCGCCTCATGATGGAGGTTCACTTCATGATGGAGGTTCACCTCATGATGGAGGTTCACCTCATGATGGAGGTTCACTGATTGAGGTTCGCCTCATGATGGAGGTTCACTTCATGATGGAGGTCCACCTCATGATGGAGGTTCACTGATGGAGGTTCGCCTCATGATGGAGGTTCACTGATGGAGGTTCACCTCATGATGGAGGTTCACTGATGGAGGTTCGCCTCATGATGGAGGTTCACCTCATGATGGAGGTTCACCTCATGATGGAGGTTCACCTCATGATGGAGGTTCACTTCATGATGGAGGTTCACCTCATGATGGAGGTTCACTGATGGAGGTTCACTTCATGATGGAGGTTCACCTCATGATGGAGGTTCACCTCATGATGGAGGTTCGCCTCATGATGGAGGTTCACTTCATGATGGAGGTTCACCTCATGATGGAGGTTCACCTCATGATGTAGGTTCACTTCATGATGGAGGTTCACCTCATGATGGAGGTTCACCTCATGATGGAGGTTCGCCTCATGATGGAGGTTCGCCTCATGATGGAGGTTCACCTCATGATGGAGGTTCACTTCATGATGGAGGTTCACCGATGGAGGTTCACTTCATGATGGAGGTTCACCTCATGATGGAGGTTCACCTCATGATGGAGGTTCACCTCATGATGGAGGTTCACCTCATGATGGAGGTTCACTTCATGATGGAGGTTCACCTCATGATGGAGGTTCACTTCATGATGGAGGTTCACCTCATGATGGAGGTTCACCTCATGATGGAGGTTCACCTCATGATGGAGGTTCACTTCGTGATGGAGGTTCACTTCATGATGGAGGTTCACCTCATGATGGAGGTTCACTTCATGATGGAGGTTCACTTCATGATGGAGGTTCACCTCATGATGGAGGTTCACCTCATGATGGAGGTTCATCTCATGATGTAGATTCACTTCATGATCTAGATTCCTGTCTCTTAT
>SSNR01000003.1:445163-542174 GCA_006937965.1 Callopanchax toddi | reverse complement strand
CGATGGAGGTTCACTTCATGATGGAGGTTCACCTCATGATGGAGGTTCGCCTCATGATGGAGGTTCACCTCATGATGGAGGTTCACTTCATGATGGAGGTTCACCGATGGAGGTTCACTTCATGATGGAGGTTCACCTCATGATGGAGGTTCACCTCATGATGGAGGTTCACTTCATGATGGAGGTTCACTTCATGATGGAGGTTCACCTCATGATGGAGGTTCACTTCATGATGGAGGTTCACTTCATGATGGAGGTTCACCTCATGATGGAGGTTCACCTCATGATGGAGGTTCACCTCATGATGGAGGTTCACTTCATGATCGAGATTCACTTCATGATAGAGGTTCACTGATGGAGGTTCACCTCATGATGGAAGTTCACCTCATGATGGAGGTTCACTTCATGATGGAGGTTCACCTCATGATGGAGGTTCACCTCATGTTGGAGGTTCACCTCATGATGGAGGTTCACTTCATGATGGAGGTTCACTTCATGATGGAGGTTCACCTCATGATGGAGGTTCACTTCATGATGGAGGTTCACTTCATGATGGAGGTTCACCTCATGATGGAGGTTCACCTCATGATGGAGGTTCATCTCATGATGTAGATTCACTTCATGATCTAGATTCACTTCATGATGGAGGTTCACTTCATGGAGGTTCACTTTACGATGGATAACAAAAAAATTTGAAGAATTTTTGGTAAATTGAAATTTAACAGATTCCAGCCTGTTTGAGGTAAGACGGAATAAAAACTGATGCAACTCATTGAAGCTTCTCAACTTTCTAATTCATATTCACACAAAAAATTATACATAAAAGATGACCTGTTCCAAAAAATGCAACCACATATTTGTAGATAATATTTTCTCCTTCAAAGGGATAGATATGTTTTTGAAGCTGAAATTTTCAGTTAATATATAAACATTCAAATATTATTATTTATTGTATTTTATGTAGCTGCTGCAAATGCAGGAATGTTTCTTTCAGACAGTTTTGAACCAGCTAACGTTAACTGTTAACCACATAGTAGAGAACATTTTGAATCTCATTTTACTGAAGCGCAAAAATTTCTAAAAATACGGGGCTGTTTGAATAAAAAGTAAAATATTAATACCTATCAATATTTACATTAGATTATAACACTATTTTGGAGGATAAAGGGTTAAAGTCTGGTCTTGTTAGCTTATAATTATCTGGTTTAAATCTGTTAATGGTGAGAAATCTAGAAGAACCATCTTTAGAACATTGGTGTTGGTGGTAGAACCCCCAGCCTCTGCAAGCTCCCCATCCATCAGCGCCTATCAGGAGTTGAGTGTTTGTCTGTAGTGGGGCGTGGGACTGTGGACTATGTGTGACCAGGCTGAGATGGATTCAGATAAAAGGATCCTGATTAGATCTGCTCACGTGTTTGTCTTCCAGTATCAGGGATTACATGATTTATTAGCGTCTACTGGGCCATGAGGTGCAGGGTGCTACGACCTGTAGGGAAGTCCATTCCAGCAAACTTCATGCAGCCACCTCACCCCAAACCTCCCCTCTCTCCCCCTTCCTCATCTCTGCAGCTTGTTTAACACTCTCCTCCCAAGCTGAAGCACCTTGGGGTGACTCAGATCATTTTCTCCATTAATGAGCTTCATGATTGCAAATAAGCAACAGTGAAACGGCAGATCGATGAACTGCCAAGTGTGAGATTAATTTGTTTAATACAGGCTAATTTATAATATGAGGTGAGTTGTGGAGGAGTCTGTGCGCTCTTTACAACACGTTATTTTATCCATTCAGCCTCAGAATGGAGCAAACAGAAATATGTTTCATGTGTCAAACATCCTGTTTGGGGTCAATCAGCTGTGATTGGTGGAGATGACATCAACAATATTATTGTATTTGATGACATCATAAATGTGTCACATGTGCAAATTATTACACATATAATCCGTCAACCTGATATGAAAGAAAGGAGTGAGTTTTGAAATAGAAGTTACATTATTTTTATTTGATGTAACACAGACACACACACACACACACAGACATACACACACACACACACACACACACACACACACACACACACAGACACACCAAGCTTGTTTGGCATCTTTTCCTAATCCTAACTGATGGGAATGTTTCCAACTCTAACATTTGAGCAAACACATAAATAAAAAAAATTACTAAACAATCCAAACCTGTTTGTGTGTTCCCTAGTTTAAATCAGAAAATTATCATTCTTATTATTAATAACCCAAATGTTTATAAGATTGACTAAAATCTGTGAATTTAGAAGAAAATGTTAGTGGCACAGAAATCATTGACCAACTTTTTAAATTTTATGTTTTATCATATTTGATTAATAATGTGTAAAAATTATTTAACAATTTATGGCTGAAAATTTCAGAGAAATTATGACTAAATGTTAATAATAATAATGCAAAAAAAAGGTGAGAAGTTTAACTCACTGTAGCATACCAACAGGTGTTCATGCTTAAAACCTAATAATAATAATTATTTCATTTTTATTACTGAACACTGTTTAAACCTGAAATATCTACAACCCCTGAGGTGTTGTCAACATTTTAATTCAGTGTAAATTAAGGTGCAGCATTAAACTTTATTATTTGTTATATTTTAGGAATAGTTTTTCTGGCTGCAGTCTGAAGGTTGTTTTGTGTTTCTGAGCAGAAACCAGTGAGTCTGAGCTGGATGTTATAAAAAGAGGTTAAGGTGGATGTGGCCCATTTACCCTCCCCCACCCTGACACACCCCTTTCTCCCTCTCCGTTTCCCTCCATCTCCCTCCCTCTCCACGGCCGGGTGTGAAGATGCCAGCAGCATGCTCCAGCAGACACCAATCCCACCTCCCGGCTGTGTCGTCGTAAAACATTCCCAGTAAGGTTGTGACCCTTCACCCTTTCAACCCATGATGGGGACTGGGGGGGGGGGGGGGGGGGGGGGTCCCATGCAGCAGCATAACTATCATCCACATTAGCACAAGGGAAGGAGAGACAACTTATTATGGCGAAATTATGGCTTTATGTTATGCTGGGTCAGGTCTTGTTTGGAAAATGTTCTTATTCTCAAAAATGATCACCTGGTTGTATAAATACTGAATATCCTAAAAAATAAAACTGAGAGAAAAATTCTAGAGGAGCATTAATGATTTGGTTTGAACAGTAAAACATTACCTGGTTTTTAAGATCGACTCAACAGTGGAGTGGCACTGATGCCTCACAGCAAGGTGGTTGCAGGTTCGACACCCAGCTGAGGCACTGCATGTTCTCCTGATGCAGGTCCTCCAGTTTCCTTCAGACCAGGTGGGGTTGATTGGTGATTCATTTCATTTCATTTTTATTTATTTGGCACGTGGCGGTGCACACCACTTTCTAAACTGGGTGTATATGTGTTTGTGTTTGTGTGTGTGTGTGTGTGTGTGTGTGTGTGTGTGTGTGTGTGTGTGTGTGTGTGTGTGTGTGTGTGTGTGTGTGTGTGTGTGTGTGTGTGTGTGTGTGTGTGTAGTGGTGATGTGTCCAAGTGTAACTCCACCTCTCACACAATGGCAACACAACACCAATTGTGACCCTGAAGGAATCAAAAGGATTTAAAATCAAGCACACACACACACACACATATCTATATGCATACATACACACAAACACACACATACTGTATTTATTGTAATAATTTTGAAGTTCAGGAAACTGATGTCCTCACATGAGGACACAGGGTTCCATGACCTTTAACACCTTGAGGTGCTTTGATCTATTCTGTTTCAATTAATTTCCTATAGTGCACACACACACACACACACACACACACTGCTACCAGCTCATCTAGCCTGATGGAGGAGCATGATGAGATGCTGTCCTCCTGCTGTCATATTCTGACTCTGGACACACAAACTATCATTTGTCCCACACATCTCTGGAGTCAGACTTTATGTGTGTGTGTGTGTGTGTGTGTGTGCGCGCGCGCACGCATGTGCGTGTGTGTGTATGTGATGCTGTGTATTTGATGTAAAGGGGACATGGGACATATTTGTGAAAATGGGGACCCTGCTTGTCGGCTGGACCCTGGTGGTGTTGATGGACCAGCATCATGTTCTGGGTGTTTAACAGGTCCTACCTGATGTCAGCTCAGACTGAAGCTTTCAACATTCAGCTGCTATGAGTCGGTTGTATACTGAGACTCAGAGATGTTTGTCCTTTGTAGAAACAGAGGACCTGCACAGCACCTTATTTTCTTGGTTCTGGATATCCCAGTAAGACCTCCAGGCTTTGGACCCAGCTCTGGGACAAAGGAAAGCAGGTCGTGTGGTGAGGCGGTTAATGTGTGATTATCTCCAGATCCACTGAGCCGTCTCGATGGGGGGGGTCACGTCATCCACGGACACTCCATCCGGTGATTGTCTGTCCATGAGACCGGGGGCATGACTGCCAATCCCATCCAGAGGATTTACCTCCTCCTCCTCCACATTCAGGAGGAGCATGCCGGCTCATAGAGGAGTAGAGAATGAGTCTGGGAGACCAGGTTAAAGTCAATGAGCTGGTTTTGTATTTTGGTCTCAGGAAGTGAGGGAGACGAGGGATCTGAATCCTCTCTGAGGCAGACCCGGTCTAAGACGGGCCTCCTGCCTGTAAATGAGATGAACTCTGTCAGATTTACACACTGACGGGTTTCCACCAGGCCCTGATAATCCTCCACCCCCCTTAAGAAATAAATCGTCCCATTAAAATGAAATGTTGCCATGTAGGTTTAATAAATTGAAAACGCTCGTTTGAATTCTCCGTAATTTGGACGGAATTCCAAACAGGAAGCAAAGGAGCAGTGGAATCAGATTATTCCTGTGTGTTTTAATATATGCAGCATCTTTTATGCGACCCAACAGCGTCAGAACCAGATGAAATGTGAGCTTATTTCTATGCAGTTATTCAGGTATGCAGTAAATTCGAATTACTGGTTAAGATTTCTCTTTAGCATGAGGAGACGTGGCGGGAAGCAGCTTGTAAATCTGGTTTACTCTGCAACACACTGCAGGAAATCTGCATTTCTGTCAGTGACCGGTCCAGTTTTAAGAACTAGTTTATGATCCCGTTCGACACATTCTCCTTCTCAAGTAACTCCTTCAGCAAGAATTATTATTCTGGTTTGACTTCACCCTGGATTATTTTCATTGATACATTTTATGTGAAAGCAAACTAAAAAAAAAACTGTCAAAGTTATTCCATATGAGATGAAATAATGACTGATGAGAAACCCTTCAGGGGCGTAAAAACAGATCAAGGATCAGATGTTTAGACCCAACCAAGAAATGATGACTTCAAGTCAGAATATATACACATATAAATCCCTGTTGAGTTAGTCACAGTAAGGATGAATTTTATTGTATTAAAAAAATTAACCAGACTTTCAGATGTTATGTTCTACCACAGGAACAAAATATCTGTATTTTTTTAGAGAATTTTGATGAAACTTTTTTAAAAATCATGTCAAATATTTTTAGCTAAATTCTGCAGGTTGTTCTCCTGCATGCATCTTTATTAGCTTAAATTGTTCATCAGGGGAGTCCAAAATGCAGCCATTCATGGTCCTCAGCTGTAGTTCAGGAGCTGTTCTTTGTCCTCCAGCAGCCTGCTGATGCATTTAGACATTTTAAGTGTTTATGCTCAGATTTTTACTAATGTGAGGCCTAACAACAAGTTCTGTGTTTAATTTAAATATTTTAAAAATGTAACAGTTTAGGTCCAACCAGAAGTATTAGTGTTTTATTAACTAGGCTTTTTTTTTTTTAACTTTAATTTCGGCATCATTACCAAAGAAAGAATGACCCATATCCTGTTCCTGTCGCTGATAATGGACTCATTTAATTTTTCTAAACCTAAAAACTAGAAAACAACCGACCAATCAGATCCAGGGAATCTGATGCCTTTTCTTTTATAAAGGCAAACACACGACCCTTTTTGTCTCTTATCTAAAAATTATTATTATAAACAATTACTTTAATATTTTCCTTTTAATAAAATAGTATGTGTCTAATGTTAGGTAGAGCATGTTAAAATAACAAAGTTACAATTAAAATATTTTTGCAATTTCAATTATTTCCATCCAGTTATTGCGGCCTGGGAGTAATTTCAACTTGATGGTTTTGGTTTGTGTATCAAAACGTTGGGACACCGCTATTTTAGCACATTTAACATTCATCATCAAACCTTCAAATGCAACAACAGATTGTTTTTCTCCATGTAATCACATTCTGACAAACAACAAAACAGAAATCAATCTGAGGATTTGTCATAAATTTAAAACTGATTATTTTTTTCTAAATCAAGAGCTTTTCTTCTTCAGGTTAAATTCACTTTCAAATCAGGTGGATCTGGTTCGACTAACTAACTGAAGATCCAGTCTGCTCTGATGTTGGGGCAGATCCTTCAGGAGGCAGCAGGATGTCTGAGATGCTTTTGAGAACCAGTCCAGGAAGACCCCCCCATCACCACCACTCCCCCTCCCCTCCGACTGGTCTGGGACTTTAGAGGGTCTGAAACAATACAGAGTTCAAGATGTGACCAAACAAGAATTGAAATGAAAGAGTAATTGAATTCAAATACATTTAAACACAGAGTTCCTGAACTTTACACTGCAAAACATGTATTGTTAAGGTAGCAGTGACTTATTCCTGGCAATTATCCAGCTTCTGTTTCTCCTCCACAAACCCTGCTGTAAAAACAGTCCTAAACTACAGTATAACTGTTTCACTGTAAATCTAATATTTTGTCGCTGTCAGGCAAAAAATCTTGTCCTGTTCTTCCATAACTGCAACTTTTCAGAAAATTGAAGTTGTTTTTACCAATAACAAATCTCAGATCATAACAATGTCACAAGCTTTTTTTGACACTTTCAATTGAAAAATTGTCCATAAAACCACTGATGGATGTCATTAACAAATAAAGCTGATTTATTTAAATGCATGAAAATTATGGCAAAGTGGCGATACAAAGATTTACCCCGACGATTTACAGCTTGTAAAATAAAATGTTACAAAACTGCTCATTATTACAGATATACTAAACAACCCACTGTTTTTAGTGCAGTAAGTATTGTTCTATAGCTGATCATGTAAAACACAAAAACACCTCAGACCTGAGTCAACAACACTTTTATTAGCAATGAATACATCAAAACAAAGTCATTAAGACTGAATGTTTTAACTACACAGGCAGTCAGCGATCTATAAGTAACTACAAAATAACTACATTACATTATTCTCCAAAAAGCACATTTATAAATAAACCAGAAAGTGGGGTTTCCTCCTAACTAACCCTTATTATTAAAGTTTTCATTGCAACATTTAAATGAGTTGCAGTCACATTCAACAAAGCAGTGATGGTAGAGCTGTAGAGCTGAACAAAGATGCAAGAAAAAAGAAAACAAGACAAATAAAAATGAAAGAAAACACTGTAAATGGCAAAAGAGAAAAAAGCTGAAAATATGTCAACAATGTTCCAAAATTAAACTACGGAATAAGTTTTTAAAACACCCACCAGACCTGTACAACAAAAACACAGCTGTCAACATCGGCTAGCTAAAGCATCAGAAAGGAGTTTTAATCATTTGTGAGTAAAATCATAAAACACATATGTTAGTAACTGCCTTCCTAAACTCTATTTAAGCTAATGCTACAGAAACTTATATCTAAAAATTAACTGCTGTACTTACCAGATAACTGATGCCACAGTTTGCTGGTAACAGAGAGTGAGCTGATTAACAAAAACCTTAAAAAGGTATACTCAAATCAACGAGATAGTGCAAAAAATGGGAATTAAATTAAAAAAAACATTTTATGAAGCTCATATTAAAAGCTCTTAAATGAAACGTATGTAAAGTCAAGGAGAGCTTTGTGTTTTTGGACTGACTGATGTTCACAGTCGGCATTCTGGGATACTTTCCCAGAATGAATTGAAAATCTAAAATAACATGAAATAAAATGCTTTACAAAGTTCATCATGTGTTCTTCTTAAATGAATTGTTAAAGTTCTTTTAGTTCAGACATGTAGTGTTTGTGAGGTAAGTTTTGTTTACCTTTTTCTCGACCTGAGCAGTGGATCGAACCATGTCAAGAAAAAGGTAAACAAAACTTACCTCACAAACAATACATGTCTGAACTAAAAGAACTTTAACAGTTAATGAAATAAAATGTTGAAATAGCAATGATCTGATGAGAAAACCGTAATTTTAACAAAAAACCCTAACCCTAGATAATCAGAATGGAACAACCAAATCTGGTTTCAGCAGTAGACTGTTAAAATTAGTTCCATCAGCTTTGGACACTGGAAATAATTAAATCTTGATGACATCGTTTGACTTCTTTTTCTTTTCTTCATAATATTATTAAAACTGATCAATCTGATTTTAGTGTGGTTAGGGTTTTAATACAGATCTAGATTTGGTGTCAGACTTTAAAAACAGTTCAATATGATTCATTTCATTAGACTGTTTAAACCGTTAAATTATGGATGGATGGATGGATGGATGGATGGATGGATGGATGGATGGATGGATGGATGGATGGATGGATGGATGGATGGATGGATGGATGGATGGATGGATGGATGGATGGATGGATGGATGGGAGGGAAGGAGGGATGGATCCTTCTAACAGTTCATGTTCCTAAAGGTCAATTGAATTGAAGCAAACTGACTTCAGATCAAACTCTGCTACCTATGCACTCTTATCTGGCTTGCTGCTAATGCGCTGGATCTAGTTCAGGGTGAATCTGGTTCAGAATGTACCGACATGAGTTCAGGATGGACCTAAACTTGAATGAACCTTCAGGATGGGCCTTAAGTTGGATGGACCTGGTTCAGGATGGACCTGGACTTAGATGGACTTGGTTTAGGAGGGACCTGGTTCAGGATGGTGGATGAAACAGGGATGCTGCGGTTTAATCTGTCTGCATGTAGAGGAACCCAAACTATCCGCATGGTTACATTAGATCATGAAGTCTAGCACCATTGTGTTGGACACGTGCACAAACACACAGCAGTTCAGACAGAACAAGCTGTAAGCAGACCGGTACCACTCCTCTTCCTCCTCCTCCAGGACTCCTGATCAGACTCAATCATCGGTACTGGCTCACCAGCGCATGCTTCATAAACCTGTATCTCCCAGGTTGCTTTGCGCCTCTGTGGCCTAAAGCTTAAATCAGAAAATGAACACAGTTCAAACATTTATGTTCTTTAGCTGGTCTAGATGTGGGTCCTATTGTGACCCGACAGGGCAGGAAGCCACTCATCTAGACACGTCACAGTCCACCGCGTGCGCACACACAACACACACACACACACAACACACACACAACACACACACACACACTGTACTACTAAGATCAATTTCAAATCATCTAACGAACATTTTTTTCTAAAATGAAATATTATTATTGATAATTACATAGGCCTATAAAAACATACCGATTGTTATAATGTATTATTATAATATCATCATCATCTTCAACAATATTATATTCTTTAGGCCTATTGCTATTTATTTCTATTAGGTCCTTGATTTTGGTATTATCTTTGTGTGTGTGTGTGTGTGTGGGGGGGGGGGGGTTACAGCGAGATGAGAGGGGTTCGGTTAGGTCAGAGGCTGAGACCGAGTTTTAATCTGCATCCTGAGACATAATAAAGCCGTTTGTGCTGAAGGAGTACCGGTTCGGTTCAGACCCTGTTTGTCTGGAGGGGAGCTGATGTTTGTTCGGGTTTTCTGTCGTTCCTGGATTAATCCTTCCCTCTCTCACCCCCCCCCCCCCCCCCCCCCCCCCCCCCCCCCCCCCCCCCCCTCCCTCTCTCTCTCCCTCACTAGTTTATTCTGAATCATAGATTATCCCTCTGGCTCTATCAGAGAATCTTCATCTGAATAAGTTTTAGGTGTTTACAAGCTGCGTTCCGCCTGCAGTGGATGGACCGGATCCTGGAGCAGGTTCTAGTTCAGAGACAATCCTACAGATAGAAAGAATTTAGTGCAATGGAAGCGGTTCTCCTGTAGGATGGATCCTTCTGATCCGATAAGAACAGAGAGAGAGAGAGAGAGAGAGAGAGAGAGATCAGTAAGAGGCAGCCGGCTGAGGCCTTTTCAGTCTTTTTTCTTTCTTTCTCTCCTGTTTCTTCTTAGAGTGACAGGAGAGCACATGTCCTGGTGTGTGAGTGAGAGAGAGAGAGAAAGACAGTATAGCCCCTAAGCAGACCAGTGCGAAACATCAGCAAAGAAGTGTAATTCGTGCCAATTAAAAAAAAATGTATTTAAACATTAAAAACAACAAACCACTATTATTATTATTATTATTATTATTATTATTATTATTATTATTATTATTATTATTATTATTATTATTATTAATTACATTAGGAGTCGGAAGTAGATTTACCTGGAGAGGATAAATCTGTTTCTGTCAGATGAAACTCGATCAGCTGTTTTAACATCAGAAAGCTTCGAACATTCAGGCCGGAAAAGATCCAAACCTCCGCGACGGATTCTGGAGCTGAAGTGGATTGGACCCCTATACACACACGCATGCACGCACGCGCACGCGCGAAAAAACACACACACACACCACTAAAGTCCGGGACGCGAGCCCACCCTCCTTCCCCAGCCTGTCAATTTTAGAGCCTCTCCGTCTCTCACCTCCTTTCCTCACCCCGGTCTCAAACCGGACCTGGGCTGTGCGCCGCCTCCAGCTGTGGCGCGCGCTGCGCTCCAGCTGCGTGTCTTGGACCGTTCACTTGAGATGTTCCATAATAAAGAAGCACGCGACATTTTCCTGTAAATAAACAAAGACAGAGCTCCTGGTCCACCTGAGGACGGGTCTGGAGGACCTCCGTGTCCCGTGTCCGCGTGACAGTTCGGAGGGAAGTTGTTGGCGGTCGGTGTGTGGAGAGGCACCGGCAGCAGGCTGAACCCAGGCTGGGTTCTGATGGGCCGACCTGATGGTTTCTCGCGTGGCTCCGCGCTGATTGGTCCGGCTGCGACGTGACGTCACGAGGACGGGAATAAGGATGAGCTTGGAGCTTAGGAGCAGGACAGTGAACCGGAGACCCCAGCGCATCCCGGCACACGCTTAGACGGTACCGGAGACCGAGGGGCGTCCCAGCTCGGAACTCGGAACCGCAGGAGCCCGAACAGAACGGAACCGGACCTGGACCAGACTACAGCTTTGGGGTTTTTTGTCTTTGATCAGAGGACCTGCGGGACTGAATTCGAGACGCGTGAACCGGTTTTGATCCAGAACCCGTCTGATCTGGTTCGGAGCGACCCGAGACCCGGTGGTTCCGACAAGCGCGTGACTTCATTGCTCCTGGACGCCGGAACCCATCCGCAGCTTCAGACCTGAAACTTACCTCAGAATCTTGTTCCGGACTCGGTGAAGGACCGGTCCCCCCCTCCTCCCCTCCCCTCCCCTCCCCTACCTGTGTTTGTGTACGCGCGTGTGTGCGTGCCCCCTTGTTTTTATCTTTTTTCCTTTTTGTTTTTTTTTTGTTGTTGTTTTTTTTTGGACCGAACCTTCTGACGCATGCTGGGACGAACCTGATTCACCGGCTCCTGACCCGGTACCGGGAGCTGCAGGCGGAACCGGATTGTTAGTCAATGCTCGGCCCGCGCCGCTGATTGCGTTTTTGCGTGCGCGTGAAGCCCTGCCAAAAAGCCATGGTCCACTGCGCCGGCTGCGAGAGGCCGATCCTGGACCGGTTTCTGCTCAACGTTCTGGACCGAGCCTGGCACGTGAAGTGCGTCCAGTGCTGCGAGTGTAAATGTAACCTAACGGAGAAGTGCTTCTCCCGGGAGGGCCGGCTCTATTGCAAGAACGACTTCTTTAGGTAAGAAGGACGGGGACGGATCCGGTTCTGGTTCTAATGGTTCTATGAGCGGAACCGGGTCGGTCAAACTACAAGTCAACGAGAACACGTGCTTTAAAGTAGGTCTTATAAACATTTGTATCCGTTTTATTTATTTAACCTCTAATTAGAAATAAAACATCAACAACGAGACAAACTGGAGGCTTTTATTAGAAACTAATACTAGTTATTTATTTGAGTTTTTTAAATGATCAGATTTTCTTTTCTTTATGAAAACCTGAGTGATTCCTATTATTAAAACCTCACCGGGTGACGGGAGCAGTCGGTGTGGTGGCGGCCGCAGACGGACCCGTGAGCCGATGAGCTTTGATTTGCAGACTAATTAAAAGCTTCATTTAGATTCACATGCAAAACAGGCACATTAAAGGCGCGTGCACTCGCTGTCAGGTGAGGCTGCGGGGGGGAGGAGGAGGAGGAGGAAATCACACCTGGGTGCGCTTCAGACCAGCGCGCGGGATCAAACCCGGACCGGGGAGCCTCTGTTTGCTCAGTCCGGCTGAGGAGGACCTGATAAGTGGCTCTGAATAGTAAACAGGTCTAGAAGATCCAGACCCTCAATACACACCCTCACCGGGGGGCCTCACACACACACACACACACACACACACACACAAACACACACACAAACACACACACAAACACACACACACACACACACACACACACACACACACACACACACACACAAAAACCAGAGTCAAAAATCAGTCTGTTCAAAACAATTTATTCAAAACTGACGTAAAAAGGTGTATTTGTTATAAAAAAAAAAACTTTTAAAGAATTACGCAAAAATTACAGGTTTTACAATAATCCTAATAATCTGCACAAATTATTATTTTGTATTATTAGGCTCTTTATTATTATTATTATTATTATTATATAATTAATTATTTATTACACTTTGATTTAATAAGATCATTTTGAAAAGATTATTATTTTTAATAACAAGTATTTAATTTTCAGGAGTACAAACTTCAAGTTCTGTTTTTATCCAATCAGATCATTTCATCTCTAATAAACAAACGTTATTACACAGATTTTAAATTGAGTAAAAACTGGCTCAAATTAAATTAAAGAATTAGAAAAAATATAAACTCCCGCCACTTTCTTGAGCGTTTTATTATTATTATTATTGTTATTATTATTATTATTATTATTATTATTATTATTATTATTATTATTATTATTATTATTATTATTATTATATAGCCTAGTTTCTGGGTCCGTCCCGACACGGAACCGAACCTCTCAGCGGGTTGAGTCTAATTGGTGGGTTTTGTTGTGTGAATATTGCTCGAACCTGAACTTGGTCAGCTGAGAGGTCCGGTCAGAACCTCCAGGTGATACCGGCCCTGAACCCGTCCCTGTTTATTCCCCTCCGCAGGCGGTTCGGTACCAAGTGCGGCGGCTGTTCGCAGGGCATTTCTCCGAACGACCTGGTCCGGAGGGCCCGGAGCAAAGTGTTCCACCTGAACTGCTTCACCTGCATGATGTGCAACAAGCAGCTGTCCACCGGAGAGGAGCTCTACATCATAGACGAGAACAAGTTCGTCTGCAAGGAGGACTACGTCAACAACATGAGCGTGAAGGACACCAACCTGCTCTCTGGTGAGTCCGACATGACCCGGCTCGGTCTGGGCCAGGTGAGCGCGCGCGTGCCACGTGGTGGGATGTTTCCAGCTTTAGGGATTATTTCTGTTAGAAACCATGATTTAGACGGAGCCCGAAGTGGAGGATGAGGCAGATTTCTGATCATTCAAGACTTTTATACAGATCCAAGAAGAAAGAAAATCATGTGGTCCCGTTTCAGCGGCAGTTATTATTATTATTATTATTATTATTATTATTGTTGTTGTTGTTGTTGTTATTATTATTATTTTTATTATTATTATTATTATTATTATTATTATTATTATTATTATTATTATTATTACTCAGGCACACCGATGCAGGGTTTTGCTGGACCAATGGACTTCCTCTGGGTTGTTTTATCTCTTCAAGCCTGAAATATAAAATGATCATTTTCATCCTAGTTTTTAACCCTCATAGACTTCTGTCGTTAATTCCCATTAAACCACTTCTGGCTTTAAAATGATCGGACACAGTAGGATTAGTACTTTCATCAAAAACTTTACATGTCTACTGCCCTCTAGTGGAGGACCTATTAGTGAAAATGGCCTATTTTATTTGTATTACTGTTATATAGTTACGTATTTACATATTGAAATAGAACATTATATTATAGTTTTAGTCAACAAATAGATAGATTTTAAAACTGGATATTTTTCGATCCACTTTTTTAAGAGCATTTTTAAGTGCACTAAGGGTCCAGCAGTCACGTGGTCTGGGTCGGGAACAGCCTGGGCTGGTCGCCTGTCCATCACAGCTAGAGATTACTGATGCTATCCTCATTTTATATTTTAGGTTAGAACTTTAAACTAACTTTTTAAACGAAATACTCCATCTGCTCACTTATATTTTATTTTTACTGTGTATATATGTATTCCTGCCAGGACTATAGGCAAGAGTATATCTGTAATACTATATATCTATAAACGTGTACTGGAGGTCTTCACAATATCACAATTTCGTACAGTGAAGCCTATTCTATTCTATTCTATTCTATTCTATTCTATTCTATTCTATTCTATTCTATTCTATTCTATTCTATAAGGCCATCTTCATGGAGTTAAATTCGTTGTAGAAATTCTAAAAGCAGCTGGGTCAGATCTAAACCTGAACCAGACACGCGTGCGCACACACACAAACACTGAGATCATTAAGAAATCAGCTGATCGGTGTCTGTTTGTTTACTTCCCGTACACGTGGTTAGTCGTGGGTTTGTCGCGCTGGATCCGGTCCGACTGGACCCGGTTAACTCCTTGTTTTTTCCTGCAGTAACGGCCTGCAGCGACCCGAGTCTTTCGCCGGACTCCCAGGACCCCCTGCAGGATGACGTGGTCCTGAAGGACACGGAGATGGCCGCCCTGTCCGACAAGGAGACGGTGAACAACGAGAACGACGATCAAAACCTGGGCGGGAAGCGGCGCGGGCCCCGGACCACCATCAAAGCCAAGCAGCTGGAGACCCTGAAGGCGGCCTTCGCTGCGACCCCCAAACCCACCAGACACATCCGGGAGCAGCTGGCCCAGGAGACCGGCCTCAACATGCGGGTGATCCAGGTAAGGGACCAGAGCCGGGCCCCCTGGATCCTGGATCCGTAAGACTCCCTCAGGTGATCCAAACCAGGAGCGGCCTCGCGCGTCTCCTTCTCACAGGGTGTCACGCGCTCATTAAAAGGTGTGATGCAACAGATTAGATTTTTTGGATACTTCTCCCAGCTCAGACCTCCCCCCTCCACACGGACGGGTTCGGTTCGGTGGGAAACGGCTCGTTTAGATGGATATTTTTGATTCTTGGCGCGCGCAACGGCGCTAAAGTCGCCAACTGGCGCAGGCTGCTGGGAGCGCTGGGAGTCCTGGCAAGCGCAGCCGTCACCAGTTTAGTCCTGCTGGGACCGAATCCAGCCAGGTGGAAAACCACAAACCGGATTCAGGGGTCCACCGGGTACCGGAAAACAACCGGAACCCGCGAGGAGTTTCAGCATTGTTGTTGTTATTATTTGTTATTGTTGTCCTTATTAATTACTATTATAATTTTATTTATTTTATTGTTGTTTTTCATGTATAATAATAATAATAATAATAATAATAATAATAATAATAATAATAATAATAATAATAATAATAATAACAATGGCGCTTCATGCTGTCTTGACTTTCCTAAAGTAACCGGTATTTGAAACGCGCCTGCTACCAGATCCTTTTTCTTTATACAATAAAACAATATAAGTAATCAGTCCCTATCTGACCCAGTCCCATCGTGTCTGATTTTGCTTTATATTTATATGTAGGCCTACTTTTCTGCGTTGATTCCGATCTTTCTGATCCCCAAATTAACTAATCCTCCTAACAGTCACGTGACGTCAAGGATCAAAAATACAGAATTTGTTTTTAGAAAATTAAACACATTTTTGAAAAATGTAAATGTTTGTCAGAACAAATTATATATATATATATATATATATATATATATATATATATATATATATATATATATATATATATATATATATATATATATAGTATTTTTCTATATATTTATGATATAAAAACAAAGAATTTAACAGCCTCTGACAATTGTTAGTAAATAATTAATATAATATCATAAACAAATCCATATATAAATTATTTTCTTCTAACAGTTTTTTACGTTACAGTAAATTACTTCAGTTTTCCATTTACGTCTAATTCTTAGAAAACGCAGACTAAAGTTCCTTCTTTCTTCTCTTATTAAAAAACAAATTGCTGCTCTTTTCAAAAATCTGATAATATTTGATCTGCGGCAGATAGAAAGCTGACTGGAGGTTAAAGAGGGTTTTTTAAATTGGGGGTGGGGGTGGGGTAGCATAATTAAGGGGAGCCGGTCTGTAGATGAGAGAGTGATAACCGGAGAGCCGGTAATATATCGGTAACGACCCTCCTATTAAGTATTAATTGGAGGTTTTCCCGCCTTCAGTCGGAGTAAATGGCGGGTTAAAGGGTCATTAGGGGGGCTGGATGAGACTCCTGAGTCCTGGAACCGTAATTGGCCGCAGTCCTGGTGACCGCAGAGCCTAGAGCGTTTAACGCATCAGTTCATCACGCACGCCGCAAAAAAACCCACAAAAAACAAAAAAACAAACCCAAAACAGAATGAGCGCAAAACAGGAGCTGCGCCAAAATCTGCTGTTTCCTTTGTGATCAGGGATATTTACCGAGCTTGTTGTTTATTATTTACATGCAAAATTAAAACGTTCCCTTAGACATTTCATATAGCTCCCCTCGTCCAATCAGAGTATTGACATATATCCAAATCGCGCTGGAGGCTGAGCCTGAGCGGCCCAGAGTGACCGGTCCGTTGGTGTCGGTGTGTCCAGGTCTGGTTCCAGAACCGAAGATCCAAAGAGAGGCGCATGAAGCAGCTGAGCGCGCTGGGCGCACGGAGGCACGCGTTCTTCCGGAGCCCGCGGCGGATGAGGACGTTAGTGGACCGACTGGAACCCGGAGAGCTGATCCCGAACGGCCCATTCTCCTATTACGGAGGTACGGTCCGGTGGTCCGGAAGGCGACTGGTTCTGGTCCAGATCCAGTGAATGACAGGAGTTGATTCATTTTCTGTTATTTAAATTTGTTCATCACTGAAACAAAAACAAAAAAACAGCAAAAGCAACAAAAAGTCTGAAAGAAATTATAAAAGAATCCATTTTCATTTTTACATGTTGCACATATAATAAATTATTTTGAAATATGTACACACATAAAAAGTGTTTTAAATCTGATCCTGATGACTTTTGTTTAATGTATAAAACGAAAGGCAAATTATAAAGTAAATATCTGTAAATACAGATTCTGCATGGTCTAATTTATTGCTCTGGATAAATGTGCAGACATGTGCATGTTTGTGGATAAACAAGAGCAAAAATGAGACTGGAGTCAAACTCCATGTGCTTCACTTGGCCAAATAAACCTGATTCTGATTAATTCATTTGCCATGAATTGGAGCTACATAAAAAGCTGAATTATTAACTGAAACATTTACACTTTTAAAACCTGAACTGAATTCCTATGAATCCGATTTTCTTGAACACGTCTGCAGGTTTGTAGAAATGACTGAGCAGGAAGCTCACATAAATAATCTGATGAACTAATTCCAGCTCTGAGGTATCAGATCTTTTCCCACACTTTAATTTTTCCGTGTCCTGCTGAAATGGTCTGATAAGATTCTGCTGAGTCCTTAAAAGTCGTCTCAGCAGGTAGAGCTGTTGATGAAGCGACCCTGTTTAATTAATTCTGGACCGTTGTTCCTCCCACCCAGTTGTAGTTTGAACTGGTTGTGTGACTGTAGCAGTCAGCCTCTCTGTGCCTCCTTTAATAGAATCTGAGTTCTCCTGAATAAATTCCTTCGTCTCTGACTTCTTCTTCTTCTTCTCTTGGATCTGCAGATTATCAGAGTGAGTACTACGGTCCAGGAGGAAACTACGACTTCTTCCCTCAGGGGCCTCCGTCATCACAGGCCCAGACCCCGGTGGATCTCCCCTTCGTGCCCTCCTCGGGCCCCACCGGCACCCCCCTCGGTGGTATGGACCACCCCCTGCCGGGGCACCACCCCTCCAGTGAGGTGCAGCGTTTCTCTGATATCATGTCCCACCACCCGGGGGACTCTCCCAGCCCGGAGCCTGGAATCCCGGGGCCCTTGCACAGCATCTCGTCGGAAGTGTTTGGCCCCAGTCCGCCCTTTACCTCACTGTCGCTGAATGGCAGCGGATACAGCAACCACCTGCCACACCAACCGTCAGAAATGAACGAGGGCACGGTGTGGTAGCTCTGAGACGGACTCAGCTGGATGGGATTCAGACAGGAACGGCAGGACTTGGAGGCATTGTGGTCCACGGAAAACAACAGGGTTAGGGCAGCATCACGGACATTTGTTGTTGTTGGTTTTTAAAAAAGAATATTTATTTATTTATTTCAATTTTTTTATTGAAGTCATCCAAGTTTTTTTTTTTAAAGACTGACTCAGCATAAACCTGCTCAGAACCCTTGTCTTTAGTATCGTGTTCGGGTGTTTCAGTCACGTCTTTCAGCCCTTCATCAACGCTACATCCAAAAAACCTGAAATTTAAAAAAACAAACACAGACAGAAGAAGGAGCAGCGGAAGAATGAATCTCCACCCATTCACTCTTTATTTGGACCCTGTTACGTCTGCTGCTGTCGGCGGCCCGGTGTGACCCAACCTCGTAACAGCGTGTTTAAAAAGGTTCCAAATATGAAGATGTGATTTTCTCCTGTCAAAGACTTCTATAGCTTTACAGAACCAGAAGCGAGGCTGGGGGTCGGGCTGAGCGGCATCCAGACTCTCAGAGGAACACGAGTCTCAGACCTCTTTGCCTCTCGAGGCTTTGCCATACTGACACTTAACCTTTTTCACAGTATTCTGCTGAAGGCCAGAGGAGAGGACAGGTGTGTCCTCCACGTGGACCGAAGTCCCACCAATCCGAGGACGGCGGCCTTCAGAAGGCCAACCAGTAAACCCTCTGTGGATTGCAAACCCTTTATTTAAATGGAAATGAACTTGAACAGCTGGATCGAAGTTTATCTTCTAAAATCTTTTACTGGGTTCTAACTGGGACTTAGAACAGTCAACTGTTTACGTAACCTAATAAATTCAGGAGTCCAGAAGTCTCGAAAACCATGTTTTAGAACCTCTTGATCCATATGAGATGTTACAAGCAACCAACCAAACTTTTGTATTGATTTGATTTCTATTGTCTGGAGGTAAAAACGCATTTCCCGGGTCGTGGTTCACTGTGCTAGTTTGTACAAGATGTTGTTTACAGAAAAGATTTAAAAAAATAAACAAAAACAAGGAAAGTAGACGTTCGCCAAATTTTAAAAAGAGCACAAACACTGTGGACGTGCGCTGCACCGTCATCACAGTGTGTGTTGAGACAAATTCTAAGTGTTAACGGAGGAATTGACTTTAAATATTTTTAGTCTGCTGACACACATTCATAAAATTGTTGATCTAATATACTTAGACAGGTTTTATTTTTGTGTCTTCAAAGAAAAAAAAGAATTAAAGTAATAAAAGTTGATGGTCAAATACGCGGCTAGCAGCTGCTACGTCTTTCTGAGCCCTCAGTATGTCTTTATTGTTCCAATAAACCTAAAGCTTCTGTGACCTCCAGTGCATCTTAGACCATTCACTGTATAAACTCAACATGTGGACAAAATGTTTTTATAATAAAACTAGAAAACAGACGCATGTACTTTTTAAAGGGATTTTTTTCCAGCAGCTGTCCCACGTGTCCCCGTTAGGTCATTTACTATGTCCACGCACGTCCATGCGGTTGCAGGAACACAAAAAATATTTATTTTGATTCAGAGACTCAGAGAAACTTAGAAAACGTGAAAAGACGTGGAGAGACAGTCACTGCTGGTGGGACTTGTCTGATGCTGAAGTGTCAGTGTGAATTTTTTCATGTCCATGACTCTGTCCCTGACTGTCTCAGTGGTTGCCTTCATCACTGGCTACGCCCCCATCCCAGCCTGTCTCCATCCTTGCCTCTGTCCATTTCTGTCTTCATCTCTGTCTCTAACCCTGTCTCTATACATATTTTTGTTTATGTCTCTGTCTCCATACCTGTTTCCGTCTCTGTCGTTTCCTCTGTCCCTAGTTTTGTCTCTATCCCAGTCCCTGCCTCCCTCTGTGTCCCTGTGTCTCTGTGTTGGACCAGCCTCTGAACTTAGACCCTTGGGACGTCTTCCCAGTCCCCGTTTGGGTCGGGGGGTCACAGCTTTTACAGGTGCTGATTCTCCAGCCCTGACCCTCTCCTGGATCAGCAGTCAGCTGTGTAGTTCTGGAGGACGGTACTGTGACTATGTGGTTACTGCTCCTCTCCTCTTTCAGCTTTTCATCCCTTTTTCCTCCTCGGAGCTCGTTTCTGTTTTTCCTGAGAATCTTTCAGCGGCTGAAGGATTCTTTTTGGCAAGCGGCAGCAATAATAATCAGGAAGCACAAACAGGGAGGTGTTTGCAGGAATGATGAATTTATTCGTCCCTGTGTGTGAACCAGTGAGGCGATGGGATTGTGGCGTGAATCCGGGGAAACCTTTATCTCCTGAACCCCATGTGTGAAGTCAGGACGTGGTTTCTCCCCGGCCTCCAGACTGTAATCCACCATGAATTAATCATGGTCCTGAGAGTTAACCAAGCTTGGGGGGGTGGAGTGGAAGGTGGGGATAGAGGGTGGATGGAAGGATATAGGTCTCTGTTGAGCCCCCGGGCTTACTCCACCCCCCACCTCTCCGTGGTAACACCATGCACCAGCAGCTGACCGCCCCTGAGGCCCTGGCTCTTTAAATTTAAATCTCCTATTGATCGCTCATCAGCTGTTGGTGCAAACTGACCTTGTAGGCTCACAGAAAATAAAAGGAGCCTAAACAGCAGCGAATGGGTTCTAAATGACATTTTAAATCTCTGAGTCAGGATGATTGAAGAGCTCATGTACCCATTGGGAAGTGGAATGATGAGATGGGGACAACGTTGGGACAAACGCTTCGAGGAAGGAACGGTGGAGGGTACAAAACGCTTTACTTTAGGGTACGAAGGGGGCCAGAACACCGAGCCAACAGGAAGGGCTGGCCCAGCAGGCAAATGCCGACACTTCCATTCAAACAGAGAGGATATTTTAAAACTGCTCTTCATACCAGAAACATTTGGCTGCTAGCTTTAAATGCAGAGAGGCTCAGCTGGAAGCTAACCACTCAGAGTAAACATGGCGTCAGCTCAGAAACACAAGGAGAGGAGCTGTGTTTCCCAGAACATGAAGAACACACATTTGGGCTGGCTAATATTTGGATATAAAAGAGCAGACTGGTCACAATCCAGCCGCAGTCTTTAACCCTGAAATATCAAATAATACAAAGATTTTAGTTTATATCTCATATACATATATATACATACATAACAGTAAAACAGTGATAAAAAAGTGAACATGTCCTTTTCCACATGTAGATCCTCCACCAGAGGGCAGCAGCCATGTATAATACTGGTGGCAGGTTTTGGATGAAAGTACTAATATTAATACTCCATTTGGACTCTTAAGGCCAAGGCTCGTTCAAGGAAAAAAAAAAGAATGTCCATGCATTATGAATAAATTGTGCCCCTTTGCTTTTCACCCTCCAAAAAGGACATTAGTCTAAATAACAAAAGACACTACATGTATATTAAGTCATTCATAAATGTAGCTTGGTTTATGGTATGGATAAAAATGTCCTATTTTCTGAAGAACTGGTCTCAGCAGGCTGAGAATACTGGGATCAGATGACTGATGCTCAAAATGATGTTACATAGCAAATGTGCTAACAAAGTTTAAAGTGACTAGTCCTTAGAGTGAGTGTAGGTCAATGTCATGCCATCACACAAACCGGCTGAAACAGGAAGAGGCTGCTTAGTGTCCCATCAGAATAAAGTCACCATCAGCTGGGCTCTGGAAGGATTAGTATTGATCTAATGGAATTCTAAAAACTTCCACATGAAATTTCTCTGAGCAGTCTGGTGAAGGTTTGATCACTGTAGTCTGGGTTCTAGAGAACATGGACTCTTAGAACACTTCTTTACTGAAGCAGAACTGTTTTAGTTAGCATCTAATCTCCACTTAGCTGGAACTGGAACTCCATCTGACTGCCAGAATGTTTTTGAACTTTTGACTTTTATTTATCTTTTCTTATATGAAACTTTAAAATGTCAAAACCACTGGTAACCTTTGGTTTTCTTCTTTCTGATCTTCTTAGTGACCACACACAAACAAGCTGCCCTAACATATTGACATAACATTAGGCTAATTGGTGGCTTCAAACTGTCCCTATAGGTGTGGGTGTGGGTGAGGGTGTGACTTGTTGTATGTCTTGTTGGTCTATGTGTGGCACCATGATGGCTGGTGATCTGTCTAGGGTGTCCTCCACCTCTCGCCCATGACTGCTGGTAGGCAGCTCCACACAAGTCTTATGGATGGAGCAGTTGAGAAGACGGATGTATGGACCAGCAAGCTGTAGAATCAAGCCAACAGTCCTGTTCAGATGTTACAGACCCTCATCAGGTCAGCAATAAACACAGTAACCAGACAGATGAACGTTACATGCAAGTGAAAAACAAAACAGTGGTCTGCCCTCTAGTGGATGTTAGTGACAGGAAGTCCAGCCCTTCTAGCTCGACTCCTTTAGGCCTGGCTTTTCAGGATCTCCAATGGTTATTTATTTAGCATCACGCAGAGCTTCTATCTTAACATCACTTAGAGAGTTTTTAATGGTTCATGTTTTTATTTGGGATTTATATTGGGATGTTTCTCTTTCTTTTTCCACACATATACTTTTTCTAAGCATTCTTTGTTTTAAATCTGGCACCCCATCCCTGGACCTGGTCTGGACCACAACACTTTCTCTTTAGAGAGTCAGTCCCCCTTCTTTCTTTGACATAATGGTCTGATCATTGTGTGTTTGAATGTGATTGGCTGTGTGGTGCCCATCAAAATAAAGTCCTGCTGCTAATTTTCAACAGAATAGGTCAGAAGCAGATAAAGCTTTGGTTCTTCTTAATGAGAGTTGACTTTTCTCATTCACACTATGACGGTTCCAGGTTTAGGCCCCTTCATGTAAACAAGTCCTGATTTTAAAAATAAAACTCCACTTCAATGGTTTACTGGTTTCAGTCCAGAACTGGTATCGGTGTTGAATTGATTTCAGTCTAATACTGGTTTTGGTATACAAATGATGTCAGAATATCAGTCCTGGACTGGTTTAAGTCTAGAACTGGTTTTTATCTAAAACCAGTTTCAGTCCAGAACTGAGGTTCCAAAGTATAGAGTCCATTTGAGGCCCTCAGAAAATTTTGTTTGACCCTCAACTGCAATTCAGGATTTGTCCACTAGGAGCTGTTGATGATTTATGATGACATTTTAAGTTTGAGCTCTAACAGAACAATAGATACATTCACAAGTTTTTAAAATAAATAAGGGCAAGTTTAATCAAAGTTATTTGTCTTTTACCTACCAGTGTTTTTCTTTTAATTTATTTCCCTGGTAAATAGAACCACTGCTTTTTCTTGATTATATTTTTTTATCAAGCCTCATCTACAAAAATTTAAAAACCATTTCCTAAAATAAACCAAACTCTTTCAAATGTTTTATATTTAACATATGATTTAGTAGATACACTTTTAAATACCCGAATAAAATAATATTTGCATTTTGTAATTTTAAAAACATATTTTTTGTGACCCGTACGTTTTTTCAACTTGATGATTTTGGTCCACATCGGGGAAAGTTTGGACACTCCTGGTCTACATGCACCATTTTATCTTTAAACCTGAATCTTAACTCATTGTTTTTTTGGGGTTTTTTGGGTTCATCCAGAAATTTGAGGAGCCAAAAATCAAAAGTCAGCTGACTAACATCAGGAGCTTTGGGCCAAACCTGAGTGATGCTCTCTCACACAGTAAAAATCCTAACAGATCTTTATAGGGGTTGCTAACTTGAATAAACAAATGTGAACTTTCAGCCCCCACCTCTTCCTTTGGTGGGCTATGATCACAGCAGGTCCAGTACTGAGCTTGCCTCTGAGAAAACACGAGTAAATGTGGCTATAATTTTCTTTTTAGAGTCGGTTTAAAACAGGATCTTTTGCTTATAATTGGTTTGTAACTCCTTGCAGTACAATTTACATAAAGCAATTGCCCATGTAGCAAACAATACATCCACCCAGGGAGGAAAGTATACTCATTTAGTAAAGTGGATTGTACTAATTTCCCCCCGGAGGATGTCCTGATGGTATCTGAGGTCTGTAGGTTGGCCTGATTAGCACAGTGCACAGAGTGTGTCTACACCATCTGACCTACTGAGTGATATTCATTTGTCATTCACATATTGGAGACCAACTGCTGTGCTTTTTGCTCAGGGCAAGAGTTTTCTCAATGACTTCTTTGTGTATGATTGCACTGGCAATTTCTCATCATGATATTATAAGAAAAACACACTCCAGAGCCAAATCTGTTCATCATTTACTCAAGCTGGTTTTTACATCTGTGTGTGTTTCTTGACTGTGTTGATGGATGCTGCCTGCACTAACCAGCATCAGTTGAGTCAAGATGTTCCTCTGTTTTATTATCAGAGAAGACGTTTGCATCTGGTTAACGTGTACTGGGTTGACCACTTACACGTGCACAGCTTTAATGTCCTGACTATTGTGCACAAATGAAGGATTCATGCAAACCGTTTCAATCTAAACACATTCAGAGATTTATTGATGGATCTACATTCCAGTCCTCACCTGTGCTTAGAGTAATCTCATAAGAATGAGATCATGGCAGGTTGAAAATACTTTCCTCTGCAGGGCAGCCGGGCTCAGCCTTAGACCTTAGCCCCTTCACCTTTAATGAGACAACAATAATCTCTTATAAATCAAGAACTACAAATCATCCAGGGGTTCCTTCACTTAAAGACAAAAGGATTTATGAACAACCTTAAGTAGAGACAACATTTTTTTATACAAAACTTGATCCCACAAAGGTGGGTTGACAATTACACAATATGACAATAAAAAATTCAGGACATATAGGACACTTGGATGCTGAAGCAGGACTTTTTGATGGATATATATCAAGGCGTTTGTGAACCAGCTATGTTTCTATCCATCCAAGTTGGACTGCAGTAAAGATTTTCACATATAAAGTCTCACCTGGTCATTCAATATCAGCTTCTATCAACTTATCCTCAAAGCATGGTAGCAAAAATGAAGAGAGTCTTATTTCATAGTCTTAGCTGTGGAAAGAAGCCAACACAAGTTTAATAAAGAAGCTGATGAGTTGATTTGGAAATCTTCATTCAAACAATCTATTCTATAAAAGCTTTTCTGGGAACTAAAACTAGAATTTTAATTTAAGAACAGTCAAATAGAAAAAGCAGAATGTCAGAACAATATAAAAATTTGATGCATTAAAAAAGATTATTTAACTTTTAAACTAAGCAAAAAACTAAAATAAAAAGAAAGCAACTGTAGATGTGAAACTCCAACACTGTTGCTTTTAGACTAGTGTCTGTTTATTGTTACTGGACAAATTGATTTGAGTCATTTTCTGCCAGTTTAGGATTCTCCACTGTGGAATTATCTCTGTGTGCTTGAGAGAGAAGCTACATGCACTGTTATCACCTAAACACACTATAAGTTTAGCTCCAGGTGTTTGCTGCCATGTTACTGTAGCCAATACACAAAGACACGATGCTAATTAAAGCAATCCCATGCTTATCCTGTGAAGGGGGGGTACCTGGCTTAAAGGGATTTGCAACTCAAACCTCAGACATGCCTAATCAATTTAAAGCCATTAGACAATTAATTCACTTGGTGGAGGGTGGATATTGCACGTGCACTAATCTGGCACAATAGTTGTCAGTGTGCATGCTGCTGAGTATCGAATGCAGTGTGTTCTTATACAGTAACAGCAGTGGGCAAACATCCAAAACACAACAAACAAGCAAATAATGTTTGTTTGAACATCAGGTCAACAGGTTTAGAGGATGACATCATAATCATAAAAGTATCGAGCTAGTTTTATAAAAGCATAGCAGTTTAGTTTTACAGCTCCTGATACACACACACACACACACACACACACACACACACACACACACACACACACACACACACACACACACACACACACACACACACACACACACACACACACACACACACACACTCATTTGATTGAATATTAGACCACTAGTTCACCTAACCTGGTCACCTGATGACCTGCAGCTACGTTGCTCCGCTGTATAAAATTTTTAAGTAAACTTTATTTATTTAGCCCCTTTTACAGGATAAAAACTGCAAAATGTAAAACACGTTCATAAAACACAAGACATAAAGGAATAAAACAGTCATCGAATACTGACTAAATAGGTAAACCTTCAGCTGCTTTTTAAAGGAATCCACAGAATTAAAGAAACACAAGGCAGAGGGAATACCAGCCTGGACCAGAACATCTCAGACTGAGGAGAACTGAGGAGTTCTAGAAGGTCAGATGTTGGCTGAAGGCTCTGACATCGAGGACTAAAACAGAATCTAAACAATCCTAGTAGCCTGTGTAAAGAGACTAAAACAGGTGTAATGTTTTGCTCTTGCGTTAGTTTAAAGCCTTGCAGCAGCATTCTGGAATTAGATTGAACCCTCCTCAGAACTCTGGTGGCAGCATTCTGCTGGAGGCCTCTAACAGAATCCTGATAATAGAGAACTACAATTTTCAAGCCTAGGAGTAATACATGCATGGACTAGTTTTTTGGAATCACTTTGTGTCAGAATATTCATAATTTAGTTTTTTTATTGTTCTGCTTGTAGCCTGATTAAGTGATTGGACTCATCAGGCTTCATGGATCAACATAATGGAGTCTTTAACAAGCCAGTGATTGTATTACCGGTATATGTAAAAAAAATGTGACAAATGTGGAAAGTTCAAAACTCAACATCCAGACTGACAAACAGCTTTTAACGCAATGTTTGCAAGAATAATCTGCTATCACTAGATTGATGAGGGACAACAAAACTGCTGTAGTGAGTGAGAGCTGAGACAACTGCAGGGGGATCCTCAATAACTCAAAACCTTTCACATGGGTAGATGCAGTTTCCACTTCAAGTTTAGGTCTACTACTAGAGGCCTGGGAGCTTGAGGGTTCTTTACAGTATCTGTTTCTAAAACTACACTCTTCTGGACAGAGATCTCTAAGGTTGTTCCTGGGATCTTGTTGGAGCCTCTCTCCCAGTTTTGGGGGTCACAGCCCCAGGTACTGATCCTACTCAGGCCTTGATTTCCACTACAAATACTGATTTTTAAGAATGTTCAAAAGCCTTGTTTTTAGACATTTTATCTTATCTTTAGTCTGAAAAGAAAATATATTCTTACAGCCCTACTTGAAATGAGCCAAATTTTCTTAAATATGGTCAACGTTTTTTTTTTTCTTTTTAGATTTGAGCAAAACAAATTTGCCAGTGAGTTAAGCAAAAGTTGCTTGGCTAGATTCCTATAAAATAGCAGATTTTTTTTCAGCATTTGGAATAATTTGCCAGTTTAAAGAATTCTAGCCAATCAACTTCCAGGTACCTATCTGACTGAGGCACCAATATTTTCTAAAATCTATAAGTCTTGCATTCATGAGGCAACACAGGCTTAGACTTCAGAATTTGACTGGCTGTTAGACTTGCTGTGTTCCCATCACATACTCTACTGTGACTCTTGGAGTATTTTCAGGGCTTGATTTTCACCAAAACAAGCTCCAGCCCTCCTTCATGACCACATCTATGTGCATGGCCCTTCCAGGACAGTCGCTGAATATTAGAGGGTTCCATTTCATAAGAAGAGAGCACAAAGCGTATTAACTTCATCTACCTGAGGAAAACATGGTACAATTTACACAAAGCTGAAATTGACCTGACATGTAACACGTTACCCAGCCTTATCTCCGAAGACCAACAATCCACCTCTGGTTGCATCAACAAACCTATGACCTCCTGTTCCTCTGTATGCCTCGTCGTTTATCTCACATCTCTCTCTCCTCCCCCACCAACTTGAAGAGGTAACAGTGATCTTGTTGGCTGTTGATATTCATCAGTTCTCTGCAGAGGTGTGTATTTAGCACCTGGTTGTAGGTCTCACCACACCGACCCACACTGCTATCTCAGACTGGTAAACTGATAAACTGATTCACAAGGAGGTTAAGCTCTAACTAAAAAAACATGAAATGCAGTAGCTAGCATTCCTGCAGCTGGTTCCTTACTGTTATTTTCTAGAAAATGTTTCCCATGTTCTAAAGCACTATAGGTTGTAGTTACCTAATGTTATAAAACACTTTCAAGCTACTAGTGTATATACTGTAAAATCCGAGGAACACCTAAGAGTTTTTATATCACTGGAAATATGAATGTATGTCTTCAATATCACATTTTAATGGGTTATATTCACTCAGTAGAAACCAGACATTTATTTATAACATCTAGATTTTACATTGATGCAGAGGAAAAGAAACAGATTAATATACACGCTTGTTTTAAACCTGAACATTCGGCTTAAAAAAAAACATTTATTCCAATTAAAGCAGGCCTGTGTGGGAGCAGTCAAGCAGCTCCGTTATTCAATTCCATTAGAATGAATGATGCAGTGGCATGCAACCATGCAGTTAACAGGAATTAAAACCATAGGCAAGATGACGGATTATACAAGAACAGAGGTGTGTGTCTGTGTGTGCGTGTGTGCATCCATGGATTCATGCACATGTGTACTTTATTTCCTTGTTTTCTGTTTGTCAGAATTGTATATAATGCATTTTTCCAACACGTGTACCTGAATATTAAATCAAAATATCTTGAATGCTCAGATGTGCTATAAACCCACTCCGTGGCAGAGCTTCAGTGTACTTGTCAGTATTTGCCAGCTGTAGTTATTGCATGATGTATGGCTCTGTTCTTGATGCATGCATGACAGTTGGCAGTCATTAATCATAGTTAGAAGATAGGACATGGTTTAGGGTCCCTTTCCTTGCATCTCTAAGTCTCATATATGGTAATGTGGTGGTCCTGAGGTCCAAGCTTCTGCAGGATGGTGACATGCACAAACACATCTCATATCAGTCAGCTGAATGACAACGCTGCTCTGAGTGGTAAACACACACAGAAGGCAGGGTTTCCTTCCCAGACTCTGTCCCTGTGCAGATCCAACAGCAGGAAAACTCTTCTTTTCCTAACTTTTCTTCATGGCGCTGCTCAGTATCACACTTCCTATTAGAAAGAGGCTCAGTGTGTGAAACAGCTCTGCAGCAACACACCCTTCATCACATAGTAAAGCAACCATGCGTTTAATTAGAAACAAAAGCTGGAAATAATTAATTAATAGCAGTTGTGTGTTTCTGTGTTATTATCACCCTTGCTATAGTTTTTATTGGTGTAAAGAATTTACAAATAATTATTTATTAAAGTGCCCATGACATCAGTTTCCATGTTTTCTGACTTATCTATCATGTTGCAAGTTGAGTTCTCACCTTAAACCTGCCAGAAAGAGCAAAAAACGGCGTCCATCTGTCTCCTAGTACAGCCAGTGAGAAGCTCTTCCAGATTTCAGACCTAGGTTTCAAACAGTTTTTTTCACTCCAGCCCGCTATGAGGTCATAGTGATCCGGACTTGCTTATATGGTAAATTCTCCTCCCACATGCACGTTCACGACAACTGGAGCGAGGCAGTGCCGCCGCCATTGCTCATAGACCGTGTAGTGTTTAGTTTCAGTTTCGTTTCTCTTTCACGCGACAACACTGCCCCCTGCTGCAGCAGAAGTGTCAGGCTGCCAAATAAGGAGAAACCCAGCAGAACCGGAAGGCGGCGCTTTCTTCTGATCTCTGAGTTGCTCGTTAGGAAATAATTACAGCGTATTTTGAGTTATAATGGTGCAACGCTAATCTAGAGGCATCAAAGATTACACCTGTTTAATATAAAGTGATTTAAATATGGAGTCACAGGCACTTTAAACATCAAAAGCAAAGAAATGTTGAGTTTAACCCGTAACCTTCACCTGTTTGAAAATGATTTGGTTTCCTAAGGATGCATTTATTTAATACATTCCATTATTAATAGTAGTAGTAGTTGTAGTGGTAGTAGAAGTATTAGTATAATACACTTTATATATATAGTTCTGATCATTTAAATAGCTTTGAAATCAAGCATAAATTAAAGGCTTTGTGTAGTGGTTGTGTAATGATGCCTTGAAGAAATCACTAGCGGGAAGCTGGAGTGTAAATAATTGGATGATGAACCATTGAAAGAAAAACAAAAATGTATGTTGTCAGTTCTGTGGAGCATCAGAATACATCACATATCACACAGGAACATCTTTAAATACTGGTATTAAGCGTGTCCTGATTTGAGATTGAGTACCTGCTGATGTCTCCACCTGATTGAATTATTTTTATGTTTTCCAGACCAGACCTGCAGACTATACAGACCATCTAATTATTAGTTATTTAAATCACTTCTTGTGAGTTTCTATAGGAGCAGTTTACAGGGTTTGTCTCACTATTCTTGCTAACAGATGTCTGAATATAGTCTGTTTGTTTCATAAACCCTGTTTTAAACAGCAGTCATTGCTTGTGAATGCTCTTTAGTGTTTATTAAAAGTCCCATATTATGCAAAATTCACTTTATAATGGTCTTTTAACAATCATATCAGTCCAAAAGACTGCGCCTAAGACCCAAAAGTATGAAAATATTTTCACCGTTTTAACTTCCTTATTGTCATTTTTGGGAAATGTGCTTTGAGCTAATGCTAAAACGGGTGGTTTCTAAATCTTTTCAAGCAAATCAAGGTTTTGCTTCAGGAGATTGAATGAGAAGTGGAAGAACAACAGCTGCACTTAAAGTAAGGGTCAATTTACATGTTATTGAGCTGTAAAAGAAATGATTCAGACTGGATATAAAGTGCAGAATATGGGACCTATAAACACATGAGCATGTGGTACACATGATCAGGATCTATAAACATGTTAAAAGAGTGACATGTTTATAAACAATGTTTCAAATAGTCTTTATGAATTCTGATGAAGTCAGTGACTAACAGTAGATCTTTGTGGTGTTGAGTATTAATTACATAACTGGTGATTAAATCACAAACTGCAGTAAGCTGAGAAATCAGTTCATATTGTTAGTGCTAATCCAACTACATTTTTAGGTTTAAGGATTTTGTCTCATATTAATTAAAGTAAACGTGAAATTATCTGAGATTTTTACTCATAAAAACATTGTTTGTTGATCTGCTTCAGCCCACCTCCAGCTCCTGATGAAACAGATTCTATTATCTGAAGAGTTTGTGTCATATTACAGCCCAGCTGATGTAAAACCAGAGAGAGTAGGTCAACAGTAGGAGCTGATCTGACACTGATTAGGCTGCATCATTGAGCTGCATTGTGGTGTAGTTGTTAGTACTGCTGCCTCGCAGCAAGAAGGTCGCAGGTTCAAATCCTGCTGGCCTTTCTGCGTGGAGTTGGCATGTTTGCTGCATGCATGCGTGGGTTTTCTCTGGGTACTCCAGTTTCCCCCACAGATCACAACATGCCCTATAGGGTTCAGGACTCCCTTGTAAAAGAGATTCTGGGACTTTCTGGTTAAATAAAGGTTAATAAATACATAAATTAGCAAAAAATGTCTTTGATCTGTATGTGGATACCTGAGATAAGATCAGGACACCACTTGTTATTTGCACAATAATTATCAGCTGAAGCGTAGGTATAATACTATTAAAATGTTAATTTTGCATTTATTAATGGTTATTTTTAAAAGTACTTTGTAGGGGTGGGACTTTAATACATTAATTCTGATTATTTAATTGCAAACAACATAACATGTTAAAAAATTAATTCAATTAATCGCAGCTTGCATATGAAGCTAAGGGGAACACCTGTCAGTGCTCCTAGTGCGAAGATGGCACAGAGATCAGAGCTTTGTGCAGCAGGGGCTGCATCCTTCAGAGGATTCAGCCTATCTACCCGATCGATGTAAGTTCGGTTCTTCCGCAAGAAACAGCATCAAGCGGCTGTGAAATTGAACAGTCTAGCATTTAGATTTATTCCCGCCCCGTCCGGTTCGGTTGTGTGGGCCGGTTTTACAATGGGACAGACAAAATAAGGACACGACTTGTCCTGGACTCCGGAATGGGAACGAAGCAGAAGTGTCTCTAGACAGCGGGTCAGTTTGAACACAGCCCTGCTAATACAAAGGAAACAAACCAGACTGGGGCAAAAAAGAGCCACTCAGGGTGTTTCACAGAGAGGACATTTTTTATTAATATTATTATTTTAAAACACCCTTCTGAAAATAAAATTAATCAATACAATAGTAAAGTATACTGTTCTTTTAGGTCTGTACAATTTTAGTCAGGGATATTGTATTGTTTTTCTTCTGTTTTAAAATGAAATGCAATTTAAATGTATTTTACCAGAATTTAAAGGAGCTTGAGAATTCATGACTATTATTTGATTCTGTCCCCCACAAAAATTATTTTAAATTAAAAATATGCTTTTGTTGGCAAATTTTCTTGATTGTTTAAAATACATTTAATTGCAATTAATTAATGGCAAAACCTGCATTCAATTCAATTAAGTTTTTGAAATCGAGTCCCACCACTAGTATTTTGTCATCTTTCTATCAAAATGTAGCACTAATGTGAACCTGAGATGAATGCTTCCTGGGATTACACCTCAGTTCAGTGACAGCATCAGAACAAACAGAACTGCTGCCAGAGAAAGGACACATTTACACTCCAATTAGTGTGTTAAAGGCCTGCGCTGTATCAAATCCAGAAAACATAGCTTGTAGCCTCCTCCCTAATGAGTCATTGAGCTATAGGTTCAAATGGGTTTCTTCCGTCACTGTCACATCCACCAAGTGGCTCAGTCACATTCAGACCAGCCTATAGGTCAACAGACATTGATAAAGGGTCTTGGTGCGGTGGGAAGCATAAAGCACATTCCAGGCTCAGCGGCACTCCAGTCGCTGTCCCTCATACATCACTTCCCTCTGATTTGCATTGGCCCCAATCAGTCCAGAGGGGTCCAGTCTGGACTGGTCATCAATGCAAAGTCAAAGTGAGCTCTCCACCTGCATTAGGAGTAGCTTTCCATCACACGCTTAGTGCAGCTTTGTAATGTCAATGTTAATGTCAAGGAGACGTTTGTAGGACTAACTACAGAAACGTGGGATGAGTGAGTGAAGGGGCCCATGTCTTCACATTTAGGCCAAACTGCTTTGAATCTTCTCAGACTGATGGTCATAAGGTAGATTCCATCACTGGACGTGAAAGGAGCAAAAAGAAAAGCTTCACCAGGAATTGGAAATGCTTGCTATTTACATTTCTGACACTTTTTATTCTGATTTTATTTCCATTCATCTTCAGTCATGTGCTGAAAAATGTTAATAGTTGAGAGAAACTTATAAATTTATAAAAAGAAAAAAGTTTTTATTTTAGTAAAATTTCTAGCGAAGCTCAGGTTGTTCTTTCTTAGTATTTTGATGTTGGTAATTACACTCTTCTCAGATCTTTAGAGTTTTTTTGTGTTTTGTTTCTCAGTTATGAAGAATCCTGCCTGCCTGCGGCTCTGGACTAAGCCTGTTCTGAACCCTTCAGGCCTGCTATGTGAAACTTGTCGGTCTTTGTTTATTCACTGACTTTTAACTGAGGAATTCTGGGGACTTTAAAGGTTTTCAGAAGGAGTCTGTTCATTGCTGATGATGATAGAAGGATCACTGTGTTTTAAAAGCTGTCTCCTTTTAATACTTTGGTTTGTATAAAATATTATGTTTGCTATTTGCTTGTGATTAATCAAATCAGATCCCTAATTAGTGAAAATGCAAACAGAGCGACCATGGCTCAGGGGAAGAGATCAGTTTGCATTTCATGTTTTTTCTTGGACCTCTAGCTGACTGTGTTCTGTAGATGAATTACTAGTCTTGTCATTAACTGTCAGATACAAGTTCTTATTTGAGCCTTGGTTTATTTTTCTTTGTTCTCTGACAGATCAGCGCTTGTCCTTTGTATTTTTTGGATTTGTTAGTGTTTTTTTTTCCCCAGTTTTATACTGTTTATTGAAAAATAAAGACTGAGTTTTGAGCTATTTGTCTCTATTGTGTCCTGAACGTGCGTACTGTCTCTACTGTTACGTTTGAGAACTTTAAATGAAATGTATAACGACATGGTTAGTATTTTGTGATTTGCCTGCATTTTTCTCCATTTCCCGTCCCTCCTCTCCCATGCTTGCCCCTCATCATTCCACTCACCGTGTTGTTCTGTTTCCTAAAGTAGCCAGTTCTGCTTGATGATTCACAGTAAAATTGCTTATAAATTGGAGTAGAAAATGTTTTGCAGACCTGGCAGCTTTCAAGTCTTGCACCCATTTGTCACTCGACATTTCCTTTTGTGTAACAGCACAAGAATTAATTAGGCGGCATGGCGGCAAAAGTTTATGGCTATAATTTATGGGGAGATAAGATTCCTTGGACACCATCTTGTACGCATGTCGATTTATTATTTTTATTATTATTGTGGTACGGAGGGTGTGTATACAGTGTGCGTCGGACTCGTGGATGAGGTTGTCCTGCACTGATGGCACTAAAGCAAGATTCATTTGCAGTTCGGGGAATTTGTGGCGGAGCAAACACATTCACAGCAGAGTAGAGACAGGCGAACAGGCAGGCATGAGCTCAAATAGACTCTGTTGTTATGCATTCAGGAGCACATTACACATCCATATGTGCACGTCTAAGGATGCATATTGCATGCACATTTTTAGTAACCACACAGGAGTTCAGTTGACAAGCTGTAAGTCTGTGTGTTCACTTGTGTTTTTATACTCATAGGTGGGTGACAAATCTGTTCAGGCCTCTGTCCTGAAAATATAAACCGCCTGTTTGATGGTCTGGTGTTGGGGTTGTTTTGATATCTGAGAAAATGATTAAAAAGAAAAACTAAATAAGTCAAAGTTTTGACTAAAAGAGGGATAAGACTCATTTATTTAACACGAGATGAACACTACGATACAGGGTTTAATGCCTGGACCTTATATTCTGCTGAGATCTGATTGTTCACATTCTAATTTAAATCAGGATCCAGTGTGAACAGTCTGAAGTGACCTGTATGATGTCACATGCAACACACAGTGTTTACAGAAATCTACATCCCAAATTTTAAATGGAAGGTACTGAGCACATAGCTGCTAACCAAAATGCTATCTTTATTATGAACACTGATGAAAATAAATACTTTTCACAGTAAAAAAAATGTAAAAACAAGTCAAAATATTGCCAAGTGTCTTGATATGTCATTTATAAAACGCATAATAGAATGTATTGCATCAACCTTTGAATTCATTTTGTCATTTAAATCAAGCATTTTCCCCCCAAATAAGAAAAAAGTGATCCACCCCCCCAGCACCCCTACTTCCCATGGTAGCCTAATGCATTCATGTGCCTTGTATAGTTTTTGGATCCACCCTTACCTGAACTATAACATCTTCACATTGAAGCAGAAACTTGTCTTCTCAAAAATTGATCAGAGTAAAAGTGAAACTGAGAGATTTTAAACATGGAGCTGAGCTGACCTCATTTTCATAGTTGTTGGTCTCCTTTAGTCCATCTCCACCTCCTGATGGAGATTCTTTCCTCCAGCCCTGTTTGGTGTTGCATCATGGCACCGCTGATGTAAAACCATAGAATACATCAACTACAAGGACTTGCACCAATCTGACACTGATCAGTGAAAAAATGCCTTGATCTGGACCCTGATCTGATTTTTAAGATTGGATTGGGACATTCTTATGTTTCTTATCAAATAAGATGCATCAATAAACCTCCCTTGTGTTTAAAGGGTTCTTTAGAAAACTAAAATCAATAAGAACATTTTTTTTAAACCAGAGACCTGTTGTTGAGGAGATGTTCTGACTGTGACAACAAGAGAGGGATCTGAAATGAAGGCATTACTAAAGAGAAAAAGCATAACTGAAGCCTTGACTGACCTACAGTGTAATGAAGAGAAAACCCTAAGGTAGTCTGGTTCCCCAAGTTACTGGGCAACTCACATAAACCCTTTAGACCAGTCCAGTACCTGAAGATGGTTAACTTTTGGTACATTAGCGAATGTATCCCGGTTTCTACAGAATGTAAATGCACACAGACACACGGCTGTTCTAAGAGCAGGAGCTGTGTGGGATCAGATGTGGATAACTGGGTCTCCATGCAGCATCATCACAACCAGATCTGTAGCTTAGCTCGTCCTGATATGTAATCTAAATCTGTTTTATGGTTCCTTCTATGTCCCCGAGTGAGAGATGCTAACCTTCAGCACAACCTGATGGATCTTCACTGATTTGACATCTCCAACCCTGCGTGTGTTAGCCTCCACCCTACATTCATCCAGAACTTAAAAAGGCTTCCCACTCCATTTTGTAATCAATGCCTAGAAAAATAGAATTTCTCTGGCCGCCAGCAATTAATACATTTGTGTCCTTTTTTAACACTAGTGAGCCAAGCTTGAAATTACCAATGACTGGCTCGGGCTCATTTGCATATTTATTGCGGCGGAGGATGAGGAGGTGGTGGCGGCAGCCACTGTAGTGGTGTTGGTGGTGGGGGGCAGTGAAAACCAGGGCCAATGATTGATGTGGAGCTCGCCTCTTGCATTAAAAACAGCCCATTATTGGGCAGAGAGAGGGAGACAGAGAGAGAGAGACAATGAGTCAGAGTGATGGAGAGAGAGAGGATGAAGAGCGCTCTAGCATACAGTTGATTAAAGTTGAAGACAGTGGGATCAGTGAGCGCTGGAGGTTTTTGTTCTCCTTCCTTCCTTCACACCCCACCCCTCCCCCTCCTGCCCATTCCATATTGGGTGAGGAAAATGGCGGGGCGGGAGCATTAAAGGCCTGTTTTAATGGATGTTGACAAAGAGTGGACCAACAAAAGCTCAGGCCTGCAGATTTGCTTGAAAAGATTCAATCAGACATGTTTTCACTTGGATTAATTGGAGGACTCAGAGGGGGAGGGACAGGACGGGAAGGGAGGAATGAAGAAACAGAGGTGTGAATGAGTGCGACTGTTCTGCACACATACGCGCACACACCCCTGTCATTTTGAGTGATACTTTGGAAATGTCCTTTGAATGATGCTAAAGAGCAAACTGCTCCTGCCCTCCCACTTCCTTCCCTTCCCTCCTCCCCTGAGTTATGAGTATTATTTCATGAAGGTGGGACGTTGTGAACAGGCAGCAGGACTAAAACGCTCTGACTCCATCTGACCTGTTCCAGATACTCACACTAGTAGAAGTGCTCATAAAAGGTGTGTGTGTGTGTGTGTGTGTGTGTGTGTGTGTGTGTGTGTGTGTGTCTATGATTAGTTTAGACAGCTGAGTCATCAAGGAACAACTGAAGGCTTCATTCCTCAGTCGAATGTTTGTGTTTGTTAGAAATGTCTTGGATCACTTGTTTCATTTAAATGAACATGTCTATGCAGATCAACAGGAAGTCCATTCATTCCAATGAAATTCTCTAAAACAACTAAATTGTGCTTATCTATCAGATCCAGAGCTGTCTTTTAACCCAAGTTTCAGAAAAACTATTATATAATGTATGTTTTATGTCATACATTAGGCTCTCTTGGTGTGACAGACCAATAAACGGGTTTAATGACGGGTCAACCAGGGTTGTCACCATTGAATTCTTTTTGTGTTTAAAAACTAGCCCAGACTCTTTGAAATAGAAGGGTTGCAGCTTCAAAACCTGGCTGAGTTTCCATGTTCTCAACATCCATAGCCTTGAGATACCTAGAGCACATCTTATTAACCCACTGCTTACTGTAGATGTTTGACTATACTTCAGCAACTTCTGCCCCAGAGATTGGTTGATCCTTCCCCAGGTCTCTTGGCTCAGGTATACATAAAATACATGTTCATGTATATGAGATTAAGGAGCTACTCAAAATATTCTTCACATTGCCCAACTTTATTAATCTCAGAATCTCCCCATCCCCACAGTTAACAGTCTGAGTAAGTTTGCAACACCACCCCAGACACTGGATAGTGTGCCACAATCACTTAGGAGCCGATCAATTTCCTTTCTCCACGAACATGCTGTGCTATCCTCCTGATCCTGCTCAATATTTTGCCTCAGCTACTGCCTGTCTGCTGCTTCTGGACACCCACAGATGAGCCATGCCTTGTAGGTCTCCTTCTTTACACATCTGGGTGGTGTGTGGCTCAGTTGGTAGAGTGGTCTGTCTGGAAAACAGAGGGTTGCTGGTTCAAGCTCAGTGTTGGCTGGGTCACTTTTTCATGTCCTACACCCACCTTGCCTACTGGTGGTGGTTGGAGGGAGCTGGTGAATGGCATCTCTGCCTCTGTCAGGGCAGCTGTGGGTCACAGCAATGTTTAATACATTTTTTGTATTCAGGCTCAGATGTCTTCTTTTTTCTCATTCACCCCCCCCCCCCCACACACACACACACACACACACTTTTCTCCCTCATCATTCCTTTGGTTCAGTTGGGCTGGTCTACTCTCTGACGTGAAGTGGAAAAACCCCCACCAACATCAGAATGATGTCCAGAGATGAATAAAATCCAGAAACTTGGTGAAAACAATGTCTCTCTACCTTCAATGAACGGCCAAAACCTTGTTACAGAAGACATGCTCAACAGATGAAGTAACTGGGACTTTGTTGTTAAAATGACTGAAGCTGTGAGTTGTGGTGGTGAATGAAATTGATGTTAAATACTGTATATTTATGTATATCAACAATCAATTATTCATTTATGTTTTTGCATTTATAAAACTGTCGATTCTTATTTTTTTCTGACTGTAAAAAAAAAAAAAACCCTGCAAAGTGAACCAGTAAGTAGACTGCACCGGGTGCACCTGTAGTGCTTCTGACTCAGAGAATTATGCAAATCCAGATGTAACCGAGTCTCCGCTCTGTGATCTTAAGCTTGGAGGTGAGGAGTGTGGTGGTGGGAATCCCAGACAGCATCTCTCCTCCCAGTGTGTCGCTCCACCTCTCCAAACTTCAGATCTTCCTCAGAAGTGTTAGAGGAGGGTTTTTCTTTGGGGGGGGGGGGGGGGGGGGGGGGGGGGGGGGTGGTAGACAGAGTGCGCATACAGCAAATTGGCAGCTCCATCAAATTATACTGGCATTAAGGAGGTTTCAGAGGACGTAATCCACGTACCAAAGCCTGCCTGCCCCTCCCTCCCTACAACGTTTAACTTTTGTAGACGTAAACGCCATATTTCATGCTCTGCCATTAATCTGTCGGATTACAGAAAGCAAGCAGTTTGAGCCCAGCTTGGGTGGGTGGGGGAGGCACATGATGTTTGATTTGTAATGAATTCTCCTAGTCTTAGGCTGGTAGGTGGATTAGAATACCTGGGTACCTCACAAGATCTGGTTTAGGTCTTGGTAGGCCCAACACACTTCTGGTAAGAAGGTGAACTAGTTAAAACATGGGTTAAAACACTTTTTATTTTTACACTTTTCTCCACACAAAGTGGAAAGGCTTGCCAAGGATACGCATTTATTTTGGTCGAACATTCAATTCTGGAGCGAGTGTCTCCTCATTTCCAGGTTCTGATTCATCTTTGCAGCTCCCCGTTCAAGAGCAACGTGTTACATAAAGCACAGTGTGACAGTCAGGCCTCAGAGCATCATACAGAGTGAGAACATGATTTGTGAGCAGTGAATTCTGAATTCTGCAATGCAGTCGTATAGTTTGAGCAGGAGCTGAGAGCCACGACTGAAAATGTTGCACAATTTATGCCTGGCTTAGAGACCAGAGTGACACGCATGTAGAGGTGGGGCTATAGGAAGTGGGGTGGGGTGTGTGTGTGTGTGTGTGTGTGGGGGGGGGGGGGCATGGTACTTTGGATTTAAAAAATGCTCTCTTAATGAAATGCTTCAGACCATGCCTTTAAATAATTCGCCAGCACATTTTTACAGACTATAAAAACATTGAAGTCGGTGACTTTTCACTGACAATGTTCATCAAGAAGTCACCTTAAATGATGTTTCCTCTAATCCAGTGCAGAACCAGAGCCAGAACTAGCTTAGAACCAGGTCTTTCTGTAATCAAAAGCTCTGGCACCAAAAATACAATTTCTTAATGAGCACAAATTCATTACTGGGTCAGAGGAAAGAACTGATTTCATCAAGCGCTGGAGGCTTGCTAAAAGAGACCAACAATCAGTGACAATTTTCTATAGTTAAAGTCTCGGAGTTAGTTTCAATTTTACTCTGATTATTTAGGACAAAATCCTCCACTTCAATGTAAAGAATTCAGATTAATGTCATAACTTAATAATACATTATTTACTGAATTTATAAGCATTGTTTGAAATGTTTATAAACATTGTTTCTTTTTTAATATCACATGCTATTCTGGATCCCCAACTCCTAAATGTTTCTGAACCAGTTCGCACCAGTCCTGATAGTTCTGCAACCTCTTTGGTGGAAAACCCCAGTCAAGGACATAAAGGTGACATTTATTATAATAAGTCATAATAATGCAGGATGTACTCAAAATAATTCATTTAAATAAAATCATTCTACAGGCATCAAATATTTTAATTTATCTTGTTCAGAAATGTTCTGAAGAAACATTCTGATTCAAAGCAGCAGCTAAATGTTTATTTTTGTCACTGCAACTTAAAAAAGTTCTAATTCTCTTCGGAAGCATTCTTAAAATGTGGTTTCTCACATCATAACAAGAAACACTAATAAGCTTCACAGACTCTCAGAGACTTACACATCCTGAGGAATGCAATTCTAGAGCTTTGTCACACCTCCAAACTGATCTTAACACAGAGAGGAAAAATATGGCTCCAGGGTCAACACTGCTGGTTAGAACTGCATGGAAACAGTCTTGACTACTTAAATCCTCTTTGATCTGCGTTTCCTGGAGAGGGGATTGTCTGTTCAGTCTTGTGGTAACACTTTTGTGCCAGCCAGTGCTTTTTGCATCATCTCCCCCTCCGTTAAGAAGTCTCTCTTTCCTTTTATCGGTTTTGCTCCATCGTGCTGACAACTGTACACAGATACATGCAAAAATAAGTTTACAAAATCCCATACACATTTTCAACACTCTCCTCCCATTTTTCCTCTCACTCCTCTTAATCTTTTTTTCTCTTTCCATTTTCCCTTTGACTTACAGACACTAATTCCCTTTCTTCAAGGACAAGCATCTCACGGCACGTCATCTGAATAAGACTTTGGGTTGCCACAGCCTCCCAGGGTTTAAGTCCACAGAGCCTTTTTTTCAATCCCTTTTTAATGTTCCAACACCAGACTAGTCCCATCAATAAATATTACCATCCATAGCAATGAGATATACTCTGGTTTGGCGGTCTGCTCACAATATTGGTGTCAGGGAGGTTGTCTCAGCTGTTACTGAGGGAAGACTAATGACATTGTGACCTACACTTAAACAAAAAACAAATCAAGCCTTGTGCAGTTCTTGTATACACTAATCAGGAATCAACCAGGCTATGCCAGATGTAAATCTTTGGTTTTAGTGAGTATGGAGGTCAAGTATATTTTTTAAATTTACTGTATGAGAGTTGGAAACTCTTTACAGTCACATAAAATTACTCAAACAGGACTTGTTTTGAAAAAATAGACAAAAAGGATCAAGTTGTTCTTATGTCAGAGAATGAAGCTTTTAAAGGCACACTGTGTAACTTTTTCATCTTTTAAAATCTTTTCCTTGAGCCAGTATGTGCTAATATGACCCTTTACAGGGTTAATGAAAAGTCACTCAGCCCCATCTGCTGCTTGGATCCAGAATACCACGTTTGCAACTTCTGAGTCTCACAAAGTCACGTATCTTGCGAGGGTTAGGCTAACCCAGTGTGGCTAGTTGTTATGCTAACATCAGAGTGTTTTTAGCTCATGATTCCTGCTTTTTTTCAACCTCTCCCTGCTTGAACACAGCGGATTTCTTTGAATGAGTGATGAACCGCTCCAGCAGAAAGCAATGAAGGCTGAGGAGACATTTCAACATTTACATTTAGGTGTTTCTAAGATAATGGTGCTAACATTTTTTTATGGCAATGATTTAAAACGGACACGAGGGGATGCTAAAAACAAGCCAAAATGACATAGTGTGTCTTTAAACTGGACATCCAAACTGTGAAGGTTTGCTATGATTAGTGTTGTATCCTGCATTGAGCGGTTTCGTATTATTTCATTTAGAAAGGTTGATGGATTAGCAGCTAATAAAGTGATGAAGAGCCAACACAGGGTTTGGGTGTGAGGATCTAAAATGAAGAGAAAGGAGGCAAGGTGATTGGATCTGGACTCAAAATACTTTAATTGATGAAAGTAAAAACTGACTTTGCAGCAAAAACACAAATACTCTAAGAAACATGGGCAGCTTTGGGAGGATAACACAGGAATGAACAGGTAACCAGGAATAACAGGACTAACCCGTAAACAAGGAGGACAACAGGAGGATCTGACTGGAACTGAATGAAACAAAGTATACATTCAAGGGCAGGTAATCAGTTCAATGAGGAGCAGCTGGGTTGGTTAACTGAATAAGGAAACAGGAGAGCTGTGGAGGAGTGGCACCGGTGACAGATGAAGTAAACAGAGGACTAAACTAGTAGAATTCAAAGGGGCACAGATCATGACAATACTACTTTAATGTCATAGTAAAAGCTTGTCAAAACACCATATAATTAAAGCAGATCAGAACAGCATGTAGTTAAAGCAAATCAAGACACCTCGTAGTTAAAGTGGGTCAGAACACCACAGAGTTAAAGCAGGACAGAACACCCAGCAGGTCATAAAACCACAGAGTTGCTTTTAGTTGCTGTTTTCAACATAACTCATGAACACTGCAGCTTTAAATGCAGTGTTTAAGTGCAGCTGCATGGTGGAGCAGTTGGTAGCACTTACACCTTGCAGCACAAAGATCACTGGTTCAACACCTGGCTGTGACCTTTGCTTGCAGCCTGCATGTTTTCCTCATGCATGTGTGGGTTTTCTCCAGGTCTTTCAGTTTCCTATAGCACCTCTAAATTATCACCTGGTGTGATTGTTCGAATTAAAACCAAAAAATTTAATTTTTTGTACTCGTGCTTAAAAATAAATTAAGGTGAAATAGTGGTAAGAAGAAGATTTTTAGGGACTTTAAAAAAATCATACTTGAACAAGAATCTGACTCAACTCATTAACTTGTGGTGCAGGTTTTCAGCAAATATAATTCAAGTTGTTGAAAACAAATGTAAATACAATTGCCACAAGTCATTGTTTTTTATTTATGCTGAATTGCATCATCTTTAAAAATTCATTATATCAGTGAAGTGATTTCTTGTTTTTCATATAAATCTATTTGCGTAAAACTGTCTGAGCTTTGCTGTAAGATATGTGAATACTCAGATTCTGTAATAACCCCCACCTATGAACTTTCAATGCAAACAACAACCAGTGAGCCCAAGAGAAGGCCATGAGCCCAGGGGAGAGGGGGAGCCAGCAGGAGAACAGATACCAGTCCTTAGCCAAAGGAAACCCACAGAGGGTTAGGGTTATGGCCAGCCATGGGGAAAGCACCCAACAAAGGGCCACCAAGCCTTGAAAAATTTAAGCCAAATCACTCCTCACTACTTGCAGAAAGCAGAATCCCCAACTCCTCAACCACCCCCTGTGGCTCTTCATGCCTACAGTGTTTGAAGGAGGGAGGGAACTAGCTGGCAGGTCATCACCCCCTCCAGACATCAGTGCTGTTCAGACTCAGTGCCCACTGACCTGGCTGACGAGCAACCTTTCTCACTGTGGTGCTTCAAATCTGCTAAGTTACTGAGATCATTCAGAGACAAAGTATTTTTTGTGATGGGTGAAGAAGTAGTTTTCCAGTTTGTGATGTTTGGATGCCCTGCTGCTGGAAAGAAATCCTGGAAAAAATCTTGAACATTCTGTTCATGTTTGCACTTCATCAGCCTAATTCAGCCAGGTTCAGGTTGACACTTGGTGTCTTAAGATCCATAGTGTCAAGAAATTTAAAAGGATTGTGATCCTTGAGCTTTTCCCGCACCTCTTTGGTCATCAAGGGCTTCTCATTCGCCCATGTTTTTGTGGTCCTGTAAACACAGATATGCTTCATGTTTTAGGGGCTGCCATGGCTCATAGGGGCAGCTGTGGTTAATAGGGGTGGTCGTTTTTCATAGGAGTGGCTGTTGTTCATAGGGGTGGCCGTGGTTCGTAGAGGCGGATGCGGTTCATAGATGATCATAGATTTAAAAATGGGCATCCACTGATCTAAAGTTATGCAGGTTGATCACCAGTTCCTGCAGACTAAGGGTCCAAGTATTCCTGGTTAAGATACTGAACCCAAGCTGCCCCTTGAGCACTATCCAGGACGGCAGGCCACTGTTCCTCAAACGAGTATGGGTCAACAGCTGAGCTTTCCCCAAGGGTATAATTAAAGGATATATTGTGGATGGCTGCAGAGGGAAAAAATGGAAATATTAAAACGTTATCTCAATTTTATTGTCATTGTTTGGAAATTCAAATGTAGTTTATTGACAACAATTGTCAAGTTAAAATTTGACATTTTTCCACCTATTTAATAATGACATTTAATTCAGATGTTATCAAGTTTTCTGTGGTAATAAAATCATTGATGACGTCAAGACAAAAACATGAAAACACTCAGCATTTCCAGTGTTGACTACCCATACAGTAAACAGCAGGAGCAACATGACTGTAACTCCAGCCTCTCCTGCAGGATCCTTACAGTCCTCCCTTGTCCCTGAGTCCCAGTCCCACCCCTGGGCCCAGATTCATTACAAGCTGTGGCCAGGGTATTAAGATACTGCCGTATTAACAAAGTTGTCTCTGTATCTTAATTGAATCTACCCCCGCCAGTGTTGAATCTGGATTATGTTTACCTGAAATATAAGCGGCTCTGCAGACAGAACACGGCACAACTGATAAAACACTGGGTTGTCCCCCCTCCCCAATCCTAATCCCCAACTGTAATTTGTTCCTCGATGGATGTAGCTGTAGTGATGGGAACCCCTGATTGGGACTCATTCCAGGAATAGAGAAAGCATCTTCAGGTAAGTTCATCTGTTTAACCCTTGAATGTGTGTGTGTTTCTCTGTTTACAAAAGTATCAACCCACAGTAAATCAGACAACTTTAAGCAACATTCACCCATCTGCACATGACTAATCAGGAAATATCTTTCTTACAGCTTCTCAACATTTTTATTTGCAGAACCAGGTTTTCAGGGTTTATAAGAAAGTTTAAATGAAATGACTGATCATGGGTCCTCCATGAAACAACTTGGAGTGGGACTGAATTAAAGTCCCATAGTTTCTTATCTCTCTCCACATTTCATGTAAGAAATTATTGAGTTATAGTTGTTTTGGCCAAATCTTAAAAACAATGTGTGCGATCACCAACTCTTGAAAATAGCAAGATTTCACATCATTTAGAGTGTGTTTTGTTTATGACTCATTCACACCAGATTTCAGCTCAATACCTTTAAAACTGACTGAGTTAAAAACATGTTTTTGTTTGTTAATGTTGATTAAGTCTGAAAAGGAATTAGCTGTAGATGTTCATCCATTAAAATCCATCCATTGGCTTGGGAGATGTTTAACAGACAAACAAGGTTGTCTTTAAGAGTTGAAGCCAACATTTGGCCCAAACGTCTTACATACTGTCACATGAGCCAGAACTGGTTACAGAGATCCAGCCCTGGTCTAGCACTGGAACTTGTTTGATGGAAAAAAAACCCATAAATGTTCACTTCGGTCTGATTTGAGATGTTTAACAATGACCTCATGTTTTCCTCAGGCCGGTCTGAGCCTGACCTTTAGTTCTCTCATGTTTCTGATATGATGTTGGGGGCCAATAAATGAATCTGGATCTGAATGATCGTCTAATCAATAGATCTGAATTTGGAAGGAACGAGGAACCTTGTTAAAAAATGGAACTGATGTACTGTAATAATGATGAGCTGAGGACTTCCTCTGTAGCTCATTTGGTATACAAAATCCACTGTCATTACTCCTAAACACTGATGGTTGGAATCTATTTGAGTCCCAGAGAAGTTCTGACCAAACATACTCCAGCATGTCTCCACATGGTGGTTTCAGAGCTGGACCACTTTGTCAGCTTTTCCACTCCAACCTTTCCACAGGCAGAGCAGCAATACACTCTTATCTCCTGAAGGAGATTTAAGATGGACAGTAATTACCACCGCCCTCCTCCCTCATCCTTTTCTCCTTCTCACACTCATCTTTCCAGCTTTACCGTCTCTCCTTCCGGTGACTGTCCCACCCTGGGACACCATCATCCAGTGCCATGTTTGGGCTCATCCCTCCCCCTACCTCACCCATCTCCCACTGGCTAAGACTATGCCATGTGTAGCCTCCGTGCTGGAATGTCATAGACGGAGAAACAGGAAGCTCCCCGGGGCTTCATGGTGAGCCAGGCACAGTTGGCGTGCACTCAACGTGATGCTGCTTCTCCTCGGGTGACAACACCACATCCTCAGCTTCTCTCCCCTCCCTCGCCCCCCCCCCCCGTCTCGAAACAGATGCTCAGGACGAGAGCGGGCGCCAGTCAGGGGGGACGTGGGTTAATTGGGGTAGTAGTGGGGGTTAATTTCAATTAAAACTTCAACTAATGGAGGTCAGGGAAGCGTCTGCAAACACCTGATTAAAACAAATGTTCCTGCCACTCAAAACTTTATCTTGGTCAGCCTCCGGCAGAGTGTCCTAGAGAGAGAAAGAACAAAAAGGGGGAGCAGGCAGAAGGAAAGAGAATGACTAATTGGGGGACACTTGTTAGTGCAACATCTGCAGGGTGATCAGAGAGTTTAGGATGTGTGTGTGTGTGTTTCTACATGTCTGCCCAAACGTGTTTATTAGGGTTCAGGAGATGGTAATTTGGTGACATATTTTTTTCCTGTCATTATATAAACTCAATCATGGGGCCTCATAATGAGATTCTTCTGCTCCATTTGGACTATGAATTCAGCTGATTCCATAAAGGTAAAACTGACATAAAATCTTTTTCATTTTTGACCCTTAAATGAAAAAAGTAGTGCTAGATACACACTAAAGCTTTGTTAAAACTATGGTAAAACTATGCTAAAGACAAAGCAAAGCCACACTAAAGACAGATACAAACTTTATTTACAAATACATGGTAACATATTCAGAGTATAATTTTTTATTTTTATCAGAGATCTACATAACTTAACGTGAGTCACTGATCTTTGAGAGATGTCCTTTAAGAACTAATGTGAAATATCGTCCTGTTTTATTTATGGGGGCCACATTATGGAAGGATCTATGTGCCCACTTAAAATTGAGTAAATTAGTGATTACCGTCATAAAACCATTGGAATCTCAGTATAGCAATGTCTTTTGTGTTTTATTAGTTTTTTGTTTTTTACTGTATCTGTGTGAATCAGCTTTGGCTTTTCTTTCGATTAGCTTTACCCAAGTAACTTAAATGTGATAATTTTTTTGCTCCTGACTTATATTTCCTTTTTTCATTGTAATTGTGTTTCAGAAGATTCAGAAAAAAAATGTATTCATTAGTTCAAAAAGAGAGCAGCATAGCTAGCAACCTTTGCAATTCAGGTATTTCTTGAGCTTTTGGATGCAAATGATTTAAATTAAAAATTCAAACACTCAGCTGAGTACACCAAGATTACTCAGCTAGCTGCTAAAGCTAGCACGGCTAAGCAACATGTAACAACACTTGCAACACTTCTCTAAAAGTGTGGAAGTGCTCTAGTTATGTTAGTCTGCATTATTATGTGATTTTTTGTTTAATAATGCAGGATATGTAGTGTCTATTGAATACACATGTCAAAATATACCCTCCATTAAAAAAATGACAAAATAATTAGAAAAATATTATCTTTAAACAGCAATGAATTAACAAAAGGCAAAACACTAAAAGTGATCAATAAAAATAAAAAGATAAAGTAAATAATAGAAAATGGAAGTTCATGTGTGCTTTAATAACATGTAGCATGTATGGTTGACTCCTTACATGATCATTACAAACATTGGCTAACATTTGAACTTAGACCTGTGTTCACATCATCCTTTATAACTATTACATTTTATTTATAAGGTCTCAACAGAACAGAGTTAGTTCAGGTGTATCAAACAGGTAAAGCTAATCTGAGTCTACTGGGCTGACTGTGGACACCAGATTCCATCCCTCTAGTTAGGCTGCTTGGGTTTAAACACAAGACTTCTTGTTAAGGTTAACTAGTTTTGGTTGTTTTGGCTCATCTTTTTAGTCACGCTGCTATGGGTTTAGACTGCTGAAGGACACGTTTTGTAAGTCTTGCCTCGCCGCCTTCTGCTTATCTGGGTTTGGGTCGCCGGTTCAGCATCCCAGACCGTCCTCTCCCCGAACACCTGCACCAGCTCCTCCAGCAGCACCCCATGGTGTTCCTGGGCCAGATTGGAGATTTGCGGTAGCGCCATGTTTTTGGTGAGTCTTCTGGTCTCACAGGACACATTCCTGAGGCAGAGCGCCATTAAACTCAGCTTGCAAAATCGCACAATAGTCACAATATCTCGCAGAAACTGAGAACAGGAAGAATGAAGTGAATCTTTTGGTTTGTTTCTGGTCAGAACTACTGTCATGTTTTGTGGGATTATTCTTCAACAATGGGTAAGTGAGCTACTTATTGGATTAGTCTGTTTCTAAAAGCTCAGTTATGTAAATATTCCACAATGAAACGCTCTTTGTCCACAGCTGGCAGTTGTGCTAGAAGTTCAGCATATAGTCATACTGTCTGAGTCATAAAGTACTCCACAATGTTGTGACACCTGCGTCTCAGTCGCGCCATGGCGCAGAAATAGAACTGGCGCATATCTTTAGCGCCGGGGTGCATACTGGCACATGGGTTGTGCTGTGGTGGTCTCTGTGTGACTGCTTTCACTGACTATAATGGTTTTGTTTTGAAATCACGGCTCAGGCGCACCGCGGCGCCACACATCTGTCTGCTGTGTGACCCAGGCTTTACAAGATGCCCGAACTACCTCAACTGGCTCTTCTCGATATGGAGCAGTGGTTCTTTTCTGAGTCCCTCCCAAATGTCCTCACTCCTCGCCCTATCTCTCCCTTGACTTTGTAAGTCATTTTAGATAAAAGCATTTGACAAATACCTAAACATAAACACATAAACATAAAACAAATTGATCACATTTCCTCACTCCTCCACACTATCCATGCTTTAGTCTCTTAACTCTCCATGTCTGTATTTAGTTTTTGCTGTCAACAACTTTTTTACGTTTTTCTGTTTATCCTTTATAGAAATGATGAGTGATTCATTCCATCTGTCGATCACTGGGTCTCCTTCCTGTTCTCTCAGACACCATTCAGTCCATCCTAGTTCTGGTTCAGCTGGAGGGTTCTGCCAGGCCCACCCTTGCTGCTCAGGATGGGAAATTAAGTGGAATTAATGACGTACATATCAGCTTAGTTCCTTTATATTAAAATAATTTGACTAATCAATATTTTTTATTGAATCTGACTTCACTACAACTGATTTGAATCTAGACCATATCTGAATTAGAGTTGTTACCTTGTTGTGAACTGGATCTATATAAATCAACTCGATTGAATTGAATGAGTGTCCAATGTGATGTAGAGCTACTGAGCCACTGCCCAAATGAACTGAATTTAATATTAATGTATTTATAGTGTTGTCTGTGAGTCTACGCAGAAAGATAATATTATGTAAGTATATGGGTTGAGCCTCTGTATTTTAAATGACTCAGATGAGACAAAACATCTGGATGGGGACATCCCTGGTCAAAGCCTGTCTAATTCATGACTTGCAGAACCCTGTGAATGTGTTCCATAAAACTGGTGAATGTGATGTCTTTAGGCTTTATTAGATCAAACTGCAGATTTGTTTTTTGCAGGTGAATAAGCAGCAGTTAGTGGAGGTGGTGTTTTTTTCTGTACCTGGCCCTGTTGTCCCACCCTGCTGTCAACCTGCTCTGCAAGGCGCACCACACTGACTCTCAACATCTGGTGCTGGGCCTCAGGGAGAAGGCTGGAGACAGGGCATCCTGCTGTGCCTAAATATGGTGCAGGTAGACACCATGCTTCCCTAATCACTTAGCTGCTGTCTGGCAACACACACAAACTCAACACACACATTTCCCACTTGTGATAACACGTTAGACATCTGTACAGTCTCTAGACATTACTGTACCAGGGCCTTCAGCGAGGACCAGTCAAACCCAGACCTTATCAGACTTTCCTGATGATGTGCAACCTTCCCCCCTCTGAGGTGTGGACTTGTTGGTGCTTTCAAACAAATTTATATTTTTACAGACAAGTCATCTAGTCTTATGTCATCCACACAGAGGCGTATCCAGAACCTCTGAGGGTGTTAAGTCACTTTGAGGCTTTGTGCGGTAGTCAGGATCTTCTGAAGGAAATCCAAGTTAATATCCAGGACTCCCAGACTGTCTGAGGTGTAACAAACTGAGTAGCACATCTATGCCTTATTTGAACTAGACTGGTCCTGTTGGCCACAGTCCCAACCCAGTCAGGTAATTTAGAATTAGATTTCATATTTGAAGTTTTTATTATTTTAATGGACTGATGACCTGTCCAGGTTTAAGAATGACAAACCTCCTTATGACTGTAAAGAGTAGAGGCTCATAATTAGCAGCAGTTAGCAAATAGCTGAAATTTAAAAGCCAATAGATTCTCCAACCAAAACTTAATTTGTTACTGCTGTAGGGAAGAAAAACTTTTTATTGTATTTTTTAACTATAGGTAACTCTTAGTGAGATACAAACATAAGACATAAGAAAAAAGCTCCTAAACCAGTAGGTCATAGGTACTCAATAGGCGGCCTGCATGAGCCTCCTATTTCTGGCCCTCAAGTCATTTACTGTGTCCCAAAAGCTGTCAACATTTCATAAAATTCATCGCAAATGGCTGCAGCATCTCTCACTTCTCTCCCCCTTCCCGACCCATCGCGCGCACCCCACCCACCCCCGGCCCGCGGACTCCTCCATGGATATTCATTTGTCCCTTTCAGGTTTGTAATTGAGTTCCCCTGATATAGATAATAGGTAATCTCTTTCCTCTAAAGCTGTGACTTAAGGGAAAACAGCATGTTTTCTCCTCCTTTACCAACTCAAACTATTATTTTAGTGATGAATCAATCTGTATCTCATAAACCTGAACATTAGTTTTAGTTTTCAGCTGAGTTCTACAGGTAGCAGCAGCTCAAACAGCAGCAGTGCAATGTGCATTTTAACCTGTGGGTGGGTTTAGCATGATGTAGTCTTGATCTACTTATTTGTGAATGAAGCTCCTTTGTCCACTATCTGCCAAATCTTTTGTTTTTATTAATATTTCTTTGAACATTATCTTATTAGAGCAATTATGCTTAACTGTTTGGCATTTGTTGTAAAACAGAACAAAAAAGTGGGAGTTTGTATCATCCAGGCCCGTAATAACGCACAGACTAGATATGGCTTGAGCCTAGGGGCCTCGTGTGTTCTGGGACCCTCATTGACCAGTAAAAAATATATGATTTTTGAAAAGTTTACATGCATGAATATTCTTAAACTGAATTGACCAACAAAATCATAAATGACACAGATTGGGTAAACATGGTTGCGGTTTTGACTCGCATCATGTGACATGTGATGTTCATGTGCAGAAACAGAACAAAACTTAGCACTTGAATCATGGCTTAGAGGCACAGACACTGCCTTTCATGTGGGAGATCTGGGTTTGAGTCCCAGCCCAGGCATGAGTCAATATCAGAGATTGACTTTTTCTAAAGGAGATCAGTAAAGGATAAATAAATATTATTAGCTGCTAATTTGCATATACAATGAATGTGCATATTTTTAAGTACAATGTTTAAATTTTGACAATCCTTTAGTAACATGTTCCACATTGTTCCCCACTAACATGCTCTTTGTCCCACATTATGTTGGTTTGGATCTGGTCACCCTATAGTCACAGACAAGTGTAGCCCAGGGGTCCCTAATCCTCCCCTGGTAATGGTCAGGTAAAATAAAGGTGCCCAATAGTCAATTTTTAAATGGGTTATTTGTTAATTTGCCTAAACAGCTGTTTAAGGATTCAGATGTTTCTGTGTTGTGACTTGAGAAACAAAATCCATTCATAAAATAACCCAGTACTAGACTGGACCCAAAGGGTAACAAACTGAACTTTTTACCAAAACATCATAAAAACTATAAATTCTTATATCTTTGAGCAAAATTTATAAAAATGTTAATTTTGGATGAAGACCTTTGCACAGACTTGCAAAAATGTTTTTTATTACAGTAAAATAGATTTCTATTGTCACTTTGATGAAATCCACAGCAGTAAACTAGTAAAGTTTTAGGGGTTGTGCTAGTTCGGTGTAGGACTGTTGGACATGACAAAATACATCAGATGAAAATGCTAACACATCTATTGTTTCATGCTTTACTCTATAGTTTATATAGTGGAATATTAAGGGAGGATTGTTCATCACTCGTCACCAAGTGGATGCAACACGGAGCAGGCGGCACTGGGAGGCAACATCCTCCTTCTAAGTCAGCTTGCTGACATATTTTGGTCTTTGCATCCATCTTGGTTCACAGCCTGCAGTGTCTTTCACCACCACCAAACACCCCCCATCCCCCACCCAAACACACACACACACAAACACACCATCCCTTCCATTCACACAGCATAACTCAAACTCCTCCTCGCACCAATTTCCACCAGCGATAGTGTTGCTAATCTTGAGATCGCCTCGGTACACCCGCCATCACCTTCACGTCTCAGCCCTGATAGAATGGAAACAATGGACCAGAAATCTGCTCTCCATGGTGAAGGATTTAGGTGGTGTGTGTGTGTGTGTGTGCATGTGTGTGTGTGGTATTTGTTAATAAGCCTATCTGCCCATCCAAGTGTTAATCTGTGAGATGTCAGCTTATATAGTAGAGCAGGGTGCCACGTCTCTCTTCATGCCTACCTGCTTAGTGGTGCCAGCCTCCCCCTCCCTCACCCCCATCCCCCGTAGGTGCGTGGGACTTTGCCCTTCGACTGCTCTGTTCCTGGGTACAGGTGGCGCTCAGTGTGCGTAGACACTCCAACCTTGGTGTGTTTGTCGGAGCTCCGACTGTGTCCCTGCGTGTTCCTGAACATATGTGTTGGTCTCAACTTTATGTCAGAAAGGATAATCTCCTGCCACCACCCTCCACCCCCCAGCAGGCGGCTGTGTTTGTGAGTGTTTGTGACACACTGATTCATGAATTGATGATTTTGTATGCAGATCTCTAAAACATTTTCTAATAAAATGCAGTATAAATTCAGCTGTTACATTGTTACCTGTAGGGTTTCCAGTATGTTTGATCTAGTTGTTGTTTTCTCTTCGTATTAAATGTCTGTATTTTTTCAAATGATAGAAGATTAAATAACTTCTAAACAGCTACATGTTTGGTTTCCAATCGCGTCTCTTTATTTGACTTTTCCGTTAAAACATGACGACACAGATAAATAGAAGAACATGCACTGATTTCCAGAGAAGCTATAAGACAAGCCGAGGAGTGTTTCTCTGTGTGTCATTGTGGGTCAAAACGTTGTTCTCAACAGCTGCCAATCAAAGGGGTCCCAGTCTGGTCCTCAGCTGCTCCTAAACACGTAGAAGTCTTCATGTATGAACAACTTCCAAAACCTAAGAGTCTATATACCTATACAATGAGTCTGCGTGGAAAATATGTAGTTTAATTAGTTCTGGAGTGTGTTGTGGAGTGTTAAATAACGTGAGTAGTTAAATAGCAGGTTTCAGTTTCAGTTAACTTTGTTGATCCCTGAGGGGAAATTTGTTTCAGTACAACCTTTCCAAGAACAGACATACAACACATCAGAACACAAACAGGACCAGCTGACCTTAACTTCCTCTAGAGTGAATTTATTTTTCCACATGTGAATAGACTGGACGTCTTCCTATCACACTGCGTGAAACTTGATTCTGTGGGACTTTGTGTCTCAGCTTTGCACCAGTATAGGTGTGTTCATCCGTTTGTACTTGTAGGTGTGCAGCTCGGCATCTCGTGGCTTCTCTCCATCCCACAGCGCTCTGCTCAGTGTAGCCTGGCCTGGCCATCTGCCACTGCTGGCTCCAAGCAGGAGGGTCTCAGGCTTGGTGTCTCAACCCCCATGGTCCTCTGGTGGAGGGGGTGGGGGGGGATACATTGAGTACAGCAGGGTCAGACTCAGTCTGACCTAACTGTAGCGCCGGCAAAGGCGTTACTATCTCTGACTTCTGACCTCTGGTTCATCAATACAATAACTCATCTTTTTTTCCCAATAACTTGGATTAAAATGACTCTTTTATTATGTTGTAACCTAAATCAACGTTCCTTCCAGGACTCGGTCGTGTCGGAAGACGAAGACTTTCTTTAGTTAATAATTAAACTCAAAGACTCTTTGATGTCTCATTCTAAAAGACACTACCTTTAATCCACTGTCCAGAAATGTCTTAATATGATTAATTCATTTTCTTTCAGTATTAATGAATGTTGATGTTGCATCAGTATTATTTTATGTTCCTACTTTTGCTAAAAGGTTAAAGCATATTAATAATCCATCTAAGTTGCCTGGGCTTCCTTAATGACGAGAACCACGTGACTTGGTAACTCCTTCCCATTGGGCCACGCGTCCAAAAGTTTCCACTGTCAGACTTCCTGCCTGGAAGCCAGCAGTTCTCGTTTCAACCTACAATGAGAGAACAGCCTCCGTTTTCTCCGCTACACGGTGGGCTTTGATGCCGACTGCCGTTTGGGTACTAGCCCCAAGCAGTCGAGGACATTTCTCCGGCTAAGAAGCCAGACACCATCCGTCTGCTTCTGTTCACCTGCCATGGGGAAGAACATGCTAGCCTCTCCCACCAGCCGATCATGGAGCCGCTGACGACTCATTGAGACACTTCCGTGCCTTGGAACGGCCTCCTGGCCCCGGGGATAATCTGAGGCTCGTCAGACCAACGATCCCACAGACGAGCCTCCACCTCTCACGCCGAGGCGATCTTGGAGCGGTTTCAGCAAGGTACCAACTCCGATCTGGTAAACCGAGGCTCTTGATAAATAACACTCCTGTCACTTAGTCTCCGCTCCCCTCATAACTAGCTCAGACTCCCTAGAGATATTTAATATCTCACGGGCTCTCGTCATTAACTCTCAGCTTAATAACATCAGAAGAAGCTCTTAAGATGCGACCATCTACCTCATATCTGTCTGTTCGTTCGATCTGTTTCTTTAATAAAATAACTGTAGTCTAAGTCTGCTTCTGGGTTATAACTTCTGAATATAACGTACGTAGGCCTTCCCTTTGAATCAAAAGAACCTAGATATCCTGCATAACCATTAGTTTAGTGAAGGTAGCTAACAGTGATTAGCAATAAAACCGACAAAACTAAGCTAATAACCTTGCAGAAGTGTGTCCGTATTATAACAATAAAATTAGGTTATATTACGCTACATAACTAAAGACTACATTGACATTGGACACTCTCAGGATATAAACTAAAGACATTTCTTCAGTGTCATTTTCTTATAAATCATCAAGAAAGTGGATCATTGTGCTGAATTAAGAGCTGAGTCCACAGACAGCGCAAGAGAGAGAAGGAGATTTACTGGAACTTTTTTCCTTTTTTTCCAAATGACTGAAATATGTTGCCACGGAGAACTTTAACCCCTGATCAATAAGCAAATATTAAAGCAGTCTGTGATTAAGGCATATTTTGGATGGCAATGCTTGTTAGTTTTCATGACATTTGGTCATTTCTATTTGTGATAGTTTAGTCCAGATTTAGTCGACGAAGACTCAAAATGTTTTAGTTTTAGAGCTACACGCTGCAACATTAAAAGCCTCTCAATCTTCATTTCATTACCTCTCTATAACAATGATTTTTTGTTTCCCATCTCACATTTTTTATCAACTCAACAACGTAACTTTTAAACTCTAGTGAGAGCTTCATTAACGCGAGCTCGTTTACAGATCGGCCCGTTCCTGAGGGTTCCGTCCGTCATGGATGTTCCCACATAAGCATTTTGTCTGATCTTGTACTGTTCCTATTGCTCTGTTATAAAACCTTCTTCTTATTCTAATCATATTAAATAAGTGAATAATATGAGTAGTTAGATTACTCTGAGGTGTAATCTCCTACTAGATGAAACTAAACTTTGTGGATTATCATTCCTTCCCCAGTGGACACTAATGTCCATTTACCCTTTCTAAGTTACCTGTCAGCCAGACTGTGGTTATTATTGATGACCTGCCTGAAAGACATTAGTCTGAGCATGCCCAGTGATGCAGGTTCTAGAAGTGACCCATATTAATACTGTGGGTTTCAGTTAATTTTCCATCTAGTACAGTAAAGCAACTCAACTGTGACCCGTCTTTGCACAGCCGGCTCTGTAAATGTCACCCATATGGCCCTCTCATTCATTTTCCACAAAACAAATTCCCACAAAAGAATGGCTAGAAGTGTATTTAAAAGGCAAAAGCAGCCAGAAAGAAACCTCTTATTCACTACTCAGTTTTCCCCACGAGCTAGAGGTGCTCTTTTAATTTCCCTCTCTAAAAGGTCAGTCAAAATGTTCTCCATCTCCAACTTAATTGATTCTTTAAATGCAGCTCGTCCTGAGCTTTGGGACCTAGAAATGCAAACCACAGAGGTGTTTGCCTTCCTTTAGTCACAGTTAAATGCTCTAAAACGGCCTCCTGTCTTTACTTAGTTGTGCTGAAACACTTTAGGCTGAAACCTGAGTACATCAGTTCCAGAAAATGAGATGTTTTTTGTGTGAAAATGAGCAAGGTGGACTTGTTTAGTGAAAGGCTGTACTAAATGTCAACATGTATGAACCGAAACCCATGGTATTTCTGTTGGAGGCATCGTTATTTACAAGACAGTGAAAACAATCTGTGATTTCTGCAGGCAGATAAAGATTCTGGACTTGTCTTGAATGTTAACGAGCAAAAATCATCTAAAATAAATCTTTATTTCCTCATTAAACACAGTCAAAGAGGTCAAACGTTATTTTATCTGAAGAACAGACTGAGTGTGTATAGTGTTCTCTCTAGTATTACTGATCAATCAAAGTGCTTCTACAAATAATGTACACACATGTGATGGAGGGGAAACTGGGATAGAACCATCAACCTTTCATCTTCACCAGATTTACTTGAAAATTTGAAGTTTTGCCTGAAGTGTTTTCAATTGTTGAAAATTGTAAAGTGCTATGCTTTTGATCAAAACATGTGAGAATGTATGTAACTTGCATGTATTTTAATTAATTTAGTCACCAAATCCACATTAAAAATCACAGAAATATCATTCTAGATGCTGAAATTGTAAGAAACATAAAACACTGGAGGATGGGTTCATCCTGTTTAGAAGGAACGATGACACTATATTAAAGATTTTGCAGCTCAACAACCTATTTGTTTACATGATACCTTCAAAACTATTGTTTCTGGTTCTGTTTGCTAGAAATACTCCGTTTTCTGTTGCACTGAATGGGGACTGGATTCTACTACATGTACTACTTTATTTAAAATGCCTAATAAGACAAAACGAGTCAAAACTGAGGCATGAATTTATCAAAGGACTGAACTTTTTGTAGGAGAAAATTAGGATTTGTGTTGTTATGTTATTGACAAAGTCCTTACAAAGAGATGTTTCACCCATAAACCAAAGATGATCTCTTTTCTATGCTGCAGTTTCTGTGCCGTTTAAGCATGAAGTACAGTCTGCTAAAGCTGACCACCAGCTGCCCAGGGCCCCGGCCCCGAGCCCACACACACTGGCCAGGAGCAGCAGAGGACCAGGATGGAGAGCCATCCACAGTCCATTCACACCTCAACCACTGGCTACACAGCCACCCTATGCCCACTCCACATGGGAACAGTGCCACCCCAGTGCCAATACCCCCCCCCCCCCCCCCCCCCCCCCCCCCCCCCCCCCCCCACACACACACACACACACACACACACACACAATCTCGACACTCAAGCAGCAAGGTCTAAAATCACTAAGTGATGTAAACAATTATCAGAGATCAGCTGGAATGAAGTCTGTTGTTAGTCTTTTTCAGATATTCTCTCTATTGAAATATAACCTAATAATGCATTTTAAACATTCTAACATTATGTAATAAGATAATGATTTTTTTGTTGTTGTTGTTGCTTTCTTTGCAATATGTATTACTGCAGGAAGCATAGGATCTATTTATTTCCATATTCATTTTGTGATGTCACCCATCAATAATGGGCAGATTTGGACTCTAGGCATGTTGATAGGTCTTCACGTATACTGTCATCTAAAAGTCACAGGTGGACAGTTCCAGAGCACATGGTATCAGGTTGATCTCCCATGCAGTTGTGGCATGTGTTACATCAGCAGCTTGATATGCGAATAAAATCTCGGTTTATTGTGTTTAACTATTTTATAATCAACAATATGGCTTTACTGTTTAACAGAGACTAAGTCATCAGATCAGGTGATCCCAGCGTGTTCTGTTATAGACTCCTTCACTCAGTTGGTTGAATCTGTCAGGGAAGAGATTTTGTGTTTGGAATGTTTCACAGCTGCCTCCTCCATCTGTTTGAGACCTCCCAAATGTTTGTGAATGATAATGGCCATTAATTAGATTTTCACAGCATCCCTGTCTGAGAGGAGCATCTGGAGCCTTTAGTCATCCCAATAAAACGCATGTACAGACACCGGGCCACTCGGAGCCGACCTGAGCTGATCAACTTCAGCCTGCTCACCCATCCAACGCTCAGAGAGGTAACACAACTGGCTGCAGCTTTACAGCTGACTCAGCTCCTCTATCATTACCAGAGCTGGCTGATGAGAGCTGGATTACAGGTTGATTCAGCATCTTGATTGATCCAGATGTTATGGAATTCACACAGCAGTCATCTCCTGAAACTATTTTAGAAGAAGAGATAACGGCAGTTAATTTGATGTGTTTAGGAACTATAAATAAAATGTTCAATAATGGAATTATAAAGCTGCAGTTATTGAATATTTTAGTTATTGACTATTCTACCACTCTGATAAAAAAATGTAAAACCAGCTGTTCCTAACCTTACCTGGTAAAAGCTGCTCTCCTCCTTGCTGTCGAATATGTGCACATTTGTGCATGTGCATACTATATGTCCAGGTGCTGCTAAAGATTAATTCAACTATGATTCTTCTTGTTTATGTATTTTAAATGATTTGCAGAGAATTTATCTTCATGTTAAAACTACCAGTCACCAGATCTTACAGCTCAGTCCAGCGACCAAGACGTTTGTGAATCATCAGCTGTGTTTTAACTTTTGTGAAGATGATTAAAATCTCAAGGTGTGCAGAGGTGAGTGAGAGAAAATCTGAAAACTCTGCTAGTCTGCCTGAGCACAACAGCTTGTTCTTTAATAGTCCAAAACTTTGTGTCCTTCTTGTGGAAATATTTCTGTAATACTGAACCAGTCTGAGTCCTTCATGCTGGAAATGTAGACCAGCTCCTAATTCCTAATCCGTCTCTCAGACACTGTGGAGGTTTTTTCAAAACACTTGAAAACTCACCTTTTCAACCAGGCTTTCCCTCACTGAACATGTGGATAGATATGACTTTGTTTTTACTTCGGACTTTATTTATACTTGTAATTTTGTTCACACTTTTGTCTTTGCTATTGTTTTTCACTGATGTGTTTTCTCGTTTTTCAATGTTTGCCCTGATTTATTAAACAGCGCTTTGTGATCTGTGAAAGGTGCTATATACATACACTTTAATTTACTTTACTTATTCATTTTTAAATAAACCTATTTAATCTCTTGCAGAACCATTCATAAAGATTTTTTTAATAGTTTTGTTTATTTTTTATTGAAGTTTAGACATGCAGAGCTGAGTAGTCTGAGGCTCTGCCTTGACTTTTATTTTTATAAAGACACACTGTGTAACCTTTTTACATGTTTAATCTTTTCCTTCAGCCAGTATGTGCTAATCTGACCATTTACAGGGTTAATAAAAAGTCACTCAGCTCCATCTGCTAAATACCACGTTTGCAACCTCTGAGTATCAGGTCTGGAGACCTGAAGTCTCACAAAGTCACGTATCTCACGAGAAGCAGGAACTCTTTAAGGCAAATCCATGTTTACACCTCAGAACCTGCTCAGGACAGACCAGCTCAAGACAGACATCAAATATGTCAGCTAAGAGATCTATTGTATCATGTTCATCATGGTGGAGCCTCCAAAGAAACAAACAAAATCTTTATCTGATGATTGAAAACACGGGCGCACAGTGAGGGGAGGGGTCAACAGTTGGTTCTTACAACAGTGATTTAAAATGGACACTAGGGGGTGCTAAAAACAAGTCAAAACTGCATAGTATGCCATTAAACTGAGACCACAGGTTTCATTATAAAGACTGCTGACTGCAGGTGTCATATGTCACCTCCCTGTGGTCATATGTCTCCCTCTAGTGTCCTGTCTTGTGCTCCTGTTCTCATGTTTCTCCCTTTGTCTCCCACAGGCGTATCCTATTGTAATCCTGCCACCTGTGTCTCGTTCCTGTGATCACCTCCCTCCTATATAAGCGTGCCTGTCTCGTCTGTGTTTGTCAGTTCCTAGTCGTAGTCGTATGAGTCCTGTGTGTGTCTTTGTGCTCCTTATATTGGAATAAATTTGAACTTTGGATGTACATCTGCGCCTGGGTCCTTCTCTACACCACACCAGTTTATGACAGCAGGGAATCCAGTTTTAATCACAAATACATCAGTTGTTTTTCTAAAGTTGTTGATTCTCATTTTATCATAATGAGTTTATCTTAGTGTCTCTTTAAGAGACATCTGTGCAAGGTGTTCTGGGATGCACTGTTCATTTCAGCTGAGTCGTTAATAAAAACTAAAACCTCATGGAAACTACGATGAAGGGTGTTCTCATTAAAAAAACATCCTCACACTAAATAAATAATAATTTAAAAATAGGGAGATGTTTGAATATATTGCTCAACATTATTAACGTCCATTAAAGCGGCTCTCTGGAGCATTTTTCTCTGTATCAGAGTTTTCTAAATGTTTTAAATGATATTTCAGGTCTAAACTATGACCTATGGGTTGAGTTCCACAACATCTGTCATTCTGATGAAGACCCTCCTTCCTCCTAGAGACCCCTTTCCATTATTTCTTGCCGCCGACATTTTTCAGCCAATGAAATTTAAATTTCTGCATTCTCTCAACATGCACGCGCATTGACCAAACCTGTACCAGTAGGGGGCGCTGTCGTACAGGACGCTCCGTGTGTTTCTCTGCCGTCTCAGCCGTTCACTGAGGACTCACAGCTCATTTCTACTAAAAACCTACCCATTCTCCAGATAAACACGGATTTATTTTAATTTTTAAACCTTTCACCTCACAGAATGGCAAGGCTTGACAGGATTATGCGTTTATTTTGGTCAGAAAGTTCATCCAGGGCCGAGTCAAGTTCAGCTTCAGAGTCCAGCAGCAGCTCTCTGCTAACAGAGCTAATATCAGAAGCAGCAGGGACAGAGAGGGCTCATCAGACCCTCGTAGTATTGTTGGAATAAGATTGTGAACTGTGAGTGATTAAACCCTACACATTGAGCTGTACAGTTCATGTCCGAAGTATATGCGCTGTGTGCACGCGCGCACACGTGACCAGACGCGCGTGTCGAGATGTTTTGAGGAGGAGCCTTTGGACGCTAGATTCAAAAACTGCTCTCCTGATGAAATAATCCAGAGTGCGGCTTTAATATGACCTTAAACCTTTAAAGGACGCTTATTGAAATGATTGACATTTAAAAGCATTCTTCAAATTGCTACTGAGGGTTATTAAAAGGACATGCTCTGTTGTTTGTCTTTTATTTCTATTAAAATCATATTTATCTGTTTTTATTCTTACAAATACATTTTCTGTTGACTTTCTTTTATTTATAAAATCTTTTAAATCAATTTTATTTAAAGTCTTGTTTTTTTTATTTTCACTTACATTTTTATCTGTTTTATTACTTTTATAGTTTACTTTTTCAAAGTCTGTACTCTTTGAAAACAAATAAATAATACTTTTTTTCTTTTTCTTTTTATAACTTTTTGAAATGGTTTTATAAAAGCTTCATATTTATTTTATTTAAAGCTAAATTAAAACATGCACAATTAATCTAATATTCACTTGCCTTATAAAGGTAATATTATTTATGTTACATGAATATAATTTTACATATTGACTCAAATTAATTTAATAGCTTTTTACTTGGAGTAGAAGTTAAAGGATTAACAAAACTATTCCAAAAAATCATACATTTCAGCTGCAGTCTCACCAGAATTCCTTCAGAACTGGACCCACAGAGGCTTTGGACTCTGAACAAGCAGCTGTTCGGTTTTCTGTTGACTAGATGGGACCTGATGAGAGAACATCCATTCAGTCATTAGAGACGTGGACTTGTGAACATGTCTGACAGGTAGATGGAGGTGAAACGAAGTGATGCTGTGAGGATGACATCACTCTGTTACAGGAGATTTATGGGATGATAATTCATGTCCTCATAAATAATCTCCAGCTTGGCATGACATTTTGTCACATTTGAAAACACTTTCTGCAAACACACACACACACACACACACACACACACACACACACACACACACACACACACACACACACACACACACACACACACACACACACACGCACACACACTCTCACTCACACATGTAGTTTGGTGGAAACCCTTCTCAGTGGTCTTGGTTCTCTGGCCCCGGTGAACCTGATGAGGGGATGTCTCTGTCCAACCTGCTGCACCAACACTGTGATGGACTATTATTAAACTCAACCTTTACATGAGGTTTATTTTGTTATCGACTCAAACTGGATCCGATCCAGTCCTCTGGTTTTCCCACATGGACTCTTGCTTTGTGTGTCTTTAGGCTCTGGTGTGTTGTTGGAGAGTGAGCCACCTATTGACCGAAGCGATCTATGAGTGATGATTCAAGCCAGCCAACAGATTAATGATGTTCATCAGCTCCTCTCCACTCAGCAGCACCGACCCACTCCTCAAACCTTCTCTCTGCAACGTGCTCCATCTCTGCTTATCAGATCACCATTTGTAATGGTGCCACGGGAATCACTGCAGCCCTTTCTAGCAGCTGCCCTGGGTCAACTTTCATTCCATACACACACTCCCATACACACTGGCTGCATTTCACACACACTCCCATCCACACTGGCTGCATTTCACACACTCTCCCATACACACTGGCTGCATTTCACACACTCTCCCATACACACTGGCTGCATTTGTAGCCTTTTACGTAATTCCACAGTGACACTGTAGGAGACACTTTAACGTTTACTTCCTTTTTATTTCTCTCTGAGATTTCTCTTTTGTTTTTCTTTAGACAGTCAGGTCTTGTTGGACTTTTGTGGGTTTTTATTATTTAAGAGTTATTGATTTGTTTCACACTGTGTCTTTGGATTTGTTTGCAAATTTCTGTTTATCTTAATGAATCATTCTCTTGTTTTCTAGGAGAAACAACCATAAGCAAACAATATTTAAAACTGAACACGCTGAATGGAAGTAATGAGTAAAACTGTGAGCTGAGACTACCTGTAAAACTACTGGAGGGAAACTTTACCCAACTTCACCCCTGTTAGAAGTTTAATTTAGTTCTTGTTCAGCATTTGCGCTTTTGTGTTTTTCTTAACTTTTTTGTTTAGTTATTTGTTAATATTTTCTAAATGCTTGTGAATTTAAAAATGTTTTTTTAGTTTGTTGTTTTGTTTCTTTTTTTATATTGTAATTATTAACTTTTAAATATCAGTTGTTCTTATCATTTTTTAAATTTATCTATTGAGTTGACTTTTTAAAATGTTTTAAACTCTGTATTTTTTTATTTGAAAAATGTATTTTACTTAGTGATTGTGTTGTAAATATTTGCACCTTTAATGTCTAGGTTTTCATTTTTTTCTATTATTTTAAATGTATTCTGTTTGTTGATTTATTTAAATATTTTTAAACAATTGCACATTTTGACTTTTACATTCCCATCATTTGTGTATTATATCATATACATTTATTTTATTCACAGCAAAAAATGAGTGTATATATGAGTCCAGTTGTCTCATATATACACTCTCTAGTGTTGATTTAACACCGGTGATTTGGCTGTGTAGGTACTGGTTGACGTTTGTAAATATTTGTACTTTTTAACTGTAAAATTTCTGTAGTTTTCCTTTTGTAAAATTAATTTATTCTATTTTTTAAGCATTAGAACTTTTAACCTGGGAATTTCTGTTGTTTTTTGCACATTTTTAAAATAAATTTTATATAGTTATTTAACCTCCTTTGGTTCCTCTTTAACTTTTAATTTTCAGTGTTTATTTCCTCAGTTTCTTATTTGAATGTTTCTACTTTTTGAACTTGTAAAAAAATTGTTAATTTGAAAATAGTTTTGCTTCAAATTAAAACACGACTTCATAAATTTATCATAGCCATTTTTAAATTAAAACCTTTTCTTAGGTCATAGATCATATGTTTTCTTCATGTTATAATAGACCATTTATGTGACAGGCTATTTTCAACATGTTATATCAATGAAAATGTGAATATCCCTGCATATGTGTAACTTCATTATTAAAAATAAAATTATGATTTTATAATGACTTGTGTTTGATGTGCTGCCATGAATGTGGGCTTTCACTGAACAAGTGGTGAATGCACTGAACTGAGCTCTTTTCTAAACTCTCAGACCACTTGCAAACTAGTTTTTGTTAAACACTGCTGTGAACACACGAAGAAGGTCCGTAAACACCAGCTGATGGTCTTAAAAGAGTCATTAATGTTTTTAAACAGGGGTGCATAAGCGGTGCACAGGTGTGCATGAGTGCTAAAAATTAATGCATGTATGCAAAACAAACAAAAAATTGCATGCAGTTCTTTCTGTCACGATGTCCCTTTGCATACCGGTGTTACAACTACCGTCTATAGCAGGAGTACTCATGACCTCAAACTGTAATTCTTTCACTAAATTCTCATTGCCATCACAAGTCAGCGATTTCTAGCTTTGTGGAATATATAACAGAATATAATTTAAAAGCACCATGATGTTTATGGTCTTTGGGAGATGATGCTGCACCTGATCAAACCAATCAATCTGAAAACACATTAGTGTCTCTAGAAGTCCTGTACATTTAGTTTGAACCTGATCTGCCGAACCTTAAAAACCATGCATCTCAGAGGGACTGTGGAGAGTCATTCACTCTGCTGGTCAAAAGACAGACTATGATGAACAAATATTAATCATCTGATAGAGTGTTAAACAATAATGCTGTTTGTTCTGAACAGCTACTGTTTTTCAGCCATGCTTCCTTGTTTTATTTATTTTTTTGGTTTATTTTTTGTTTTTACGCTTCAACCTCTGAGATGAAATTGATTAAAGTCAGCCTCTCCTGAATCAAGCCAGCTAATCAATATTTGGCCAGTGCTTAGAGTCATCTTCAAAGGCTGGTAGCGTTTCAGAGGTCTGCATGCAAGTTCGTCTGCACCGGTTGAATAGTCACCTCTCTTTTGTGTGGCTTCAGATCAGCACAGATTAATAACTCTAAGCAACCATGTCCAAGCCCTTTTGTTGTCAGAGATGAATTTATGTCCTTACATTTTAGTCCACAGTAAGCATCAGAGGGACCATTTTTGTGCTCTGCTGGGTTCTTTCCTGAGACCTGTACCTTTGGGTAGAGAACTAAAACCCTCACCTCTATAAGTGTAGCTGGATTTTCTAAGTCTGGTGCCCCCACCCTTATGCCTCAGTCACCCATCCACCCAGCTGACATAATGTAGCTGTTATCTTCACACTGTAATTTTGAGAAATCCTGATCTGGCTCCAAGGGGGCAGCATGCCCAACAACATGATCTATGGCATACAAATGAGTCCTGTAATTCATTCATAAATCATTATGGCTGGCTTTGCTGGAAGGGCCCTTTTTAATTGTCTTTGATTAACAGTGGCATGTGCTGGAGATAGGCACTCAGCGGCGTTCGGTCCCCTTTTGTTCTCACTGCAGCCTTCCCAGGGAAATCATGTGTCAGCGTGGAAAGAAGTCAGAGGCACCGTTTGATACTCACACACTGGCTTTGTGTGCAAACATGGACTCACACACATTACTGCTGCTCTCACTGATATTTGGCAACCTTCAGTGCAGGAGCATGCAGTGTATATAGAGTCTTGCATATGTTATAGGACATTAGCACACAAGCTGTTTGGTTGCATGGGTGAATAAAACAGGGTCAGTGATATGCTAAATAAATACATGTGCACATGTAACTAACCAGCAGACTTTGGTCTGAAAGCGTCCTCTCAGTGACCACACTAAAAACATCACAGTATTGTGTTCATCTGACCTTTAAAATTCCTGTTATCACTTGATTTAAAATATACTTGATACTTGATTTAATCTAAAACTCCCAGATTATCAATGAAATGATTCCTTTTTGCATGAGTGATGTGTAAGCTGCAGATCATGCCTGCTGCTCAGGGCTCGACCCTGAGATACTTAAAGCCAGTAAGTAAGTAAGTAAAGTTTATTTATATAGCGCCTTTCACAGATATACATCACAAAGCGCTTGACAATATAAACAAAAAAACAAAACAGAGAAAACATTGAAAATAAAAAACAAAACAGATATTTGGGGGTACCAGATACAATATTTGGGCAAGATTTGGGGTACTTAAAGGTGTGGTTTACTCTCTTTTTTTATACTTTTGCAGTGTTCTCTAGTGTAAATCAATGCCTTATGAGTCAAAAAGCTATGGTGCTTCTGATGCAAAAGTTTACTGATTCAGAGGTCTGCTTGAAAACGTAGGTTTCCTCATTATTATTAATGATATGCACAACCCTCGCTTCTGATTGGGTATTTGATCCAGAATCCACAAAATATCCTGGCAAGCTAGATTATATATGTGGATAAACTGACAGTGTAGTTTACTAAGCTAAGGGCCAAGGAAGACATCAAGCCATATCTAGCCTGTGCATTATTCGGGCCTGTCTGTGGGGCGGGGCCAGCCAAGATGGGCCAGACTATGTATGCAAATTCACAGAGTGACGTAGATCTGCGACCAGATTCAAACCCTAGTGCTAAAATTGGATAAAACTCATTTTTTAAATCCCAGGAGAACCAGGGAAAAGACAGTTTTCATTTTCAGCCTGCATGAAAGGCTCAGGGTGACCTATTATAATAAAAATAAAAATAAAAACAGGGGAAAAAAAGGTTTTTGAATAAACCACACCTTTAAAGAGTTTGGTGCTCTGGACAAGAAAAAAGGCCTAAAAACAATGAAAAAATTCCACCATTTAAATTAAAAATTCATAAATCAAATAAAACATTGAAAATGTCCAGAACAGGTTGTTTATTTCACCGACATGGCACCAGTTTTCTGTTAGCTAGATGGTTGGTCAGTTTATTTGACACAACCTGCTGGTTTCTACTCAAGATGCAAAAATTATGCATATATTCAGTGTGCACATATGGAAACTGGTGTGCATGGACGCTTAGTGCTCACCAGTGCTCCACAGCACAGTTTACAGTTTTCACAACAGGTGGAAATCATGTGCTGATTTGTCAACTTTATCCAAAAGACAAGAAGAAGGAAAGAGGTTTGAGTAGTCACAACACACAATAGTGACCAAGGGATGACTAAGGACACCAGGGGCCTGGTTGACCAAGAGAAGCGGTGATTACGTCAGCCTGCAGTGTTAACATAGCCTGAGAAATGTATATTTATATATACACTCTCTAGTGTTCATTTAACGCTCATGGTGTTGATTTAACACTGGTGATTTTGCTGTGTATATACTGTATATATACATATATATATATATATATATATATATATATATATATATATATATATATATATATATGTGTGTGTGTGTGTGTGAGTGTGTGTGTCTCTCTCTGTGTGTGTCTAGATTTTGGGAGGCAAACGTACAATGTTAGATTAAAGTTATATGTCTTTTTCTAAACTTCCTAATCCTATTGAAGACATGAGAGCAGCTGTCGAACAAAGACTAATAAGGCACTTTAGACAAAGTCCCTCTGTAACATTCACCTGTACAAGGTTATGTTGATGAGGTTATTCGGAGCAGATTGTCTCTTGCTACCAATGAGGAAGAAGCATTAGTAAAGGTGGGAAAGGTTGCTATCTAAGCATGAGCATGATGGATGTGAGCGTAGGATCTAGCAGCAGTGCTCAAGCTGGGTCCATGCAGACGGTCTGTGTGGCAACAGGCAGGGAGTGGAAGTGGGCTGACCCGAGGGTCACTGTGACAAAAAGCTGAACAACAGTAGCAAAGCACTTGGGTCTGAGGGTCAGGGTCACATGGATGAAGATGGAAAGGAGCTCTGCTGTGGATCAGAAATACTGATGAATTCAAAATACCTGAAAAACACACAGCTAAAATGTGTTTAGCGTGATCATTAGTGTCCACTGCATACTTATTGAGACGCCTTTATTATAATTCAGTAATCTGTCACAGCGTTCATCCGTTTTCATAGCTTTGAAAAACAACGTTCAAATCAAACATCAAAACAGGAGGGATGTGCTGCTGTTTTAGTGAAACAGGTGAGAAAGCTCCGCCCCCTTTGAAGCTATATAGCACAGGTAGACTTCACAGAAGAAATGTCACTTTTAACAACTCACAGAATGTTGGACTTTACATAGCAGAATTGTGTTTTGATACCTTTCATAGATTTTAAACAATCAAAGAAAAATTTCCCACAGAATGCTCAGGTGACAGTTGATGATGTCACACAAACCTGTTTAAAATGTTCAAATCTTTAGTAAAAAAAAATCCTCTTCTTAATCCCACAACCTTAACATTAATTAAACATCAAACTAGCTTGTTGTCTTATAGTTCAGATTGACGTTTCAAGCTGCAGCTCTTTCTGTAGATTTCTACAGAAATGTTCTGGTCCTTGATGACATTGTTATGTAATATAAATTGTAATGTCATGGAATAAAGCTGGTCTTAGATGTTTTCCCATCTAGAAGGCTCAAACATGTCCCTAAAGGGAAGGCTTATCATGGTCACAATTTAAAGATTTTGAATCCCAAAAACAAAGAACATTCCTTTTTTTTCCCATTCTATCATATCATCATACTAAACCCAGCAAACCCGCACATGGCCTAAGCCTTGGATGCAGCAGAACATGTTTAATCTATCTGATGTGTAAAGGCTTTCCTGGATTCCTGTGTGTCCTTCAAACCAGATCAGCATGCTGAGCAATAGCTATCTCTTTGCTGGATTTTATATTCTGATGAAAAGCCAGAGAGAAGCCAACCCTGACCTCAGCCTCAGTCACCCAGAACCGCGGCTGCAGGCCTCATCTCCATAGGAATCAATAGACTACAGTAATAATGGTGATCTATGAGGCCAACATTAAAGAAGCCACTGACCTTTGAGGGTTGGGGGTTGGGGAATGACCACCAAGCTTACATACACGCGTGCACAGAATAAATGTTTTGTCAAAGAACAAAGCCTGTAGGGCGAGCAGCACCCGGTCCTTTAAGTGTCCAGTGGTCTGTGTGAATAGAAAATGAAACCAGAACTACACCTGTTCCACTTTATGATGGCTACATATTTATATCTGCATTTGTTTATCTATGTATTTAGAAACCATCCCGAACAAGCTTTTCATTAGAATCAAAGTCTGACAATAAAACAAATTAAAACGATGAGGTTTATTTGGGAGATTATATTTCACTTCCATCTCTGCATATTGAGAAGTTAAACCATCAAACAGAAGTGAAATGGTGGGGACATTTTCTGTTCTGGAACATTTTTAAACCACTGTGCTAAATATAATTATAATGGATGAGATTTTGGTGTGTGTGATTTGGTCTGTTATAATGGAATTCAAACTAAAAAACCTTTTATGTCCTTTTTATTAGGTCAGCAGACAGAGGTGGACTTCCCATCAGGTGAAGGAGGACAGTTGTTCCCCAGGACACTGAAGGCCTCAAAAACACCTGATAATTTCAGAATAGCCTCCTGCTTGTGCTACTAAGCATGTTTTTATACAATATGTTTTACTAAATTATTCTGTCAAAAATAAGTTGTGATTGCTAAATAGCCAATCCCGGTCTCCACTTCCAATCAGCACATTTCGAACGACAGTAAACCAATCAAACAGCTGACATGTTGTGGTTTGGGGTGAACACAAAGGTTTGTTAAGAACTTCAGCTTTATGGGTAATAATAAGGTATTCATCGAGCCGCTTTCATACAGCAGGGTGTGACACAAAGTGCCTTACAGTAGACAGACAGACCTAAAAGAAATACAACAAACAGAAAAGAAAATCATTTAAAACAATTAGGGGAATAAACAGGTGGAAGGAACTGAATGAACTGGAGACAATATTTCTTTGAAGGCACACTATGTAACTTTTTCCATATTTTAAAATATTTTCCTTGAGCCAGTATGTGCTAATATGATCCTTTACAGCATATGTGTCAAACACAAGGCCCGCGGACCAAATGTGGCCCGCCACGTCATTTAATGTGGCCCGCGAGAGCTTAAAAGGTCTGAGTATTCGAAAATAAATAGGTAAAAAGCGTATTTTGACCAAAAACTACATTTCCCACAATGCATGTCAATTGTGTTACCCGCGGCGTGACGGCTTACTGCCACTACAGGGCAGTGTTTTCCACACTGCTAATGTAATATCATTAACACGGCTTCAAGAGCTGAACCGAACCGGACCTACGAGCTGCTTTTGGGCCGTCATGGCGAACCGGGTCGAAAGCCTGCAGACACAGCTGCACTCTCCCTGGACGACTGATCATCTTCATCAGAGGCTGGATTTTTCTCTTCAGAGTCTGATCAGTCAGCCATTACCTGCTTGGTGACCAGTGAACAGACTTCTCATCGTAAGTTTTTCTCCTCCCTCCTCGCTCTGAAAGTCGCTCGGAGCAGCGCGGCTGCAGTGACCACTCCCCTCCCATCTGCTCCGGCAGGAGGAGGTTTTTAAACTCCATTTTCTCCAAAACTTTCAATATAAACACACTCAAAAATGTTGCTCAGTATGAAGTTACAGGTGTCCATGAACTACTGATGTAAAGTAGAAACTAAAAAAGGGCTCAAGTCAGCAACTGCAGCTCGTTGAACTCAGCAATGACTCTTGTCGCAATATTGCGACATTGGCGCCCGTCCCTTTTAACTATAACAAATTTTGATCAAAGTTATTAAAACTTTGATGTATTTTTAATTCACTTGAATAGTTTGATCCTTGATTGATGGAGTTCAGTGGGTTTCATAACCTGACAAATCAAAAGGATTTATATAACAGAGCTACAAGCAAACCTCTTTTCATGCATTTGTAATATTTTATCTTGTATAAGTAATACATTCAGAGTTATGTGACTTTAAGGAGTTGTTACATTTATTTTACATTTAATTTGGTTACATTTTAAAGTTATCTGGCCCGTTGAGGCCAGCCTTTATGCTGATGTGGCCCTCGGTGAAAATGAGTTTGACACCCCTGCTTTACAGGGTTAATGAAAAGTCACTCAGTCACATCTGCTGCTTGTGTCCAGGATACCAGGTTTGCAACTTTTGAGTCTCTGGTCTGGTGCCCTGAAGTCTCACAAAGTCACCTATCTCACGAGGGTTAGGCTAACTCAATGTGGCTAGCTGTTATGCTAGCGTTGGAGTGTTTTTAGCTCATGATTCCTGCATTTTAAAAAATCTCTCCCTGCTTGAACACAGCTGATTTCTTTAAATGAGTGATGAACCACTCCAGTAGAAAGCAATGAAGGCTGAGGAGACATTTCAACAGTTAGATTTAGGTGTTTCTGAACAAAGACAAAACTAAAGTTTTTACTACAGTGATTAAGAACGGACACTAGGGGGTGCTAAAAACAAGCAAAAACTGTAAAGTATGCCTTTAATGTCATTAATAAGAAAAAAACACAGGTAAAGAACATATTGGAAAACATGGATTAAAAAATATGAAATTACATCAAATAAAAGTTACTATTTGAATGTTAAAATTAATATAAAGATCATTAAACGTTGGTAATACGAGTGATTAAAAAATTGTGTTTTAATAAAAAAAATATAATGTTAAAATTACACTTAAGTAAAAGGTAATAACTAAAATTTCAATAAGAATGACATAAGACTTATTCAAGTTATGAACAGTTAAACAATTAAAATCATCAACACTCCCAGCTGATCTCAGGTCCTCAGGAAAGCTGTTCTGGAGGACCAGACAGTAAGTAAACAGTAATCAGGTGATGCATTGGCCTGAATGGACAAACTCTGACAATGATCTTCAGGTGATGAAATCTTGTCTTTGTGACTCTTTTAATTGAGTGTGAAAACATATATTACAGTCAGAATGATGCCTGACTTGACCTGATGGATTCATTGCCAGAGCTCTGAGAGTTCCTTCGAGTTTCTTTCTCTGAGTGTCATCACAAATTTAAAAAATGGAAAGAAAAGCAAATGTTTTTTTTTTAAGAAAAAGATATCATGAACCCATGAAACTGATTTGGTGATGTGTGTTGTTTTTACCTTTAGGAGTAATAGCTGAATGAGCCCTATCAGTATGTGACCATTCAGAGGAAAACAGTGAGGAGGAAGTGTCCAGAATAGGGCCAGAATTTTCAAAGTAAAAGCACAAAATTTGATTTTTTTTTTTTTTGGGGGGGGGGGGAATTTTAAAATACAAGTGAATCAGATAATGCCTTGCGTAAATGAAATATGGTGACTTTACAGCAACAGGTTATGATAATAAATGAATTGTCTTAGCTGATAAAACATGCATCTTGATCCAAACACGTGTAGATCATTTCCCAGAATGCTTAGCGGTTTAAATTGCAGCATACATTTCTAAATTCCCTCCTTCTGAATGGCCCTTTATGCTGTTTGAGTGGGATGGTTTCATGGGTTTTTAAAAGCTTTTTTCTGATTCCCAAACAGCAGGTTATTATTAGAGTCAGGAGCTCCACTTGTCATGTACACGTTTTTGTTTATTTGAACTTATTTACATATTTGAACACATGTTTGTATTGTTTAATGTTCCTATGCCTCTTTCTTCAAAAGACCCTGCCTTGCAGTTCACACATATAAATAAGGTGCTCTTAATCTGTCTTTCCTGATTAAAAAAGTTAAAAAAACAAAGATAACTTTTAATCAACTAGTCAGATAGATCAAACTATAGCATCTTTTTTACAGCCAAAAACATCTTTATTCACTTAGTTTTCCATAATTGTACTAATAATCAATAATCAATAACAACTCTCAGCTCACCTCCTTGTGGTTAAAATGTTTAGTTAGTTAATTATTAATGAGCCACAGAGACATTCAGTCATTCATTTATCTTCCTGTTTCATCCTGTAAGGGTCACGAGGAGCTGATGTCCATCTCCAGCAGCCTGTCTCCAGTCCATCACAGGTCTACAGAGACATCGGCATTTAATAATCACTTTACCCTGAACACACACTCCAAACAAATCAGGATAATAGGGATGTCTGAAAGAGGATGATCTGAGAGGATCGCTCAGCTCCCAGATTCCTGGATCCAGCTGTCGGCTTCTGGATGCTGATGTGAGAAAAAACAGGTCAAAAGGAAGCAGGTCTGAAACACCAGAACCTCACCGCCTACAGGCCTGGTCGTAATGTTATGGCTGATTGGAGCCACTTTATTTAGATTTGTATTTTATTTTTGTTCCAGCAGGTCCATGCCTCTGGTCTCCATCAACACCCAAACCCCCAGGCACCTCGATGGCCCTCCCCCTCCTAGACCCCCTCTCTGGGGTCATTATTGGCTCTGACATGCCCTGGTGGCTCCATGAATGTTAATGCAGAGTGGAAGGAGCAGAGGGTCCACACACACACACACACACACACACACACACACACACACACACACACACAGAGAGAGAGAGAGAGAGAGAGAGAGAGAGAGAGAGAGAGAGATGCAGTTATACACATATCTGTGTTTTTATGTTCACAATCACAGAAAACAGTCTACACACACACACACACACACACACACTATCATAAAGATGTAGACATACACACACACCTACACAGCATTGTGTTATCTGACCAGAGATAACACCGTGTGACTCTGCCGGGGGCTCGTCATGTTGGAGGACATGGAGACAGCAGCGGGACAAAGACTGAGATGATGTCTTCAGGACGTCTTCTACACCCTCCTCACTCTGTCCTCCAGGAACAGCTCACCCTCCCTCCATCCCTCTCCACACTGATTCCTAATGTGAACATTTATTTAAAAATATTTATAGCATTTGATGACAATTTGCTTTTTGCAGAAACTGGACTGACATCAGTATGAAGGTGTAGAAGGACAAATTAAAGACTCTGAAATAGTTTGTTTTATTAGTCAGTAGCAGCATTCACATCCTAAATGTCTCTTATCTAAACTCAACCGCTTTTTTCAAACACACAAAAGAGATGTGATTGGTCCGTGCATCTTTACTTCCTGTTCTTATAACTGGACCTTTCAGGCTACACTGTGACTGAGGTGTGACTGTGCATATGAGGTCTTTGCTTCATGTCAACATTGTCGGTATAAAACCCTGTGTATGTCCAGGATGTACTTTGCAGACTGCTGCCAGCTCTGATAACATGCTGATATATATATATATATATATATATATATATATATATATATATATATATATATATATATACCCACAGGTATTCTGAAACAACCTGAAGCTTCCTGCTGCAGAACCAAGAGATGTGAACACTTTGTCCAACATTTTGTGTTTTCTGTGTCGGAACTGTTCTTTCAGAACCACAGAGTTCCATAGACATGTCTTATGGTTCCATTGTCTTCTCTGTGAGACAGTGTGTTGCCAGTGGACATGGTCCAGTAGAGACTACACAGGTGCTGAGTTGGGTCTGTTTTAGACTAAAACAGGTTTCTAAGTTCTTTAAATCACAGCTGAACCTGGAGCTGACCATGCTGCTGTCGTCATAACAGACTTTTTTCTAACTAAATTGTATCCATAAACATTTAAGATAAAGTCATTTAACCCTTGATGTCCAAGGCTAAAATGAATGGCGTGTTGATTATGATTTAAACATTGTTTGGATTGAATGTGAAGCTGCTGGTGTTGTTCCTCTGGGTCCTTTAAACTGGACTGATGTGGTTTTAAGGTGGTATTACTCATCGATACGTCTCCACCCAGATCAATATGACAATCTGTTCTCTTTGTGAAGCAGCTGTTTACACTAAATTCAGCTGGTTTCATCCAGACATTATCTTCCTCTCCGTCTCTTTATTTTTTCGTTTCTGTCCTCTCTCATCTGTCTATCCACCAATCACATCATTCTCCTCCCTCTGCATTGTTTGGTCTCTTTCTCTCCTCCCTTCCTGTTTATTCCCTCTCTTTTCTGTCTCCCTTTTCTCTTCTTTCTCTTCTTCAGGTCTGAGAGGATCAGACTCTCAGAGGAGCACACATTTCTGAACAATCTGATCAGCAGTGTTTATTGTAAGTCTTGACCTGGGTGTTGAGCTGGTCTCTATGTGTTCATGTGTGTGTGACTCAATCAACATCTGAAACACGTGACTGGATATATTTCTACTGTTGCAGCATTGTTCAGCAGTGAGCATGTGTATTATGTTGACACCTTTACCCATGAACAAATCAAGAGCTGTCCTATATATTGGTTATATTATATATTATTGTCGAAATAATTTATGCAAATAATGAATATGATTTAATGAGGGCTGCATTCCATTTAAGGAAACTTCTGTTTGTAAGCTTTTTTACCCAGTGGACAGAGCTGCAGAAATGGAATGCAGCCCTCGTTAATACACCTGAGCCATTCCTACATTCATGTGAAATGGATCCATCCCCAAAACCTTGTCTTTGGAGTTCCGAGCTCCTTATATATCAATATACAATGAGAATGTCACTATTCTGTGTTGATTTTAATATTTATCAAATTTATTTATAAAACAAATAAAAAACTGAAATATTATTACATTCAGAAGGGTTGAAACTGATATGGCAAAGAAAAAAAATGACTAAAACCTTCAAGTTTGACTTTCAGTTCCTCATAAAGCACATTAAATGAACTGATAGGAGAACACACACACACACATGCACACACACACACACGCCTTATTGACATGTGTGACAGCCAATAGCAGGACATTTTTATCAGCTTGTACACCATTCTTACTTTCCCAATAACTTTGACAGCTTTCCATTGAAGTGTGTAAGATAGAGGGAATGGGAAAGAAACAAAAGCTGGAGAGTGCTGCTTAAACACACACACACGAACACACACACACACACACACACACACACACACACACACACACACACACACAGGCCAAATAGTGCAACAGTAAGCCAATTGAATGAAAGAAAAATCACTCCTACATGCATAGTGGCAGAAGGAGGAAATTTCCCTGCAACCCAACGACTGGCGATTAATAAACGGAGTGAGGGTCTAATGAGACCAGAATCTCTGGAGGCAGCTCCTCTCCTCTTCCCTCGCTCTCATCACTTTCACAGTCACAGCTTTTATTCTAGTAAACTTCATCTCTGGTACCAGTTCATGGACCAGTCCAGGACACGGTGACCCAAACACACTGGATCAAAAAAACTGGACATTTTATTTTATGGAAAATTTCATCTGTGTAGATTTCTTAGACTTATTGGTTTTATTCTGAAATACCATCATCTTGTGGGTTCTCATCACTTTAAATAAAAAAAAAATCAGTTTTTTTTTTTCATTTACTCAGGAGTTCTTGGAGGCTAAATGTTCTAGTGTGCTGGTCTTGCAGGTCATCCAGGACCTGATCGTCCTATCAGCCCAAACAAAGCCAGCTGGACTTTATTCCTATTTTATGAATATATTCTTTGTTCCTATCATGAGTTTTAACCTCAGCTGTAGTAAAACTCCTCAGATGAAACACGAAGCATCACATCTGGATCTGGACCAGAACAAACATCTCAGCATCACAGAGTTTGTGTGTAGATCTGGGGATCCCAAGTCCAGTCCTCTAGAGCTAATATCCTGTGACTCTTAGATGCGGCCCTCCTCCAACACACCTGAGTCAAACGGTGTCTCGTTACCAGGTCTCTGAGCTGACTGACATCCTGATGATGAGAGAATTTATCCATTTGATTCAGGTTTGAGCAGAGGTGATATTTCATTAATGTCTAAAAATGTTGGAATGTTGAGCTTTAGAGTCATTATAAGTAAATATATATTTTGTAATTTAATTGTTATTGAAGACAGAAGTCCCAGTGATTAACCTCAACCTCTGTATTTAAATGAGACCTGGTCAAGATGGTGCACCAAAACAACGGTAAAATCTATTTCTTTTTTTTAAATCAGATTCATTCACTTTAGTTATTTTGCATTAAATATTTACTTCAGTTTCCAAAATAATCTTTTATCTAACCAATAAGCAGGAGAACCAGCTGGAGCTAATTAACAGAGTTTCTGTTTTTAAAGAGAAAAATTAAAATAACATGAATTGAAACGTCTGTGGAGACATTAGATGTGGATTTGAAGGTTTATGGTCAGAGGGTGTTTTCTAATATCGTCCTGTTTCTGATCAGTTTCAGACACATTAATAATAAACAGCTGAGTCTGATTTTAGACTACATGATGGAGTGAGCCGTCACCACTCTGTGCTGCTTTTTATTTACACTTTCAGCTGAATCACTTTAGTCTGACTTCAACTAAGTTACAGTTAGAATTAGATTTTATTCGTTTGAGGAAAATGTGACATAAAAAAACACTTTGGATGTTTTACACTACAGGTTAGACTGAGGTTTAATCAGGTAACGAAGGATCTGATCATTTGACTGCTAAACAAACAGGCTCCACTTTATAAAGTCATCTAAATATTATGTAACAATTTTAATCAAGTAATAAGAGCATTTCTGAACAGAGACTTAGGTCGAATTTTTACAAAATTAGTTATTCTTTATGGATCAAATCTGTTTTGTTCATTAATTCCAACATTTGTAAAATTGGTTTTTTTCTGTTTGAGCATACAAAATGTTTTTGTGCATTCATCTGTGACACACACACACAGACACACACACACACAGACACACACACACACAGAAAGACATAAAAGGCATCAGACGGTGCTGTAATACACAACACTGCCATCTAGTGGAACATCAAATAACTGTTTTTGTGCAAGCGCTATTCTCCAAATGCAAACACCTACACACACACACACACACACACACACACACACACACACACACACACACACACACACACACACACACACACACACACACACACACACACACACACACACACACAGGTGTCAATGTGCTCATGGTTTTCCAGTGATGTGCTCGCTGGGAGCCGTATAACCTGCTGACTCTAGACGATGGTCCTCCTAGAAGGTCTGGAGACCTTCTGGGATCCATGAGGAGGACTCCACTGGGCCTCTTTAAAAATAACAAAAAGTGTGATTTGGTGATCATTTAATTAATTAAAGTCATTATAAAGAAGGTCTAATGTGTGTTTTCTAAGAGACCTGATCCCACATGCAGCAGCCGGCTGGTCTCTCCGATCAGAGTTTCTGAGCTGAATGAAGGACGAGGTCTAACACTGGTCTTCAGGCTGATAGAGTCTTTTAGTTTAGTTCCTTTGTGTTGAATCCAGGAACAGTGTTTTGAGAAAGTCCTAAAAATACTTGCAATGAAGCTTAAAGCCTGCAGAGGATTTTCTTAGAATCTCACATTTTACTTGTCCTGCTTGTTTTACTTATGTCACTGAAATGATTACATATTTTATTTGATCACATTCATTCTCTATTTTCACATTCTTTCTTTTTTAACTTTTTTATGTTGATTCTGTTAATTGACATATTTTTTATATGCCACCCATTTGGATGAAGGTTTATCTGATTCTGTAGTTTTTGATTTAAGCCATAACGTGTGTAGAAGAACAATTTAGATCAAGGCTCAGTTTACATCTTTAGGGTTTTGATCCTATTGCACATCCAGCTTTGGTAGAGCTTATACATAATTTTTATATAACATTTAATGAGTCCATCAGCCTTTGCTTGAGACCTGCAGCAGATGAGTTCATGCTGGGAGTCATTCAATACAAGAACATGAGTACAGTCTTACTCAATTCATGCCTGTCTTACCCTGAAACAGAACTTCAGCCGGTCTGTGGAGCCTGTTAGAGGTCTGTTCCAGGATAGGATCACACAAGACAGAGTCCTCCTCAAATGGCCATTCCTCCCCACCCCACCCCCACACACCCACCCCACAGACACATACACACATCCTAATAAAACATCTGTTGCATTCTTTTGTATATTTTTACTAAATACATACTCTTCTTTTTATCTTCAGGATTTAGTGAACCTGACACCTTTTTACTTCTCCTCTTTCCCCCCTTTTCTTGTGATATTTGTCTTCTACATAAAGGCCACTAAAGATCATGCTTTAGAAGGACATTTCAATTTACTTATTGGCCTTTGGAAAGCACCTGAAAGCACCTCCGGTTAGATTTGGATGCGTCGGTACAGTTAATGGTGTATCTCTGTTAAATGGCAAGTGTGAGCCGCAGCATCGATCACGCCTGAGAGTGAGATGGCAGTAGATATAACAGCAGGTACAGAGTATTATCCCTCTGTCAAGGAGACTGGAGGCTTCTTGTAGATGTGGATTATCTGTTTTAGTACAAGCTTTTCAGTCTGTGACCCCTAAAACAAAAAGGCTTTCTGTATATGTCCAGATCTGCAGCAGGAGGATGCAGGAACAGAGCAGCCGAGTGGAAATTTTGATTTACCATAAAGGCTGCAGGCATTGGTGATTTTAAAAGAAAATAACTTTACTGTGAAGATCACTGTGTGGAAATCTGTCTTGTTTCTTTCTTCCCAGAGGTGGATGACTCCTCTGTTGAATGCATCTGCAGCAGAACGCTGGTGTTGCTTTCAGTGTTTTTAGTTAAACATGCAGCTGCTGCTGCAGGGAGGAAACACACTCCAGATGCATTAGCACTTCGACATGAGCAGAACAACCTCAGCTTCCTGATCAACTGGAGTTTTCTTAAAGGCCAAGCTCAGTCACTTCACAAGGGTGAAGTGGTGTGCTTCATATTTTAAGTTTAGCTTAAAAAAAATCACAATCAATATAATGAACAAAATCATGACTTCATTGTATAATTTTTTGTCATATCCTGCTTTGCAAACATGCTCTTATTTTGTGTTTTCCTTTCAAATAATGCAACTTCCTTCTAAAAGCTAAACTCACCTGAATCGTGTGGTAGTGTTGTAAAGTCAGCAAAAAAAAAAAAAAAAGAACGAGAGCAGAACACGTAAATGGAGATTTTTTTTTCCATACAGTTCTGTTTCCAAACTTCAAGGCTCCTGAGAAAGCACATATTTGTTTCTACTGACTTCCTGTTTGGACCTCTGGGCTCCCATAGCAGCTCTTCTAGTGTGGTAAAACTAGTCTGCTAATTTATTCTCTCAAAAACTAAACAGCTGAACTCTGCTGACGAAAGCAGTGTCTGCAGTCTCTGTAGAATGTTAAGCGGAGGACCAGGGTTCAAATCCTGGTCCGGGCCACATGTCAGTGTCCCTTTGCAAGATACTAAACCCCAAATTACCCCTGGGTGCCATCAAAATTGACGGCACACTGCTCCTCAAAAATGAGGATGGGTCAAAAGTAGACCCTTTTACCAAAAAGAGAACAATTTACAGGGATGAATAAAGGATAAATTATTAAAACATCTTGAAGAACTTTCTTCTCACTGAACAGGAGTCTACTCATCCTGCCTAAACCACAGAGTGCATCATGTGGACCCATGGGTGTCGGAGCGGGTCTAGACTCTCCTGTGATCAGCTTGAACCAACCAGAACCATGTGTGTACAAAACACAACATCCAGAATCAGGTGTGTGTGTGTGTGTGTGTGTGTGTGTGTGTGTGTGTGTGTGTGTGTGTGTGTGTGTGTGTGTGTGTGTGTGTGTGTGTGTGTGTGTGTGTGTGTGTGTGTGTGTGTGTGTGTGTGTGTGTGTGTGTGTGTGTGTGGGAGATCTGTTCTCTTTGATCTCTCTATCGTTCTCTCTCTGTTCACTCATCCTAAAGGGGATCCAATCAGGGCCGCTCCAGCTAAAGAGACGAGGAGAAGGGTTGTGGGGAGTGTAAAGGCTTGTAATTTCAGTTTCATATATCGTAGTCCCCCCCTCCCACCAACACCCCCCACCCCTCCTCCCCCAGCCTGACAATACTTGGAAAAACAATGAGTGACCCAGTTGCAGGATTCCAATTAGTGTTCGAAATGCAACAGTTGAGATTAGAATGCGCCTCTCTCTCCACTGGATATGGGCGGGGTGTCGGGGGAGGGGCGGGGTGATGGAGGAGGGGTGGGGGTGTCAGAGCTCTGATTACCAACCAAGCCCAAGTGTCGGGTCGTGATAAAGGCTGATGTGTGTGTGTGTGTGTGTGTTGAAAGAACTTGGAGGAGATAAGGCATCTGGGGGACACAGCTGAGCATCAGTGCACCAGCTCACCTACTCTCACTCTCTCACTCACTCACACACACACACACACACACACACACAAATCTCAGTCTGTCCTGCTTGTCCGCCGAGGGAATATTTATTACTAAAATAGCTTGACTCCTCCCTGACGGGAGTGGAGGTTATTTTAATCAGTGGAGAGGGAATAGAAGAAGATAGGGTGATGCTGTGTGTGTGTGTGTGTGTGTGTGTGTGTGTTGAATTGACTTGAAGAGAGTCTTGTGCTTTTTAGCTGCGACGTTATAAAAGTGAGACAGTCTGCCTGTGTGACCTTGTGCTTGGAGTCTGGTCCATGCAGTGAGAACAGACGGTCTGACTGAAGTGAGCAGGACCGACTCTGGAGGTCAGCAGGCTGCTGGTGGTGAACCAGGTATTCACAGATTATATTTTAAAACCAGCTACAACTGATCTTATAATTACTAGGACGGCCTGTCTAATGCTGATGGTTTAGGGACAGAACTTTATTGATTTATTGTGCAAATGAACATAAAAATACATCATGAGGTTGTTTGTCTTGAAAAGATACTTTTTTCTGTATCCATGAGGCATTACCCCTCTACTTCAGACACTATCTGCTGTGTGAAACCCAAGGATCTGTTTTCAGAACAGTTCTGTTCTCAGTGTATACTTTCTGCCATTGGGATTACATTTTAAGAAATTCTGTCATTGTTATGCTGATGACTTTCATGTTTCTGGCCCCTATATCTTGAAAGCAGGTGTCCACACTATCTCTGTGAAGACTTTATGCCAGTTAAACTACAGGGAGTGCAGAATTATTAGGCAAATGAGTATTTTGACCACATCATCCTCTTTATGCATGTTGTCTTACTCCAAGCTGTATAGGCTCAAAGCCTACTACCAATTAAGCATATCAGGTGATGTGCATCTCTGTAATGAGAAGGGGTGTGGTCTAATGACATCAACACCCTATATCAGGTGTGCATAATTATTAGACAACTTCCTTTCCTTTGGCAAAATGGGTCAAAAGAAGGACTTGACAGGCTCAGAAAAGTCAAAAATAGTGAGATATCTTGCAGAGGGATGCAGTACACCTTAAATAGCAAAGCTTCTGAAGCGTGATCATCGAACAATCAAGCATTTCATTCAAAATAGTCAACAGGGTCGCAAGAAGCGTGTGGAAAAACCAAGGCGCAAAATAACTGCCCATGACCTGAGAAGAGTCAAGCGTGCAGCTGCCAAGATGCCACTTGCCACCAGTTTGGCCATATTTCAGAGCTGCAACATCACTGGAGTGCCCAAAAGCACAAGGTGTGCAATACTCAGAGACATGGCCAAGGTAAGAAAGGCTGAAAGACGACCACCACTGAACAAGACACACAAGCTGAAACGTCAGGACTGGGCCAAGAAATATCTCAAGACTGAGTTTTCTAAGGTTTTATGGACTGATGAAATGAGAGTGAGTCTTGATGGGCCAGATGGATCGGCCCGTGGCTGGACTGGTAAAGGGCAGAGAGCTCCAGTCCGACTCAGATGCCAGCAAGGTGGAGGTGGAGTACTCGTTTGGGCCGGTATCATCAAAGATGAGCTTGTGGGGCCTTTTCGGGTTGAGGATGGAGTCAAGCTCAACTCCCAGTCCTACTGCCAGTTTCTGGAAGACACCTTCTTCAAGCAGTGGTACAGGAAGAAGTCTGCATCCTTCAAGAAAAACATGATTTTCATGCAGGACAATGCTCCATCACACGCGTCCAAGTACTCCACAGCGTGGCTGGAGAGAAAGGGTATAAAAGAAGGAAAACTAATGACATGGCCTCCTTGTTCACCTGATCTGAACCCCATTGAGAACCTGTGGTCCATCATCAAATGTGAGATTTACAAAGAGGGAAACCAGTACACCTCTCTGAACAGTGTCTGGGAGGCTGTGGTTGCTGCTGCACGCAATGTTGATGGTGAACAGATCAAAACACTGACAGAATCCATGGATGGCAGGCTTTTGAGTGTCCTTGCAAAAAAAGGTGGCTATATTGGTCACTGATTTGTTTTAGTTTTGTTTTTGAATGTCAGAAATGTAGATTTCTGACTGTGGAGATGTTACATTGGTTTCACTGGTAAAAAAAAAAAAAATTGAAATGGGTATATATTTGTTTTTGTTAAGTCGCCTAATAATTATGCACACCTGATATAGGATGTTGATGTCATTAGACCACACCCCTTCTCATTACAGAGATGCACATCACCTGATATGCTTAATTGGTAGTAGGCTTTGAGCCTATACAGCTTGGAGTAAGACAACATGCATAAAGAGGATGATGTGGTCAAAATACTCATTTGCCTAATAATTCTGCACTCCCTTTAAAGGAACTTGAAAAAACATGGACATGATTAAAGGAAAAAAACTACAGGGACTTGAAAATACTGGACATGGACAACAGAAGGAAACTATGAGAAGTTAAAAACACTAGAAATGGGCAAAACAACTGCACACAGGTAACAGAACAAAAGCATGGGAACAGATAAACAACAAACATTTATTTGATGAACAATTAATTCCCCTTTTCCTTTGGATCATTCATTCACTGTTTGCTGTAACAAATGTCATACACTGTAACATTTACAGACACTGCTAATTTGCAGTGCATGTCCTTAAAAAGTTAAATAAATCATAGAAGAAAAACCAGTAGTTCACTGAGGAGCTTCACCATTATCTTTCATTATTTAAACTAAGGGTAGTATTGGAAAATGTAATGAACATTTCAAAACTAATTTTATTTCTTTAATTCATTCATGTCGTTATTTAAATTAACTAATTATTTAATTGTTTAAAAAGTCAATTCATATTTTTATCCCAGTATAGTGCCACAAAAGGTGTCAGCTTGTGTCAGTAGCACTTTTTTGTTACAAGTAAATCCTGTTTTGGGATTTAATTTTCTTTGTTTTTCAGAATAAAAGCATTGCTTTTTGAGGGATTTTGTTGTTCTGGTTTGCATGTTCTGCTTGGAGGAATTTTACTATTTTTTTTATTTTAGGGTAACTTGTTATGTTGTATATAGTAACTATAGCAACAACAGACTTGTTTATAAAAGGAGCAGCTAATTGACATTACACAAGCTAAAAAATATCTAGACTGCGACGCAAAATTCAAAACAAGATGTAGAGGTAGAGCAGGAGCAAAGTGAAGCGAGAGGAAGAGGAAGTTTAAACCATCACTTCCGTCGATCAAAATGGGGAAGGGGAGATTACTTGCAAAGATGGATGAGCTTGAAGCGCTGATGAGGACCCAGCTAGAGTATCAGGGCTGTAGTGTGTTTCACTGAGACGTGGCTGCAGGACAGACATCCCTCCTGCCCACAGCTAGAACAGAGCTACAAGGACTCACGGAAAAACTCAGACGAGTTACTTAAACATCTCATTTTACTCTGAGATTAATAAAATATTTCCAACTTTTTTTAATTTGATTCCATTTCTTGAAAGAGTGGTAATGTGGTATGTGATCTGATAGATGAGTTAGATCATCCTGGTGTGATGGTTGTGGATTCTGCTGGAGACCTAGAGGTTACATAGAAAACAGGAGAAGATCCTGGACAGAATAAACGTTTTTGTTGAAGCAAACTGAGATATTTGTGTTTGATATGTTTTTATAGATTTATATTAATGATAAATTATGTCTGACCTGCTAACTAGACGCTAATGCTATCAAAGCTGGTCTGTGTGATGAAGAAAGGTAGCTTTTTCATTTCTAATAAATAAATCGAACATATGTAGATGACAAAATATGACGATAAGAAGAACACATATTAAAAATTACTGGCCTGAATTCTGTGTGTAATCTCCTTCTGAAGCTGTTTAGTGATTGGTTCATAAAATGTTGTGATATAAAGTAAACTTTTCTCCCACAGTCAACCTCTAGTGGGCGGGGCTAAAAGCAGCTATGGCCCTGAATCACATGATTCACCAACTCTTGTGACAACACATCCAACCTGACGATGACAGTTTAGGGTCATGCTGTTTCTCTCCATGTCCCTCTTTTTTAAGTCGGTAACTTTGGCCTGAACCCCTCCAGCCCCGAAGCAATGAGATTAGGATATCACGCCACCCTTACACCCTCAAACTGTGCAACAAATCTATATGTTCAATTGGAAGTGTCAGCGGCTAAGCTCTCAGCTACGTCTCAAAGGGAGCTCTTCAGATAGCTCCAGCTGTTAATATACGCCTGCTTCCCCCGATGAGATTCTGAGAGGATAAACAGAGATGGGGAGGATTAGTTCTCAGGGCTACGAGGACAGGATCCAAATTAGCGCCAGCCTCAATCACCCGGCCCAAACCCCCCCCCCCTCCCATCCTTTCACACAGCGAGCTCGTAGGGTTTGTTTTCTAACACTGTCGTTTATGTTCAAGGCTGACTGGCAAGGAAATTCTGATGCAGCGACATGGTCAATTTGGCCACTAATTCCCGCCTCGACTCAACACAAACCCCAATGACAGCGCCCCCCCCACAACACCACCACCACACAGCTCTACTTCACCACTCCAACCCAACGCCTCTGTCAGATTACAGCCCAGTTCTTGTCAGGAATATCTGAACTCCTCATTTACATCTAAACTATTTTATTATCTAGTTGTGCCTATAAAGCTTGGCGTCAGTCGCCGTGGAGTTTGGTGTAAACATGCAGCCTTCTGCTGTGTGCTGAATTTACAGATGGCTTTACAGTGGAAGGTAAAGTCAGGCTGGATGTACGACGTGTCGGAACTTAAACGCTTCCAGCACAGTGGAAAGCACCTCTTAACATTTAGACTTTTAAAGTATTTTGATTATTGCTATTGATTAGGTTTGCATGTTTAATATCAATTCTAAAATTCTTCAGGTGATGTGTAGTATTTGAAGGCCGCTGTTGTCCCCTCACAGCCGTGTCTCGATGTGTCCAATTGAGGAACTGATTGTTGTCAATTCATAGCGTCAATAAAAACAGGAACAGTCTGAGATATGGGTGGTGTGGTTCACGACATCTCAACGAGGGCAGAATGAGTGATGAAAAAACTTTTTTACTTTTGCTCATTTGTCAGTCCTCCCCACCCCCCTCCACTCTTCACCCCCTCATGTTGTGAAGCGCTCCTGCTGGCTGCTGAGACGGTGTTGTGATTGTAGTGGAGGAAAGAGAAGAGCAGAGAGGTTCATCTCATCTATGCAAATATTGATCAGAGATCAAATGCAGACTGTTGTTTATAACCGTGCTTTTAAACAGCGTTGCATAAATTTGTCGTATTAGTAGTGGTTACTGACATCAAGCTTCTGTGGCCATATGAGCACTCCTTTGCAGCACCATGCAGCTGGCTGTAGAGCTCGTCAGGGTGTAATAGCAGGATAAGTACCGCAGCAGCACAAGTCTGCAAAGGAGCATTCAGGCAGAGGGATCTGGTATGCACACATGGTGCTCAGCACGCAGACACACCAGTTGTGTGCACCCCTGTTTATAAATTTGTCTGGTGATACTCAGATGTCTGTTAGCCTGAGATCTGTGAAGATAAACTGTCTACATTGTTACATTCAAACGTGCATTGCTCAGAATGAATATAAATTGCTCAATTTGAATAAATGATTTCAATAATTAAGTCTTAATTAGTGTGATTCGAAATCCAATGTATTAGTTTCAAAATGATTGTCACTAAATTGAAACTGAATTTCTACAGATGTTAAGTTCGCATATGTTGCCCCAGTTTTGTGCAAAATTGAGTTCCCGTGAAACGAAGCACCGCGCAATGCAGCCAGAAACAGGGCAGTGTGTCAGGTTACAGCTAACAGCTACAGCAAGCATAACAGTTAGTCTTAGGCTGTTGTTTGTTTACATGACGCTTCTCATTACACATGTATTACATTTATTACTAACCTGAGAGTTTGGTTGTTTGACATCTGAAAACTTCCTCCACTGGCTCACTGAAGTACAACATATAGTTGGGTCGAGGACCTGAATGTCCAAGAAAACTGACATCAAGAACTGAACATAAAAACATACAACTGAATTTGAATGGTGAGAACTGAAAGAATTCAAGCTAAATTTTTAATAGCATAAAATACAGTTTCAAAACATTAAATTCAGTTGAGTTAGAAAAAATTTGTAATCATTACATTAGATTTCATCCATCCATCCATCCATCTCCTGAAGTCGCTTAGTCCTCCACAGGGGGTCGTGGGGGAGCTGGTGCCTATCTCCAGCGGTTGAGGGGCGGGAGGCGGGGGACACCCTGGACGGGTCGCCAGTCCATTGCAGGGCCACACAATCAACCACACACCCACTCACACCTAAGGACAATTTACAAGCCCAATTAGTCTGACAGTCATGTTTTTGGTTTGTGGGAGGAAACCGGAGTACCCGGAGAAAACCCACGCATGCACGGGGAGAACATGCAAACTCCACACAGAGAGGCCGCAGAGCCGGGACGCGAACTCACGACCTCCTTGCTGCGAGGCAACAGTGCTAACCAACTGCGCCACCATGCAGCCCACATTAGATTTCAAATTAAACAAATCCAGATTTCAGCATTTATTCAAATTGTGCATTTCAGATTCATTCTGAGCAATTCAACTTTGAATATAACTTATTCAAATTTAATGTCTGACAGCACAACGTTCTTCACTGGGTGAGCAGGTAATTGATTTCGCGTCAAGGATGGTCAAGTTTTAAATACAATGAAGATTATCTATAGTGCTGGGAAGCTGAAATATATGTACAGTATAAAGCATTTTTTTGTAAATTCTGGTTTGATAATTTTCTGGTATTTATTGTGTATTTATTGCACTGTATCATTCAACTCTTTCCACTTTTGGAAATACAGAAAAACTGTCAACTATTCTTTAAATTCATACTTTACCGGGATCTAACGCACTGCCAGTGTTTTATGCTGAAACACAAGAAAAATGATGATGATGAAGATTTGAGTGAAATTACACAGCAAATGAACGAGACAAGAACAACAACGAAGCATAGCCAGACTCTAGTGTCTCTTCTTTGTTGTTTTGTCTATCTCAGCACGGTCCTGTGTTCCTTGCCGTGAACTGAAAATGGTATTTGGGAGACAAACAACTTCATTCCGCAGTGCATCAGTAATTAGCTATGGAATTAGCGGGCTTGACGTGCCTCCACAGATCAGCCGGCCCTCCAGGGAGGCCCGCGGGTCCAGGCAAGCCGCATTTCCAATTATTGTGTTGAATTGCTAATTTAGTTATTGTGCCTGCCGTAATTGTGATGGGTATTGGGTGTGCAATTCAATTTGTTTTAAATATTTGTGGGCCGGCAGATTGGTAATGGAGCTGACCTATCTGCAGGCCCAGTGTGAGTCAGGAGGAGGAAAAATAAGAAGAATAAAAAGAAATGAAAGATGTGGTGCTTCTCCTGTCTCTCAAACACACACACACACACACACACACACACACACACACACACACACACACACACACTTAATCTTACACTCTCATCATCTTTGTATGATCTGCCTCATCCCCTCTAAGACTGTTGAAGTTAAATACCCTGAAATTTAGAAAAATAGGTCTTTGATCATCTGAGGGACTGTAGCAGGGACATCACTTCTCCTTTTAGGATAGTTCTGCTGGTGGAGGTTGGACGCTTCTGGTGAAGATAGGAGACACATCTGGTGAAGCAGTAGAGGTCTGGGGGAAAAAACACTGTCAACCAAAACGAAAAATGACTGCAATTCAAGATCATGAGTGTATATTTATTATGAAACTATGAAACAATGAAATAATGAACACTGACAAAGGAACACAATGTGATATTGTATTGCTTTGTCTCTCTCTCTCTCCCCCTCTCTCTCCAAACGCATACTGATGCATATACTGTACAGTGGGGGAAGTAAGTATTTGATACACTGCCGATTTTTCAAGATTTCCCCTACAAAGAGTGAAAGGTCTGTGTTGTTTATTATAGGAACACCTCAACTGTAGGAGACAGTCTAAAAAGAGTTCCAGGAAATTAATAATCAATTTGCATGTTATTGCATGAAATAAGTATTTGACCCCCTAACAACCAGCATGAATTCTGGCTCTCAGACCCGTTTTTCCATCTTTAAGAGGCCCTCCAATCCTCTATTTGTTACCCGTAGTAATTACAGCTGTTATAACTGGTTACCTGTATAAAGACACCTGTCCACACACTCAATCATACTTTGATCTCTCCATCTTGGAGACCAAAGAGCTATCTAAGGACACCAGGGACTAAATTGTAGATCTGCATAAGGCTGGGATGGGCTACAAGACAACAGGCTAACAGCTTGGTGAGAAGACAACTGTTGGTACATGTTATGGTCCTCGTAATGTTCGGCTGTTCAGCACCTCGGACAGCTCCCATAACAGTGGTTGGTCTCCGTTTACCTACCTGCTGATCAGCACCATGGACAGAGGCACGCCGAGAAGCTGCACAGCTGTTCCTCATCTCCCCATCTCTGGTGCAGCTAGAAAAAGCTACATCTCTCAGATGTTCGGGGGAACAAATCTGTACCATCTTCCCCATGTTGTCTGAGTCTGGTTGTTTGAGAGTGTTCTGTAGAGTTTGAGCTGGGTTTCTGGCATAGTGTTTCTTGTAGCACTTGTGAGCGTTTGCCCATTTAAACTAATTTTTTCTGTCTGCAGTCAAAGATAAGTTTCAGTTGTTTCAGTCCTTTAATTTGGTAACATTTTATGAGGTTTAGCCTCCCTTTTTTTGTTTGTTTATTCCTGAAGAGCACTTTTTGTTTAAACTTATTAATATAGACAGACAGACAGATATCTGCCTGTGCATTTGCGACAGTAATTTTTAGTCAGTTACTTTGTTAGTTTTGTTAGTTTATCTTTATAAGAACAGTTCCTCTTCTTATTTGGTTTTGGATAAAATAAATGTCTTGATTTATTTGATAAATTCTTGTGTTTCCGTCCATTACTTTTTGTTAGACTCCTTTCACACCTAGACACCTTAGAAGGGTCATAACAGTGCAATTATTAGAAAGTCAAAGAAATTCAGGAGGACTGTTAATCTCCCTCAGAGTGGAGCTCCGTGAAGATCTGTCCTGATGGAGAATCAATGATCATGAGAAAGGTGAGGGGTCAGCCCAGAACTACAGGAGAGGACCTGGTCAATGACCTGAAGAGAGCAGGGACCACAGGGCCAAAGGTTACCGTTAGTAACACACTACACCATCATGGATTAAAATCCTGCAGCACACCCTGTTCAAAGCAACATGTCCAGGTCTGTCTGAAGTTCATTATTGATCAGAGGAGGTATGGAAGAAGGTTATGTGGTCAAATGAGATCAAAACTGAACTTTTGTTTAAAAATTTTCATAAAACTCTACTTGCCATATTTGGTGGAAGAAGAAAAATGAGTACAGTTCCAAGAACGCCATCCCAACTGTGAAACACGGGGGTTGAAACATCATGCTTTAGGGGTGTTTTTCTGTAACGAGGACAGGCTGACTGCACTGTATCAGAGAGAGAGGAGGATGGGGAAACGTACCACCAGATTTTGGGCAACAACCTCCTTCCCTCAGTAAGAGCATTAGAGATGGGTCACGGCTGGGTCTTCCAGCATGACAATGACCTAAAACACAGCATGGGAAACTAAAGAGGCCTCGCCAGTCTCCAGACCTGAAACCAAGGGAAAATCTCAGGCTGGACCTAAAACTTAATATTTCATCAAATAATTTCAAATTAATTATTCAAAAATCATACATTGTAATTTTCTGCCTCTCAGATTAGTTTCTGTGAGTCAAAACAGGGGAAAATGTGAGATATTTTTGGGAGGAGTTGGAGACCAAACTGAGAATGAAACATGGGTAATTCATGCAGGACATCACAGATTAGTTGTCATAAGATTATCCACCCTGCAGGTGTTCACTTGTTTCTAAATTGTACAAACTGATTTGATGTGATTTTGCCTAAAAATGTGCAAATTTACTCCAAGTAGTCATTAACGGTGTCCAGTGAGATTCAGCCTTCAAAAGTGTCAAAAACAGGGACCAATTCTAATTCACTGGTGCTCTATCACTGATTGATCTGATTTATAATCCTTGTTTTTGCTGATAAAGTGTTATGAAGCATAAACCAGCAGCTGATCAGTGGAGCTGTGATTTTAGTGGATTTCACAGTTTGCTGTGGATGATTGTGAGCGTGATGGGGACAAGCCATCCTGATGGTACGACGCGTGTTGCTCTGTCCTCACCTCACCCTGAGGTCAACATGAAAGACTGGGACTGAATGGGACGTCTTCATGTCTTTGAAATCTCTTGTCTGTCATTGAAACACTGCAGTTATGCAAATACAAACACGCTGCTGCACGTGCACACGCCGCACGGACCAAGAACAAAAGGTTCATGTGGAGAAACTCATTCACACACACACCCACACACACTCAGATGATGTAAAAACAGTCATTTACACCTGGTGGCTGTTTGATCATCAATTAGGCTCCATGTTTGTGCCTCAGGCTGTCAGATCTTCACGGCGTTTGGTTCTTCCTCATCAGCATCATCACACTCACACACTCTGTGTGTTCACTGTTACTAACTCACACAGTTAGTTTACTGTTTTCCTTTTACACACACACAAATTGTGAAATTATTCATATGAATTTTTCCATTATTTGATCATTATTTGTTTATTTTTAGATTAGGAGTTATGAAGAAATGAGGATCCCTTTGAATGCTAAGGCTATGGTTCTCAAATGGAAACGGGTGGATTGCTGTCTCTGGGTCAGCAGAGCGGTCCTACCTCCAGTGGACTCAATCTACATTCTATCCATCACCTGTGGTCATGAGTTTTAGGTAGTGACCAAAAGAATGAGCTCAACTTTCAGGTTTGTTTCTGGGTCTAATTTTTATGTTTGGAACCCGTTTCATCCAACAGAACTCCAGTCCGCTTAGTTTTATTTTAAAAAAATGTATTTAGATTTGTTCATAAATTTTCACCATTTGCAGCTTGTCTAGAAATACTTAACATAGATTGAAATTACAATGAACTCTCTAAATCAACATTGCATGTTTCAATATAAGTTTTACTTTTATGAATCAGTTTTAAGCTGGAAACAGTTGATCATCCTTTGTGGGTGCATGTGAACAAACTGTGCACGGATGCTGTTGTGTTTATAGTACCATGAACAAAGGGTTGCCACGGTGAATGAAACAGTTTTAGTATTTCTCCAAAGCACAAACCTGTGTTGTTCTCTTTTTTCTAGTCCTGGTTTGACTCATGAACTTCTTTTTCAGTTGTTTCTACGAGACCCTCGCTTCACATGACTAAGGTGACATGATCACAAAATTCTTGCGCACGCTCATCTGTGGAGGAGACTGTGCGACTCTGTAAGACCGGTATGATGACAAAATGTACCTCATTGCATATGCAGAAAGCATGAATATGTATGTTTACAACTTTAAACTCAATGTAAGTGTTGTTTCCCTGAGTTTTGCCTGTCAGGCTATACACTATCTCACAGTAAGGACTGCTCTAAAGTGTGAAGTGCCAAACTGATCTGTGTAATACCTGAGCTTTAACCTCTATTCTGCCAAATCATTAAAAAAAACTTTTCAAAATCATTTGAACTGTTCTCCCATTGGGTTCACTCTTTGTTTGAATGATGTGTCCAGTTTCCACACCAACGTTGTAACACATTCAGACATAAACACAAATTGGGTAAATTGTTCACACACACACACATGCACATACATTGTTTAGTATACAAACACACAACTGTTCATATCTTATCAGAGCCATCCTGCTGCACTATCTTTGTTTCTAGCATTTGTATTTTTCTGCTGTTGAAACATGGAGCTGATTCCAATCGAGCACGGTGTTTTCTACATCCACTGAAAAATAGAGCAGACAAGACAAATACAAGGAAATAAAAACTCAAACAGAATGGAACCACGATTGTTTGGTGGCAAAATAAGGAAACGGAAAATGTGATGAAGGTAAAGAAAGACTGAAGAGATAAAGAAGAAGCACGAGCCTGGCAGCAAATGGAATCAGCTGAACTGTTTTCTACCCAGAATACCTCTGCTGTAAAACAACTCCCCCCAGCGATGAATGTATTAACACATCAGAGTTTTTACTGGGCTGCGTTTGAGATATCATCCTAAATGTCACAATCAGAGAGGAACCAGTTCTGGGATGTTTGAGTCCTGAAGCTGCGGCGTCGCCCCTCCAGCTCGGTAAACTGGAGCAGAAAGACCTTTTTATTCTCAATAATAGGGTCAGAAATGAAATCCAACCCGTGTGATTGTCCTGTGATTTGTACCAAAATGCATCTAATCTCACATTAGGACACATTAATCTGCTTTAGAGTTGACATTTTAAAAATAGCACTTATGAAATTAGCAGAAAAAGGGGGAGAAAAGACTTGTATGGTCAATTACAGCTAACACTCGGGTTTGGCACCGGAGTCTTGGACACAAGCCATAAGTATTTAAATTACACAGAACCAGAGGGCCCGATTACAGCAGCGCTGCATTTAGAAGCTGAACTCACAATGATGCTATTCAGAGCCTCTTGGAGAGAAGGAGGCTGACATATTAAAATGATCAAATCATCTTCAGGTTCTGTTTGATTTGAGTGACAGGATGTGGACAAATCGGGCTGGAAGCAGGCGGGAACTAATTATTCTCCTTCTATCCAAAACAGGAAGTTACTCAGCTTTACAATAAAGAATGTGTTCTTCTTAACATGATTAGAAATAATCAAATTTAACCAAATAACACCAAATAGGTCACATCTGATACAGCTTTGTTTGTGTGAGCTCTACCTCTTTAACAGGATTAGTACGTTCCTCAGAAATCTGATGCCTTAAAAACTGTGTTTTCCTCCACGGTGGAAGTACTACAATTAACAAGTACACATTTTATTTTAATATTGTTTTATTGTTATGTTTTTACATAATAAAACATAAAATATATTTATGTTAATATTAGCTAGTAAATAATCAGGTTTATATGGGATATAATGGTTTTAGAGGCTATTTTTAAGGCTGCATTGTGTTATTTATATTAGTTGTAGTATCATCATTATACATTTGATCTGTTCCTGAAATTAAATATTTTAAATGTACACACTCACATACACACACTCTCTCTCTCACACACACATATGGTTTTGTTATCAGACATTACATCATTAACTCTTTAATTTAATCAAATGATTATTTCTAAAGATTCATTTAATCAAATGATTAATTCTAAAGATTCATTTAATCAAATGATTTTAAACATTGAAGCCTAAAAAATAATATTTATTAAAGTAAACTGAATAATGAAACATTAACATGTGCAGTGAGACCCCTCACATCAAAACAAACTTTATTTATAAAGACGCTTGAAACAATTGACCAACCATTACACGACTCCAGAACGGTCTATAGAGGTATTTGGTTTGAAAGGTTGGCTCCATCCTCCATGGCGTTCCTCGTTATAAAATCTGATTTATCATCACCATCAGTGGCTTTTAACTGTGGTGCTTCATAGAAACCTTCTCCTAGACGGGTCAGACCTTCATTCGTGTCTTTACAAAGCGAAATGAGGCGGTCTCAGGAAGACAGGAAGAGACAGGAAGCAGTTAACTCAGAGACTCGGCTACAAAGGCAGACCACGAAATGTCACAAATCAAAAAGTTCCCAAGCCACTGAGGGAAACCACAACCACACCACCATCCCGCCTTTTGGTCTCGACTTGATAGGGGCAAAATGCATATTCATGAAGTAAGCAACTTGTGATCCCAAACAAAGTAAAGCCCTGGCTTAGGGAGATTGGGCCTGCCGTTAATGACTTCTTCGTTTTAAGCCCGCATAAGAAAGCCCCCGATTTCCCTGCGCTTGTAGTCCATGAGAATATTTAATACCGTTATTAATCATTTTTAATCCGTTTGCTTTTAATTAAGAAACAGCATGTTGCTGTCCTATCAGCCTGTGCCAGCGCGCAGATTAATTGTAGCTTAAGATAGCCAGTCGTGATTGGTGTAATGTATTAGCTAACAAGACGCCGGCTTCTAAAGATACTTGTACACTACCTAGGGAACTTGGCACCACTCCAGGGCCCTCTCTCCATCCGTCTCTCTTTTCTTCCTCTATCTGTCGTCCCGGGTGTCTTTCCTGTTTGATGCTGCAGTCAGGCGTCTTTGGGAAACCTTCTCTCTCATCTCGGCACGCCGCTGTGTTTGTAGCACCGTGACTCTGATGGCAGGCCAGTCTCTCCCTGATGCTGGAAACAAACCTTTTATTCTGCCTCTGCCCTCAGGCGATACAGGCTAACCTATAGCCCCCTCGCCGGGTCGGGACTTTCTCCAGACAGGTTCAATTTAACGCACTGGGCCCCGGGTCCAGATTAGGAATTGTCAGGGAATTGATGGTTACATCCTCATTAGGTGGTGGCGTTGTCTTGCTGTTTGTGTGAGTGGAAGATGCTTTACGGTGATGACTGGGAGGCTGCAGAATCTGAAACGGGAGACTACGCCAGAGGAGGGGAGTCCTCAGTGCCCTCAGCTGGAATTTCATGACCAAGAGGTTTACATGTTTCTTAAATGCTAGTCCCATTAACTCAACACGTTAAACACGTTAAAGCATGTTTACTCATCGGATGGTTTGGAACTTTTAGAAATCCTCCAGGATGCTGCAGTAGAACTCAGACCATTACAGCTGGATTCATAAATTGCCATTTATTACTATTGATTTTTAAACATTTTTATTTTTGAGGCATGCTTCAAAAAGTAAGTGTTAAAATAAATAGTTTTGACTCTGATTTAAAAAAAAATTGTTTTGTGTCTAATAAAATAAAATCTACGAAATAAAACATCCTCCTAAAGGGAGAGTTGTGTTTATTTCACTCCGGGTTTTTAACTTGATTTCCTTCAGGTGACCCGACACCAACAAGTCTAAACAATCAGCAGAAACTCAGCGACGCCGATCCTGTGGAAGTTTAGTAGCAGGCACACAATGACTCAGAATAATTAGAAACAATCTTTAAAAATGGAAACCTGACACAGAAATTTGAAGTGTGAGCTTGTGTGTGCACGTGGAGTGGAGTGTGATAGTAATCTAGTGTATGAAGGAATAAATAGGCGGCTATTTTCAGCGCTAATCTCGGCATCTGCCTCAAAGGGACTTTCTGTCTGTCTCTCTGACTCACACACACACACACACACACACACACACACACTGTGGGTGTACTCTCTCCAGTAAAGAGGAGCCCATTGTGTGAGATGAGAGTTAGATTGGATGGCTCCCTGGAGAGCTGCTCTCCATTAGCTAAGGTGATCTAACAGGTAATCAGCAGATAATTAAAAGGCTTCGCTCTCCTGATGGGGGGGGGGGGGGGG
>SSNR01000003.1:372830-445153 GCA_006937965.1 Callopanchax toddi | reverse complement strand
GGGGGGGGGGGGGGGGGGGGGGGGGGGGGGCTGAGGGGACCATATTTGTGTTAATGTGTGTGAGGTGGTCTATGCGTTGGTAGATGTGTGTGCGGGTGTGTGGGGTGTTGTCGTTCCTGAATGTCAGTGGGGCAGGAGGCTCATGGACGTTTGTTTCAGATGGGACGTGGATCACTTTAATAGACGCTCCATCACTGAGAAGCCTCTGGATGGACGTGAAAAGGGGAAGTCCGGGTTAAGTTAAACCGTCTGGCTCAGCCAACGGACCTAATGCTTCACAGCAACACGATATTTATTTAAAGATGTTTCTATTTATTTTACCTCAGCTGCACAGAAACAATCCTCTTTGGAGTTCTTGGGTTAGACTACTTCCTGAAAGACTCTAGATTTTAGAAAATGTTTCTTCATCTGTTGTTTTTGAGTCAGACACAGGGGAGTTCTGAGTGGAAACCCAGAGTAAATTAGCCCTGATTACAGTGAAACTCTAGCTGTGTGCATCATTTAATGGCTAGATGATAAATTGTCTGCATATCCCACAATTCATAGCATGAGACTGACAAAGCTAGCTGGGAAATACAAGCTCAGTGCTTTGTCATGATGATGGACCTTAAAAACTGAAGTTGTCATTCAAAATATTCTGATGTATTTTCTGATCCAAAAAGACAGGAAGTAAATCTCTGAGTTTGTCACCATAGCAACAGAGTCCGTTAACTATCCCTGCTGCTGGTGGGTTTTCTCTCAGAAACTCTCAGATCTCTAGACTTCATGTTGAAGTGGTTCCAGATCTGGCTTTGTCAAACACTTTTATACCAACTTGCTGCAACTAGATTAACAGATAGATGTCAAATCAATAGTGAAGCAACATGAAATCACTTGTCAAACCAAAGCTAAATGATTTAAATGTCAGCCCTGTGGGGCTGCTTTACAGTGATCTACAAATGAAGTTGAATTTGACTCAAACTCATGGCTCTATGGACAGTAAATATCTAAAATACACATCTAAACTGTCTGAAAGTTTTAAGCCCAACCCATTCTATGTAAACCAAAGACTTTGCCCATATTCAGATTCTTCTGGTTTCTAGCACAACACAGAGGCTCCGGTAAATCTTCATACAGTCTACGGTTAACTCAGACAGCAGCCTCTCCCTCCTGCTGCTGTTTTGCTTTCAATAATGTAACTGTATTCTTAATAACCTTGAAGGAAAGCCTCTGTCCTCACATCCTTTGTTTCCTCTGGTTGCTAAGGCAACTCCAAGTATCAGGACTTCATTGATGATGGCTTTTCAACTTGAGGTTAAAAACCACCACCGTCACACACCCAAGACGTGTGGTTATGGGAGCAAAAAGCCTTGCTTCTGTACTTCTGTTTCAGGTTTCTAGTTGTGACGGTTAAAACAGTTTTCAAATATTATTTATGCAACCATTTCTGTTAGCTAGCATACAGTACACTTAGATTCCTGCAGTTTGGTTAACATCTCACCATAGTGTCAGCTCTTTAGGTAAAAGAGAGTAACTGCTATTTCAGACCGGATGCTGTGCGGTTGTGGTGCAGTGACCACTTGAGCTAAAAACAAGCCAAAACTGCATAGTATGCCTTTAAACACTGACATGTCTCAGATTAACAGCTGGCTTGATAAAATGGATATTTTAGTAACATGAATATTTGCCGTTCCACTTGGTCCACCAATGTCTTCCAGATCAAATGGTGTCAACAATCATATGGAGGTTAAAAAATTATGTACAGCCATTTGTGCTTCCTCAACAATAAAGCTGTCTCCTATATTCCATCTACAGCAAGTAAAACCCTCCATATTCCCCAAACCACTTAAAGTCGTAGATTGCCACAATATTAGGACCAAGATGTTCGTCCTCACCAGATGAATCTGACCAACGACTTTTGCTGACTTCTTCAAAAGATAAAGTTCAGTGATTAAAGAGACTTCTCACTCTGAACCATGCAGCACCTCCAGCTGTCAACACACACTTCAGTCCACAGTGCTTCCTGTCAGAGAGAGCTGGAATAACAGAGAGGTCAATGTCTATTTTCTACCTCACTTAAAGCTTCACGGCTGTCAAAATTACCCCCCACCCACCCCTCTATCCTGAAGGAAACACACAACAAACATGACAAAAGAAAAGAGACAAGTGTGTGTGTGTATGTGTGTGTGTGTGTGTATCTTTGTGTGTCATCTACATGAGCCACAAACCAGTTGAAACAAATCAATACTCGACAACAATGAATTTGATTTGAGGTTAAGGTTGTGATTTTAGATGAAAGCCCTCACAAAACACCCAAATAAATACACAGACACACACACATGTACAAACAAAAGTATGCAGACAAATACACACACTCGTACACACACATTAACATGCCCAGCAGTCACTGTGATTGAAAGAAAAACTTTCTTTATTTTAAAAGTATTTTAGTTTTTATCTCTCGATATTTGTTAGATGGTAGAAAGAAAGCAAAGCAATGCAAGCATTATTGTCATCTCTGCTATAGTGAACAGGTATACAGAAATGAGCTCCATCTTCAGACAAACAATACACACATGATAGGCAAAATATGTACAGTACACACCGTTATGTGGTAAACGGACTCACAAATAGAATCAGCAGCAGTTAAGGTGACGGTGTTGGACAGGCTGTATCAATGACTCAGTTCTAGATTGTCCATTTAGCAGCACATCACAAGATAGAGACCAGAAACAGTGTGTGTGTGGAGGCAGAGAGTTTATAATCTGAGTGGGTGTGGGAGTAGTGGGGGGATAGGTAGAATGTTCAAAAGTCTGATGGCTTCTGAGAAACAAATACCGCACAGCCTCGTGGATCAGCCCTGGATGCTGCAACAGCATCTGTCAGATGGGAGGAGTTTAAACAGTCCGTGTGAAGGGTCATGCATGAAGCTTTCCTGGAGCAGCTCTTGTGGAAGATCTCCTGCAACAAGAGCAGAGATCTGCAGTGAGGTTGGCAGCTGCCCTCTGAATCTGTTGAAATTGTCTTTCTGCCACTCTGGAGTTCCATATGGAGATGCAGCTGGTCTGGACGCTCTCTATGATGCTCTTGTAGAACATGGTGAAGATGGGAGGAGGAAGGTGGGCTTGCTTCAGATGCCTCAGAAAGTGGAGATGCTTCTGGGCCTTCTTGGTGATTTACAGTAGGTTGTGTTGGTGGTCCATGTGAGATCATCTGAGATGTGGAGTCACAGGAACCTGATGTTCTTTACAGCTTCTATTGTGTTGCCATGGATGCTAGTGGCATGTGGGTGGAGCAAGTTCCTTAGTTCAGCGACAGGTTGTTTTTGCTGCACTGGAGAGTCAGCTGCTGGCTCTCAGGAAACAAGATCTTCTCTGCAGAGAACAAAGATATTACACTGAATAAACTAGAATACACATTTACTGCAGCAGGAAAAACATAGTAACTACAGAATGAAAATAAAGTCATAAGGAGCCAGAATGCATTGTAGTGGCTGGCTGCAGGACTAGTTTTAGATAAAACAGTTTAATATTAAAAAACAGGACACAGGAACAGGGTGTGGCGTGTAACAGGGATGGAAAACAGTCAGAACTGGCAACGGCTGAATGAAAAAGGCATAGATGTGTAGGGGAGGTGACTGGTGGAATGAGGAGCAGCTGGGTTGATTAACTGATAAAGAACAGGTGTGCAAGGCCACTTCTGATCGCCCATGTTGTTTAGGATTAGTTTACACATACATAGATGTAATTCTGTCTAAAGTGACATAAAAAAAACTCAAAGTAAATTGTAATTTATGTTTTACCATTAAATCACGTAAATATTGTCTCCACTGTTGCATGGAGCACCAAAAACCACAGGGAGCTACTCAAACCCTTCCATTATGTTTGAGTGGAATGCTCCTTCCTTTTTTGGAGTGAGCCTTTGCCTCAGGTCGAGGAGTAGTATCTTGGTGTAATGTTCCTGGGTGATGGTAGGAAGAGTAAAGATGGACCAATGATTTGGTGCTTTGTCTGCATCAATGAGGGCATTGACCCAGACTGTCATGGTGAAGAAAGAGCTGAGCTGAAAGGTAAAGCTCTGGATTCCCTGGTCCATCATGATCTTGAGATCTGGATCAGGACTGAAAGAATGAAACCTTGGATCTAAGTAGCTGACATAGTCTTTCTCCAGAAAGTGGCCAGTTCAGATAAGTAGATGAGTTACATAATCCAGGGGAGCAAACCCAATGCTCCTGCTCATTAAAAAGAGTCACCTGAGGCAGTTCAGGCATCTGGTCAGGTTATGGAGGCACTGGGAGAAGAAGCCAGGACAGACCCAGAACTCTCTGGAGGGATTATGTATCCTCTCTGGTCTGAGAGCACTTTGGGTCCCTCAAGAAGAACTAGAGTGTCACTGGGGAGAGGGAGGCCTACATTTCCCTCCTGGACCTGTTAGTTCTCAGATTTGATCTTTGATTTCCTCCTCCCTGCATCTCAAAAGGATGAGGAAGATCCTTAAGGCTGCCTCCACCCAGGCCATAAGCTGTCCTCTCTACCTCTGGAGAGGCACACACACACACACACACACACACACACACACACACACACACACACACACACACACACACACACACACACACACACACACATATATAAGCTTTAGGACTGATGAGCTAACAGCCAGTGTGATCACAGTCCAGTGTGTTGCTGCTGTCTTTAAAGCTCAAATTAATACAAATCAGTGCATTTACAAGTGCATCTAAGTCAATATAGGTCAATCTAGGTCAATCTTATGTTAATAAACTGGGAGCCTTTATCCTAGTTTACATGTGCATTAGATTAGAAAACCGAACTCTCAAGTGAAGTTCGCTCCACTCTGCTATGATAGGTGGCGACATGCGTCCTTTCATGCCGGCGCTCTGCCGGTTATAAATGCTTCCATCAGACACAACTTTGCTCGGGCGTCCGCCTCGTGTACCCCGAGCTGGCAAGCCATCTTCTTCTACCACTACTGATTTGTTCGACATCCCACTTCCGCGATCCTGGAAGAGGACTGTCCAGCCAGTCTCAGCTCGACTGAGCCGTTTACATGCAGGTGAATTTGAGCTTTTACTGCATTATCTGGGTGCTTCAGCTTGATGAGATCCAGTTCGTCTTCAGCCAAACTAACATGTTTACATGCATTAAAAATCTTTTTTTTTAAACTTCAGTCGATTTAAGGCAATATGTTGGCTTTCTAATGTGCATGTAAACAAACTGACTGACTGGGCCAGAAAAGTAATCAACAAACTGAAATACATTCTCCTTGCAGATGATGCCATTACATGTAACACTGGGAACGACCAAAGGCAGCTTCTGTATACAGAAAAAAAACATGTATTGTAAAAGCTTTTGTAATAATTAATACATAAATAAGATATATTAAAGAGCTAACCTTTGTTTATGTTAATTCAAACACGAATACTTCCTCATGCAATTGCCTGTTTGGAGGTCTGGGGAAATCCTGTTGAGTTACATTCAAATCCACAATCAGAATAATAACTAATTCAGATTACCATGTATCATCACACCGTCTGATCATTACATTAAATACACCTAAAGTCACCTGGTCCAATAACAAGCAGCACAATCTACATAATTACTGTATGTATAATGTACTGTTTAAAGAACAAAATAGTATATAGAATACTATTTAAAGTTCGGAGGCTATTCCAGATCAATGTGGCACAAAGACATAAAGTTGGACAATAGAAGGAGTAAAACTATTAAATCGTTTGGGTTCAGAAATAGACAAAGAGGACTATATGTACAATCCTCAGGTAAACAACTAACCAATGGAGGGGAATGCAACAATCAAATAAACATGTATTTGTGAGAATACTGAGTGACATACTTCTTCCATCAGTGGGTGACCAGGTCATTAACACACAAATACAACAGTTAGCAAAGGTCAGAAACAGAGTCCAATAACAGAAAATTGCTGCAGAACCACATGAGCACACAGTGTCTCTAACCGGCCTGAGAATCAGTAGGAGGCTTGAAAACATTCAGAGATGTGTTCGTACTGTAAGTCAAAATGTGGCCATTTACCTCAGTGGGGGGGGGGGCTCAGACTATGAACAATGATCCTAAAACATGTGCATGCTTTTGAATTTGTAGGCATGCCTCCGTGTGCTTCCTAACTGTGTGTCCATGGGGGATGAATGTGTTTGCTGATATGCATTTGCGTATGTTTATGTGCACACAAACCGTTTGGCTGTTTTCAAGTGTGTTTGTATGTGTGCAGTTGGCAGAGAGGTGGAGGTTAAGCTGTTGCTGAGGCTCCTGTAATGAGTAAGCGTTGGGTGGCCACTGTTAAGATAAATGGTCGGGGCCCGCCACTAGTGCAGCAGTCAGCAGGATGCACCGGGGCCGCAGGCTTGTTTGTGCCAAATGGAGCTCGCAAAATATCAAAGGCCAGCCATCCAGAAGACGCAAGCGTCTGACAAATTTTAAATTAGCCAGAAAGAGAAAAGAGGAGGGGGTTAAAGGGTGAGAGAGGGGGTGATGGGTAGAAGGAGAGAGGGAAGACTGGGAGGTAGAAAAAGATGGTTCAGACTGTGGGAATACACAGAAAAATCAGGAAAAGAAGGATGGATTAATGTCCAAGACAACAACAAAAAAGAAAAGATAATAACATTTTATGTCATGAAGCCATTTCCCCATCTACCACCCTGTCTTTGTGCTCTGTGTCATTAGTCCATGAAACAGTCATTGTTCAGACTACATCATTCAAAGAATTGTTCAGCCAGGATGAACGGTGCAACAAAAACACACAAACAACCCCATTCTGTTCCAGAGTGTGTGAATGCTGTGTATGAGTAGTGATGGTTTACTGACTGGATCACCAGTTACAGATCCAGATCCAGTTACGTACAGTCCAGGTAATTTTCAAGGTCCCACAAAAACCACAACATTCAAAGGTAGAATATTTAGCTTTTTAAAGATGTTTTCATTTATTTTCATTCTAATAAATGTTTCATCCATTTTCTTATGTGTTTCTGTGTAAAAGTTGTTTTTTTTAAAGCTCCTATGTTACCCACTATAGATAGCATTCTATATACAGCCTACAGAGACATAGTTTATGTCCTTCAGAAGTGAGGAGCTAACAGCTAGTCTGATCACAGTCCGGTGTGTTGCTGATGTCTTTAAAGCTCGAATATAAACACAGAATTCCATGTAATGAACCTCAGAATTTCACATGAATAATTCCAGATTTACATGTAATAAACCACATAATGACTGTAAGAATTAATCAGACAATCAGATCTAATGTTTAAAAATATAACTAAAAACAGCATATTCATGATACTGGAAACAACAACAAAACGAAACAACATCAAAAGTATTACTATTAATTTTGTTGATTTATTCAACTAAACACACTGTAAAGGTTTATATGTATTTGTTTTGTATTGCTACAAATAAATAACAGGAGCTGTAACTGGTTCTATACCTGCTCTCAGTGCTTCCTCCCTCCCTTCTAGTCTAAACCAGAACACTGGGCCCCTTGGTAACAGAGTTTTATTTTACTAATGTCAATTTACAGCCTAGCAAGAGTTCCCTCTAATCTTTTCCCACTCATTACACACAATTTCCAAGGTGTTCAGCCAGGGTGCCAATTGGTTCCTCGCAGTGTGTGCAGTGAGGGGTGCTGTGATTGTTTATTATTTATTTGTTTATTTATTTACATCGCTGCCCCGCTCCCTCCCTCACTCTCACTCCACCTTCTTGTTTTTTAGTTTCTTCCCCCACTCACGTTTCAGTCCCACAGTCCCTTTCTGCATTTTCTATGAATAATCAAAGTAGCTCTAAAGTGAGAGGATCTGCTCCCATGCATCCCCAGTCTACAGCAGTGAGTACACAACAAGTATAGGTGCACAACAAGTACACACCTATAGGTACACAACAAGTATAGATACACAACAAGTACACACCTACAGGTACACAACAAGTACACACTTATAGGTACACAACAAGTACACACCTACAGGTACACAACAAGTATAGGTACACAACAAGTACACACCTATAAGTACACAACAAGTACACACCAATAGGTACACAACAAGTACACACTTATAGCTACACAACAAGTACACACTTATAGGTACACAACAAGTACACACCTATAGGTACACAACAAGTACACACCTACAGGTACACAACAAGTACACACCTACAGGTACACAACAAGTACACATCTACAGGTACACAACAAGTATAGGTACACAACAAGTACACACCTACAGGTACACAACAATTACAAACTTATAGGTACACAACAAGTACACACCTACAGGTACACACCAAGTATTGGTACACAACAAGTACACACCTATAGGTACACAACAAGTACACACTTATAGGTACACAACAAGTACACACCTACAGGTACACAACAAGTATAGGTACACAACAAGTACACACTAATAGGTACACAACAAGTACACACCTATAGGTACAGAACAAGTACACACCTACAGGTACACACCAAGTATTGGTACATAACAAGTACACACCTATAGGTACACAACAAGTACACACTTATAGGTACACAACAAGTACACACCTACAGGTACACAACAAGTATAGGTACACAACAAGTACACACCTATAGGTACACAACAAGTACACACCTATAGGTACACAACAAGTACACACCTATAGGTACACAACAACTACACACCTATAAGTACACAACAACTACACACCTACAAGTACACAACAAGTACACACATACAGGTAAACAACAAGTACACACATACAGGTACACAACAAGTACACACCTATAGGTACACACCAAGTACACACCAATAGGTACACAACAAGTACACACCTATAGGTACACAACAAGTACACACCTATAGGTAAACAACAAGTATAGGTACACAACAAGTACACACCTACAGGTACACAACAAGTACAGACTTATAGGTACACAACAAGTACACACCTACAGGTACACAACAAGTACACACCTATAGGAACACAACAAGTACACACCTATAAGTACACAACAAGTACACACTATAGGTACACAACAAATACACACCTATAGGTACACAACAAGAATAGGTACACAACAAATACACACTTATAGGTACACAACAAGTACACACCTATAGGTACACAACAAGTACACACCTATAGGTACACAATATGTACACACCAATAGGTAAACAACAAGTATAGGTACACAACAAATACACACCTATAGGTACACAACAAGTACAGGTACACAACAAGTACACACATACAGGTACACAACAAGTACACTCCTATAGGTACACAACAAGTACACTCCTATAGGTACACAATATGTACACACCTATAGGTACACAACAAATACACACCTACAGGTACACAACAAGTAAAGGTACACAACAAGTACACACTTATAGGTACACAACAAGTACACACATACAGGTACACAACAAGTACACACCTATAGGTACACAACAAGTACACACCTATAGGTACACAAAAAGTACACACCTATAGGAACACAACAAGTACACACCTATAGGTACACAACAAGTACACACCTATAGGTACACAACAAGTACACACCTATAGGTACACAACAAGTACACACCTATAGGTACACAACAAGTACACACCTACAGGTACACAACAAGTACACACTTATAGGTACACAACAAGTACACACCTACAGGTACACAACAAGTACACACATACAGGTACACAACAAGTATAGGTACACAACAAGTACACACCTATAGGTACACAACAAGTACACACCTATAGGTACACAACAAGTACACACCTACAGGTACACAACAAGTACACACCTATAGGTACACAACAAGTACACTCCTATAGGTACCAATATGTACACACCAATAGGTACACAACAAGTACAAACCTATAGGTACACAACAAGTACACACCTATAGGTACACAACTAGTACACACCTTTAGGTACACAACAAGTACACACCTATAGGTACACAACAAGTACACACCTATAGGTACACAACAAGTACACACCTACAGGTACACAACAAGTATAGGTACACAACAAGTACACACCTACAGGTACACAACAATTACACACTTATAGGTACACAACAAGTACACACCTACAGGTACACAACAAGTACACACCTATAGGTACACAACAAGTACACACCTATAGGTACACAACAAGTACACTCCTATAGGTACACAACAAGTACACTCCTATAGGTACACAATATGTACACACCAATAGGTACACAACAAGTACACACCTATAGGTACACAACAAGTACACACCTATAGGTACACAACTAGTACACACATACAGGTACACTGCAAGTACACACATACAGGTACACAGCAAGTACACACCTATAGGTACACAACAAGTACACTCCTATAGGTACACAACTAGTACACACCTATAGGTACACAACAAGTACACATCTACAGGTATACAACAAGAATATGTACACAACAAATACACACCTATAGGTACACAACAAGTACACACCTATAGGTACACAACAAGTACACACCTATAGGTACACAACTAGTACACACCTATAGGTACACAACAAGTACACACCTATAGGTACACAACAAGTAGAGGTACACAATAAGTACACACCTAAAGGTACACAACAAGTATAGGTACACAACAAGTATAGGTACACAACAAGTACACACCTATAGGTACACAACAAGTACACACATACAGGTACACAACAAGTACACACCTATAGGTACACAACAAGTACACACCTATAGGTACACAATAAGTACACACCTAAAGGTACACAACAAGTATAGGTACACAACAAGTATAGGTACACAACAAATACACACCTATAGGTACACAACAAGTATAGGTACACAACAAGTACACACTTATAGGTACACAACATGTACACACCTATAGGTACACAACAAGTACACACTTATAGATACACAACAAGTACACACCTATAGGTACACAACAAGTACACACCTATAGGTACACAACAAGTACACACCTACAGGTACACAACAAGTATAGGTACACAACAAGTACACACCTACAGGTACACAACAAGTACAGACTTATAGGTACACAACAAGTACACACCTACAGGTACACAACTAGTAAACACCTATAGGTACACAACAAGTACACACCTATAGGTACACAACAAGTACACACCTATAGGTACACAACTAGTACACAATTATAGGTACACAACAAGTACACACCTATAGGTACACAACAAGTACACACCTATAGGAACACAACAAGTACACACCTATAGGTACACAACAAGTACACACTTATAGGTACACAACAAGTACACACCTATAGGTACACAACAAGTACACACCTATAGGTACACAACAAGTACACACCTATAGGTACACAACAAGTACACACATACAGGTACACAACAAGTACACACATACAGGTACACAACAAGTACACTCCTATAGGTACACAACAAGTACACTCCTATAGGTACACAATATGTACACACCTATAGGTACACAACAAGTACACACCTATAGGTACACAACAAGTACACACCTAAAGGTACACAACAAGTACACACATACAGGTACACAACAAGTACACACCTATAGGTACACAACAAGTACACACATACAGGTACACAACAAGTACACACATACAGGTACACAACAAGTACACACCTATAGGTACACAACAAGTACACACCTATAGGTACACAACAAGAACACACCTACAGGTAAAAAACTAGTATAGGTACACAACAAATACACACCTATAGGTACACAACAAGTACACACCTATAGGTACACAACAAGTACACACCTAAAGGTACACAACAAGTATAGGTACACAACAAGTACACACCTATAGGTACACAACAAGTATAGGTACACAACAAGTACACACTTATAGGTACACAACAAGTACACACCTATAGGTACACAACAAGCACACACTTATAGATACACAGCAAGTACACACTTACAGGTACACAACAAGTACCCCCTTATAGGTACACAACAAGTACACACGTATAGGTACACAACAAGAACACACCTACAGGTAAAAAACTAGTATAGGTACACAACAAATACACACCTATAGGTACACAACAAGTATAGGTACACAACAAGTACACACCTATAGGTACACAACAAGTACACACCTAAAGGTACACAACAAGTATAGGAACACAACAAGTACACACCTACAGGTACACAACAAGTATAGGTACACAACAAGTACACAACAAGTATAGGTACACAACAAGTACACACCTACAGGTACACAACAAGCACACACTTATAGATACACAGCAAGTACACACTTACAGGTACACAACAAGTACCCCCTTATAGGTACACAACAAGTACACACGTATAGGTACACAACAAGAACACACCTACAGGTAAAAAACTAGTATAGGTACACAACAAATACACACCTATAGGTACACAACAAGTATAGGTACACAACAAGTACACACTTATAGGTACACAACAAGTACACACCTATAGGTACACAACAAGTACACACCTATAGGTACACAACAAGTACACACTTAAAGGTACACAACAAGTACACCCTTATAGGTACACAACAAGTACACACGTATAGGTACACAACAAGAACACACCTATAGGTACACAACAAGTACACACATACAGGTACACTACAAGTACACACATACAGGTACACAACAAGTACACACCTATAGGTACACAACAAGTATAGGTACACAACAACACACACCTATAGGTACACAACAAGTACACACCTATAGGTACACAACAAGTACACACCTATAGGTACACAACAAGTACACACATACAGGTACACAACAAGTACACACATACAGGTACACAACAAGTACACACATACAGGTACACAACAAGTACACTCCTATAGGTACACAATATGTACACACCTATAGGTACACAACAAGAACACACCTACAGGTAAAAAACTAGTATAGGTACACAACAAATACACACCTACAGGTACACAACAACTATAGGTACACAACAAGTACACACTTATAGGTACACAACAAGTACACACCTATAGGTACACAACAAGTACACACCTATAGGTACACAACAAGTACACACCTACAGGTACACAACTAGTACACACCTATAGGTACACAACAAGTATAGGTACACAACAAGTACACACTTATAGGTACACAACAAGTACACACCTACAGGTACACAACTAGTAAACACCTATAGGTACACAACAAGTACACACCTCTAGGTACACAACAAGTACACACCTATAGGTACACAACTAGTACACAACTACAGGTACACAACAAGTACACACATACAGGTACACAACAAGTACACACCTATAGGTACACAACAAGTACACACCTATAGATACACAACAAGTACACACTTACAGGTACACAACAAGTACCCCCTTATAGGTACACAACAAGTACACACCTACAGGTACACAAAAAGTATAGGTACACAACAAGTACACACTTATAGGTACACAACAAGTACACACCTATAGGTACACAACAAGTACACACCTATAGGTACACAACAAGTACACACCTATAGGTACACAACAAGTACACACCTATAGGTACACAACAAGTACACACCTATAGGTACACAACAAGTATAGGTACACAACAAGTACACACTTATAGGTACACAACAAGTACACACTTATAGGTACACAACAAGTACACACCTATAGGTACACAACAAGTACACACCTATAGGTACACAACAAGTACACACCTATAGGTACACAACAAGTACACACCTATAGGTACACAACAAGTACACACTTATAGGTACACAACAAGTACACACCTATAGGTACACAACAAGTACACACCTATAGGTACACAACAAGTACACACCTATAGGTACACAACAAGTACACACATACAGGTACACAACAAGTACACACATACAGGTACACAACAAGTACACTCCTATAGGTACACAATATGTACACACCAATAGGTACACAACAAGTACACACCTATAGGTACACAACAAGTACACACCTATAGGTACACAACAAGTACACACCTATAGGTACACAACAAGTACACACCTACAGGTACACAACAAGTACAGACTTATAGATACACAACAAGTACACACTTACAGGTACACAACAAGTACCCCCTTATAGGTACACAACAAGTACACACCTATAGGTACACAACTAGTACACACATACAGGTACACAACAAGTACACACATACAGGTACACAACAAGTACACTCCTATAGGTACACAACAAGTACACTCCTATAGGTACACAATATGTACACACCTATAGGTACACAACAAGTACACACCTATAGGTACACAACAAATACACACCTATAGTTACACAACAAGTATAGGTACACAACAAGTACACACCTAAAGGTACACAACAAGTATAGGTACACAACAAGTACACACCTAAAGGTACACAACAAGTATAGGTACACAACAAGTACACACCTATAGGTACACAACAAGTACACACCTACAGGTACACAACAAGTACACACTTATAGGTACACAACAAGTACACACCTATAGGTACACAACAAGTACACACCTATAGGTACACAACAAGTACACACCTATAGGTACACAACAAGTACACACCTATAGGTACACAACAAGTACACACATACAGGTACACTGCAAGTACACACATACAGGTACACAACAAGTACACACCTATAGGTACACAACAAGTACACACCTATAGGTACACAACAAGTACACACCTATAGGTACACAACAAGTACACACCTATAGGTACACAACAAGTATAGGTACACAACAAATACACACCTATAGGTACACAACAAGTATAGGTACACAACAAGTACACACCTATAGGTACACAACAAGTACACACATACAGGTACACAACAAGTACACACATACAGGTACACAACAAGTACACACCTATAGGTACACAACAAGTACACTCCTATAGGTACACAACATGTACACACCAATAGGTACACAACAAGTACACACCTATAGGTACACAACAAGTACACACCTATAGGTAAACAACAAGTATAGGTACACAACAAATACACACCTATAGGTACACAACAAGTACACACCTATAGGTACACAACAAGTACACACCTATAGGTACACAACAAGTACACACCTATAGGTACACAACAAGTACACACATACAGGTACACTACAAGTACACACATACAGGTACACTACAAGTACACACCTATAGGTACACAACAAGTACACACCTATAGGTACACAACTACTACACTCCTATAGGTACACAACAAGTACACACCTATAGGTACACAACAAGTACACACCTATAGGTACACAACAAGTACACACCTATAGGTACACAACAAGTACACACCTATAGGTACACAACAAGTACACACCTATAGGTACACAACAAGTACACACCTATAGGAACACAACAAGTACACACCTATAGGTACACAACTAGTACACACTTATAGGTACACAACAAGTACACACCTATTGGTACACAACAAGTACACACCTATAGGTACACAACTAGTACACACCTTTAGGTACACAACAAGTACACACCTAAAGGTACACAACAAGTACACTCCTATAGGTACACAATATGTACACACCTATAGGTACACAACAAGTACACACCTATAGGTACACAACAAATACACACCTATAGTTACACAACAAGTATAGGTACACAACAAGTACACACGTATAGGTACACAACAAGAACACACCTACAGGTAAAAAACTAGTATAGGTACACAACAAATACACACCTATAGGTACACAACAAGTATAGGTACACAACAAGTACACACTTAGAGGTACACAACATGTACACACCTATAGGTACACAACAAGTACACACTTATAGATACACAGCAAGTACACACCTATAGGTACACAACAAGTACACACCTATAGGTACACAACAAGTACACACCTACAGGTACACAACAAGTACACACCTACAGGTACACAACAAGTATAGGTACACAACAAGTACACACCTACAGGTACACAACAAGTACAGACTTATAGGTACACAACAAGTACACACCTACAGGTACACAACAAGTATAGGTACACAACAAGTACAAACCTATAGGTACACAACAAGTACACACCTATAGGTACACAACAAGTACACAACTACAGGTACACAACAAGTACACACTTATAGGTACACAACAAGTACACACCTACAGGTACACAACAAGTACACACCTACAGGTACACAACAAGTACACACTTATAGATACACAACAAGTACACACTTATAGGTACACAACAAGTATACACTTATAGGTACACAACAAGTACACACCTAAAGGTACACAACAAGTATAGGTACACAACAAATACACACCTATAGGTACACAACAAGTATAGGTACACAACAAGTACACACTTATAGGTAAACAACAAGTACACACCTATAGGTACACAACAAGTACACACCTACAGGTACACAACAAGTACACACCTATAAGAACACAACAAGAACACACATACAGGTACACAACAAGTACACACCTACAGGTACACAACAAGTATAGGTACACAACAGGTACACAACCTATAGGTACACAACAAGTACACACTTATAGGTACACAACAAGTAACACCTATAGGTACACAACAAGTACACACCTACAGGTACACAACAAGTACACACCTACAGGTACACAACAAGTATAGGTACACAACAGGTACACAACAAGTATAAGTACACAACAAGTACACACCTACAGGTAGACAACACGTATAGGTACACAACAAGTACACACCTATAGGGACACAACAAGTACACACATACAGGTACACAACAAGAACACACCTATAAGTACACAACAAGTACACACATACAGGTACACAACAAGTACACACCTACAGGTACACAACAAGTATAGGTACACAACAGGTACACAACAAGTATAAGTACACAACAAGTACACACATACAGGTACACAACAAGTACACACATACAGGTACACAACAAGTACACACCTATAGGTACACAACAAGTACACACCTATAGGTACACAACAAGTATAGGTACACAACAAGTACACACCTAAAGGTACACAACACTTATAGGTACACAACAAGTACACACCTACAGGTACACAACAAGTACACACCTACAGGTACACAACAAGTACACACCTATAGGTACACAACAAGTACACACCTATAGGTACACAACAAGTACACACCTACAGGTAAACAACAAGTATAGGTACACAACAAATACACACCTACAGGTACACAACAAGTACACACCTATAGGTACACAACAAGTACACACCTATAGGTACACAACAAGTACACACCTATAGGTACACAACAAGTACACACCTATAGGTACACAACTAGTACACACCTATAGGTACACAACAAGTACACACCCACAGGTACACAACAAGTATAGGTACACAACAAGTACACACCTACAGGTACACAACATGTACAACCTATAGGTACACAACAAGTACACACCTATAGGTACACAACAAGTACACACCTATAGGTACACAACAAGTACACACCTACAGGTACACAACAAGTACACACCTATAGGTACACAACAAGTACACACCTATAGGTACACAACAAGTATAGGTACACAACATATACACACTTATAGGTACACAACAAGTACACACCTACAGGTACACAACAAGTACACACCTACAGGTACACAACAAGTATAGGTACACAACAGGTACACAACAAGTATAGGTACACAACAAGTACACACCTAAAGGTACACAACAAGTATAGGTACACAACAAATACACACCTATAGGTACACAAAAAGTACACACCTATAGGTACACAACAAGTACACACCTACAGGTACACAACAAGTATAGGTACACAACAAGTACACACCTACAGGTACACAACAAGTACACACCTATAGGTACACAACAAGTACACACCTACAGGTACACAACAAGTATAGGTACACAACAAGTACACACCTACAGGTACACAACAAGTACACACTTATAGGTACACAACAAGTACACACCTACAGGTACACAACAAGTACACACCTACAGGTACACAACAAGTATAGGTACACAACAAGTACACACCTACAGGTACACAACAAGTACACACCTATAGGTACACAACAAGTACACACCTATAGGTACACAACAAGTACACACCTACAGGTACACAACAAGTACACACATACAGGTACACAACAAGTACACACCTATAGGTACACAACAAGTACACACCTACAGGTACACAACAAGTAAAGGTACACAACAAATACACACCTACAGGTACACAACAAGTACACACCTACAGGTACACAACAAGTACACACCTACAGGTACACAACAAGTATAGGTACACAACAAGTACACACCTACAGGTACACAACAAGTACACAACTATAGGTACACAACAAGTATACGTACACAACAAGTACACACTTATAGTTACACAACAAGTACACACCTATAGGTACACAACAAGTACACACCTATAGGTACACAACAAGTACACACCTACAGGTACACAACAAGTATAGGTACACAACAAGTACACACCTATAGGTACACAACAAGTACACACCTATAGGTACACAACAAGTACACACCTATAGGTACACAACAAGTACACACATACAGGTACACAACAAGTACACACCTATAGGTACACAACAAGTATAGGTACACAACAAATACACACTTATAGGTACACAACAAGTACACACCTATAGGTACACAACAAGTACACACCTACAGGTACACAACAATTACACACCTATAAGTACACAACAAGTACAAACCTATAGGTACACAACAAGTACACACCTACAGGTACACAACAAGTATAGGTACACAACAAGTACACACCTACAGGTACACAACAATTACACACTTATAGGTACACAACAAGTACACACCTACAGGTACACAACAAGTATAGGTACACAACAAGTACACACCTATAGGTACACAACAAGTACACACCTATAGGTACACAACAAGTACACACCTACAGGTACACAACAAGTATAGGTACACAACAAATACACACTTATAGGTACACAACAAGTATACACCTATAGGTACACAACAAGTACACACCTACATGTACACAACAAGTATAGGTACACAACAAGTACACACTTATAGATACACAACAAGTACACACCTATAGGTACACAACAAGTACACACCTATAGGTACACAACAAGTACACACCTAAATGTAGACAACAATACACACATACAGGTACACAACAAGTACACCCCTACAGGTACACAACAACTATACGTACACAACAAGTACACACCTATAGGTACACAACAAGTACACACCTATAGGTACACAACAAGTACACACCTATAGGTACACAACAAGTACACACCTATAGGTACACAACATGTACACACCTACAGGTACAAAACAACTATAGGTACACAACAAGTACACACATACAGGTACACAACAAGTACACACCTATAGGTACACAACAAGTACACACCTACAGGTACACAACAAGTACACACCTACAGGTACACAACAAGTATAGGTACACAACAGGTACACAACAAGTATAGGTACACAACAAATACACACCTAAAGGTACACAACAAGTACACACCTACAGGTACACAACAATTACACACTTATAGGTACACAACAAGTACACACCTACAGGTACACAACAAGTATAGGTACACAACAGGTACACAACAAGTATAGGTACACAACAAGTACACACCTAAAGGTACACAACAAGTACACACTTATAGTTACACAACAAGTACACACCTATAGGTACACAACAAGTACACACCTACAGGTACACAACAAGTACACACCTACAGGTACACAACAAGTATAGGTACACAACAAGAACACACCTACAGGTACACAACAAGTACACACTTATAGGTACACAACAAGTACACACCTACAGGTACACAACAAGTCCACACGTATAGGTACACAACAAGAACACACCTACAGGTAAAAAACTAGTATAGGTACACAACAAATACACACCTACAGGTACACAACAAGTATAGGTACACAACAAGTACACACCTATAGGTACACACCAAGTACACACCTATAGGTACACAACAAGTACACACCTATAGGTACACAACAAGTACACACCTATAGGTACACAACAAGTACACACCTACAGGTACACAACAAGTATAGGTACACAACAAGTACACACCTACAGGTACACAACAATTACACACTTATAGGTACACAACAAGTACACACCTATAGGTACACAACAAGTACACACCTACAGGTACACAACAAGTACACACCTACAGGTACACAACAAGTATAGGTACACAACAGGTACACAACAAGTATAGGTACACAACAAGTACACACCTACAGGTACACAACAATTACACAATTATAGGTACACAACAAGTACACACCTATAGGTACACAACAAGTATAGGTACACAACAGGTACAAAACAACTATAGGTACACAACAAGTACACACCTAAAGGTACACAACAAGTATAGGTACACAACAAATACACACCTATAGGTACACAACAAGTACACACCTATAGGTACACAACAAGTACACACATACAGGTACACAACAAGTACACACATACAGGTACACAAAAAGTACACACCTACAGGTACACAACAAGTATAGGTACACAACAAATACACACATACAGTTACACAACAAGTACACTTATAGGTACACAACAAGTACACACCTACAGGTACACAACAAGTATAGGTACACAACAAGTACACACCTATAGGTACACAACAAGTACACACCTATAGGTACACAACAAGTACACACCTATAGGTACACAACAAGTACACACCTATAGGTACACAACAAGTACACACATACAGGTACACAACAAGTACACACATACAGGTACACAACAAGTATAGGTACACAACAGTACACAACAAGTATAGGTACACAACAAGTACACACCTAAAGGTACACAACAAGTACAGTACACAACAACTACACACCTATAGGTACACAACAAGTACACACCTATAGGTACACAACAAGTACACACCTATAGGTACACAACAAGTACACACCTATAGGTACACAACAAGTACACACCTACAGGTACACAACAAGTACACACCTACAGGTACACAACAAGTATAGGTACACAACAAGTACACACCTATAGGTACACAACAAGTATAGGTACACAACAAGTACACACTTATAGGTAAACAACAAGTACACACCTATAGGTACACAACAAGTACACACCTACAGGTACACAACAAGTACACACCTACAGGTACACAACAAGTATAGGTACACAACAAGTACACAACAAGTATAGGTACACAACAAGTACACACCTACAGGTACACAACAAGTATAGGTACACAACAAATACACACCTATAGGTACACAACAAGTATAGGTACACAACAAGTACACAACAAGTATAGGTACACAACAAGTACACACCTAAAGGTACACAACAAGTATAGGTACACAACATGTACACACCTATAGGTACACAACAAGTACACACCTATAGGTACACAACAAGTACACACCAACAGGTACACAACAAGTATAGGTACACAACAGGTACACAACAAGTATAGGTACACAACAAGTACACACCTACAGGTACACAACAAGTACACACTTTTAGGTACACAACAAGAATAGGTACACAACAAGTACACACCTACAGGTACACAACAAGTACACACCTATAGGTACACAACAAGTACACACCTATAGGTACACAACAAGTACACACATACAGGTACACAACAAGTATAGGTACACAACAAACACACACCTATAGGTACACAACAAGTATAGATACACAACAAGTACACACTTATAGTTACACAACAAGTACACACCTATAGGTACACAACAAGTACACACCTACAGGTACACAACAAGTACACACCTATAGGTACACAACAAGTACACACCTACAGCAACAAAACAAGTATAGGTACACAACAAGTACACACCTACAGGTACACAACAAGTATAGGTACACAACAGGTACACAACAAGTATAGGTACACAACAAGTACACACCTAAAGGTACACAACAAGTATAGGTACACAACAAGTACACACCTATAGGTACACAACAAGTATAGGTACACAACAAGTACACACTTATAGTTACACAACAAGTACACACTTACAGGTACACAACAAGTACACACCTATAGGTACACAACAAGTACACACCTATAGGTACACAACTAGTACACACCTATAGGTACACAACAAGTACACACCTACAGGTACACAACAAGTACACACTTTTAGGTACACAACAAGAATAGGTACACAACAAGTACACACCTACAGGTACACAACAAGTACACACCTATAGGTACACAACAAGTACACTCCTATAGGTACACAACAAGTACACTCCTATAGGTACACAACAAGTACACACCTATAGGTACACAACAAGTACACACATACAGGTACACTGCAAGTACACAAATACAGGTACACAACAAGTACACACCTATAGGTACACAACAAGCACACACTTATAGATACACAGCAAGTACACACTTACAGGTACACAACAAGTACCCCCTTATAGGTACACAACAAGTACACACCTATAGCTACACCACAAGTATAGGTACACAACAAGTACACACCTATAGGTACACAACAAGTATAGGTACACAACAAGTACACACTTATAGTTACACAACAAGTACACACCTATAGGTACACAACAAGTACACACCTACAGGTACACAACAAGTACACACCTACAGGTACACAACAAGTATAGGTACACAACAGGTACACAACAAGTATAGGTACACAACAAGTACACACCTACAGGTACACAACAAGTACACACTTTTAGGTACACAACAAGAATAGGTACACAACAAGTACACACCTATAGGTACACAACAAGTACACTCCTATAGGTACACAATATGTACACACCTATAGGTACACAACAAGTACACACCTATAGGTACACAACAAGTACACACCTAAATGTAGACAACAAGTACACACATACAGGTACACAACAAGTACACACCTATAGGTTCACAACTAGTACACACATACAGGTACACTACAAGTACACACATACAGGTACACAACAAATACACACCTATAGTTACACAACAAGTAGAGGTACACAATAAGTACACACCTAAAGGTACACAACAAGTATAGGTACACAACAAGTATAGGTACACAACAAATACAGGTACACAACAAGTACACACCTATAGGTACACAACTAGTACACACATACAGGTACACTACAAGTACACACATACAGGTACACAACAAGTACACACCTATAGGTACACAACAAGTACACTCCTATAGGTACACAACTAGTACACTCCTATAGGTACACAACAAGTACACACCTATAGGTACACAACAAGTACACACCTATAGGTACACAACAAGTACACACCTATAGGTACACAACAAGTACACACATACAGGTACACAACAAGTACACACCTACAGGTACACAACAAGTATAGGTACACAACAGGTACACAACAAGTATAGGTACACAACAAGTACACACCTACAGGTACACAACAAGTATAGGTACACAACAAGTACACACCTATAGGTACACAACAAGTACACACTTATAGGTACACAACAAGTACACACCTATAGGTACACAACAAGTACACACCTATAGGTACACAACAAGTACACACCTACAGGTACACAACAAGTACACACCTACAGGTACACAACAAGTATAGGTACACAACAGGTACACAACAAGTATAGGTACACAACAAGTACACACCTACAGGTACACAACAAGTACACACTTTTAGGTACACAACAAGTATAGGTACACAACAAGTACACACCTACAGGTACACAACAAGTATAGGTACACAACAAGTAAACACCTACAGGTACACAACAAGTACACACTTATAGGTACACAACAAGTACACACCACAGGTACACAACAAGTATAGGTACACAACAACTACACACCTACAGGTACACAACAAGTACACAATTATAGGTACACAACAAGTACAGGTACACAACAAGTACACACTTATAGTTACACAACAAGTACACACCTATAAGTACACAACAAGTACACACCTATAGGAACACAACAAGTACACACCTAGAAGTACACAACAAGTACACATCAACAGGTACAAAACAAGAATAGGTACACAACAAGTACACACATACAGGTACACAACAAGTACACACCTATAGGTAAACAACAAGTACACACCTATAGGTACACAACAAGTACACACCTATAGGTACACAACAAGTACACACCTACAGGTACACAACAAGTATAGGTACACAACAGGTACACAACAAGTATAGGTACACAACAAGTACACACCTAAAGGTACACAACAAGTATAGGTACACAACAAATACACACCTATAGGTACACAACAAGTATAGGTACACAATAAGTACACACCTATAGGTACACAACAAGTACACACCTATAGGTACACAACAAGTACACACCTATAGGTACACAACAAGTACACACCTATAGGTACACAACAAGTACACACCTATAGGTACACAACAAGTACACACCTACAGGTACACAACAAGTACACACCTACAGGTACACAACAAGTATAGGTACACAACAGGTACACAACAAGTATAGGTACACAACAAGTACACACCTACAGGTACACAACAAGTACACACTTTTAGGTACACAACAAGTATAGGTACACAACAAGTACACACCTACAGGTACACAACAAGTACACAATTATAGGTACACAACAAGTACACAATTATAGGTACACAACAAGTACACACCTACAGGTACACAACAAGTACACACCTATAGGTACACAACAAGTACACACTTATAGGTACACAACAAGTACACACCTATAGGTACACAACAAGTACACACCTACAGGTACACAACAAGTAAAGGTACACAACAAGTACACACCTACAGGTACACAACAATTACACACTTATAGGTACACAACAAGTACACACCTACAGGTACACAACAAGTATAGGTACACAACAAGTACACACCTATAGGTACACAACAAGTACACACCTATAGGTACACAACAAGTACACAGCTACAGGTACACAACAAGTATAGGTACACAACAAATACACACTTATAGGTACACAACAAGTATACACCTATAGGTACACAACAAGTACACACCTACAGGTACACAACAAGTATAGGTACACAACAAGTACACACCTACAGGTACACAACAATTACACACTTATAGGTACACAACAAGTACACACCTATAGGTACACAACAAGCACACACTTATAGGTACACAACAAGTACACACCTATAGGTACACAACAAGTATAGGTACACAACATATACACACTTATAGGTACACAACAAGTACACACCTATAGGTACATAACAAGTACACACCTACAGGTACACAACAAGTACACACCTACAGGTACACAACAAGTATAGGTACACAACAAGTACACACCTACAGGTACACAACAAATACACACCTATAGGTACACAACAAGTACACACCTACAGGTACACAACAAGTATAGGTACACAACAAGTACACACCTACAGGTACACAACAAGTACACATCTACAGGTACACAACAAGTATAGGTACACAACAAATACACACCTATATGTACACAACAAGTACACACCTATAGGTACACAACAAGTACACACCTATAGGTACACAACAAGTACACAACAAGTACACACCTATAGGTACACAACAAGTACACACCTATAGGTACACAACAAGTACACACATACAGGTACACAACAAGTACACACCTATAGGTACACAACTAGTACACACATACAGGTACACAACAAGTACACAGCTATAGGTACACAACATGTAGAAACTATTGTCACACAACATGTAGAAACTATTGTCACACAACATGTAGAAACCTATAGTTTCACAACATGTAGAAACTACTGTATTGTCACACAATATGTAGAAACCTATAGTTGCACAACATGAACACACCTATACTCAGGGGTCAGGAAAGCATTAGGTACGTTTACAGTATGTGCTCTGAACATCATCTGTGCATTACTTCGTCTATAACACTCCTTAGTGGACCAGTGTTTTTTTACACACCAAGAAGCTTCAGGAGTAGCAAATTGACTCAATACGTTTCACCTGCCATTGGGGGGTTCTGCAAACAAGCATTTACCCTGCATGCTTAGAGGAGCGAACTTCATTTGAGAGTTCAGTTTTCTAATGTACATGTAAACTAGGATAAAGGCTCCCAGTTCATTAACATAAAATCAACGTAGATCGACTTAGATGCACATGTGAACGCATTGAGAAGCTCTCCTCTCTCTCTGCCTTCCTGCCCTCCCCAAAAAAAGCATTGCTGTGGGGCAGGCGCAAGCCAAGTGATGGGCAAGACCATGTAGGCAAATTGGGAGCATGACGTAGAGCTGCGAGGTATTTCAAATCCTAGCATTTCAACCTCAATATTCTATCATGAGCTAATGCTGGAGATACATGTAGAAGACTGTTTTCATGTTCAGCCTGCATGAAAAGCTCAGTGACCAATATTAATCAGAAAAAACATTAAAAAAAGTTTTTTCAGTAAACTACACCTTTAACAGACCAATCTCTGTAATTTAGTACTTTGGTTTACTGATCCATCAGTTTAACAAAAAATGTTAGTCACATTCGTTGTTTTATGTATTTATTTGTAAAAGGACAATTGGTAAGTAATAACAAATATCATATACTTGAACATTTTTAGCCCATGCTAATTTGCAATGTCTGTCCCTTGCTGGCCTATTGGTCCCTAACATTCCTCTTGGGGACTAACCCTGCCCTGCCTCGGGTGTTTTTAACGGTAATGACACACACACTCATAAAGGCCCTATGATAGATGAGACATTGCCAAATTTTAACATTAAATGATGTTCTGTGTCAAAGGTATTGATTCATAACAAATTTGCTATTAATCAAATTTAGCAAGCAAACATAAAAAAACCTTGGGTGTTTCAGAGGCTCAACAACAGGGACCTGCTTTAGCAGGTTAGTAATCAAGCCTTGTGCTGCACTTTTTCACTTGTGTGCACACATGGGCCTAAATTCACCAATGGACCATGTGTCCTGAGCAAAAGCGCAACTCAGAATTTTGTGTATCCATCTAGTGTAAATCACCATGCTGGCAAAATGACATCTGTTCCTCTTTCTGTTGCAAGCTAAACCGTTCTTTTTCTCTCTGGTTACAAAACTCATGCTGCATTTAAAGGAAAATCCACCATGTTTATTTAGCAAAATGCTCCTTCTTGTCAAAGAGCGGTGTTGTGTGAAAGGCATTGAGTGTCAAGTATTTATGATCTCCTGAGAACTAGTAGTGTTTGTGTTCTTTAGTTATTCACAAAACAGTGCAGGTTTATGAGGAGAGATACAAAAAATTCATCATCTCTTCTTGTGATGAGTTTCAGACTGATCTAGAAATAAATGGTTAAAGCTGCACTCGTTGATTTGGTAAACAATGCAGCTTTTAACGTTTTTTATAATGCCTCTTAACGTTCTAACATAGTATAGCTATAAATATATTGTGGAGATTTTTAAACAATGAAAGAAATCAATAAAGTGGTTTTCCCGCAGTTCTCTAAAAACTTCAACCAATCCTATCGTTCGGTCTGAACGATAGGATTGGTTGAAGTTTTTAATCCTGCTGTCTGTCTGCTGCACTTCCGCACTGCTTGGATTCACCATTAATCTGCATGGGCACATTTTGCAACAGAACATCCCGGAAGGGAGAGAGGACAGAAACAGCTGGCTGTTAGCTCTTCCATGTTAGGAAATAATGTGGAGACCTACAGTTGCTCCCTGTGTTTCAGTCAGAATATTTTTAAAAGTTACAGTTATAGAACATTTCAAGAAATAGAGATTCACATCCACAAATTAACAAACATAACCCAAAGTCCTGAAATAGACCCTCATGACTTTGTGAGACTTCAGGGCACTGGACCAGAGACTCAGAAGTTGCAAACGTGGTATTCTGGATCCAAGCAGCAGACAGGGCTGAGTGACTTTTCATTAACCTTGTAAAGCACTGGCTCAAGAAAAAGATTTAAAAATATGAAAAAGTTACATAATGTGCCTTTAATTAAAAAAATGTGTGGTGTGCAGCGCTTTGGTCAGCTCACATGCTGTGTTTAAATGCACTTTTTATAAATACATTTTGTATGGTGGTAGCCAATAAAAAGGTGAGTTTTAAAAACTAGATTTCTAAATTATTAATATTTTATATTTCAGGCTTATATTCTATGCTGTTTTGAATTAAAGCAAAAATACTGATAACTGATTAATTTTTTCACAAAATCTTGATACTAGTTGTTCTTACTGGTTCGTCTTTTTATTTTAGATACCAAGTAATTTTCTATTTGGGGTTTTTCTATTGGATTTACCTTTTTTGAATAGTCAAACTAAGTGATATTTCACTTTTTTGACAACTGACAAGTCACTGATTTGCATTAGAACTCTAAAATGAGTCAGTAGAACAGTGAAATATTTTCTCAGTGAATGATGTTGGCAGGTGATGGACCTGATGACTAGAATCACAGTGCTTTAGCAGCCAGCTCATCTACTAAGCTGATAGTTTGTCACAAAATGACAAAGACTCCATGTTTCCCCGGTCTGATCATCTAGTGGTGAAAATGGACTGGAACAGAAATCTAAATTGGCAAAAATGATCAGTTTGAAGCTAACAGCAGGTGTTGAATTGGCTCTCGTGTCTACAGTGAATATGGACTGAACAGGTCTCAATGGTTCACAACTATCCTGCAGCTAATCAGCACAGACCACTCTCTGATTTTCCAGCAAATGACACAAAGTAATTTACAGTATACTGTATGTTTGCTTTTTATTTATAAATTCTTATTTATGCAAATGTTTACTATTTGGTTCAAATCTAATGAGTTTGGTTATATTCTTAAGTTAGGAAAACATCTTGAAATTATATCAGAACACATTGCCTGAACATCAAGTGCTTTCTGTCATCAATCCAGAGAAACCACATTTCTCGTGCTGCTCAAGCTGCTCTTTATTGTTCTTGTGGCCTGAGAACATGTAACACAAGTCAAACATGTTGCCATAGTTACCTCAATGGAGCAGGATGGATGATCCATATTTAAGTTTTTGTTATTTATTTCACCTTGTTGCATCAAACTCTAGTGAAAGAAAACCAAGACCAGTTGCAAAAACATTTTCTTTTAAAGTTACAGTAAGTCATCCTCAGACCTTACGGTGAAATTCATCATTCATGAATTGCGTAGTTTTTTTCTTTCCATTTTATAATACATTTTTGTACAAAGATGTGAATTTTGCTGATTTAATAGAAATTGATCACCTTATTTAGATTATTGCTTACAGGGAATAACAGATGTGTTCCTATAAATGTATATTGATACTTTTCAAAAATTATTTTTGCCAAAAGAAATTCTGAATATAATATAGAAGCTAAAATAACACAAAGCAAGTTTGATCTGTCTCCTTACCTCCTTACACACACACACACACACACACACACACACACACACACACACACACACACACACACACACGCACACGTCTTGCTGCTCTGCATAAGTCCCAACAGCACGAGCATGGAGACCCAGTGGTCCATGACTATCAGTGAACAGGACAAACAAAATTAATTAAAGTGCCATCATAAGTGATACCTTGCTGTCACCTGGTGCAGAGAGGTAGAAAGGTGTCAGGAGATGATGTGCTGTCGTGTGACTAGCAGCAAATCATCTCATCTAATATGCATATATGTACTCATGCATGCAGAGCAGTAAAAGTGTCCAAGGTTCATTTTAATTTGTAATTTTAAATGATCTCTTTGTGTATGCTGACAGTAACTAAGACCGAATCCAACAATTTGAAAATTGTTTCATTTGCTGGAGATGGCTGAGAATAAAGTTCTAATTAAATCTGAAACAAGGTACACAGAGTGAGTGTAAGGCTTGGTGCCGTTCTAGTGGCACCAATGATCATGCTCGATGCTTTATTACTCACCTATATTTTACTGTTCATTGCGCTATTTGAGACCTTCATCAGTCCCCAACTGACCAATGTAAGGACAGCTACGGCATATCTCCAGTTCCAATCATACCACCAAACCCATTCAGCGGCAGTCGTCACTGTCGACAACTCCTCCAATGCCCAGCTCCACCTTAAATGGACAGGGGAGGGGATGGACAAATTGGAAGGAGAAAGGACAGTAAAGGCAAAACGACAAGCTGACTTTATATCGGCTCTGAGATTACTACTCCTGAAGCCTGAGGTGCAAAGAGTTGTGGGTAATTGTCATTTTTTTCATTAGCGGTTAGATGAGGATCTGGAGATGAGGGAGGAAATGGCCTCATCATCATTGCTCTGTGTGTGTGTGTGTGTGTGTGTGTGTGTGTGTGTGTGTGTGTGTGTGTGTGTGTGTGTGTGTGTGTGCGTGCGTGTGTGTGTGTGTGTGTGTGTGTGTGCTTGAGACTAGGCCAGTGCGTTTGCAGATCCCACCCTTGATCACAGCTGTCCTCACTCACTACAAAGGGAACAAATTGTTCCTTCTTTCTCTTCAACAGCAGACCTGCCTTATTCCACTATTACCTTGGAACATTGAAAGAAACAAGCCACCGTAAATGATGAGCCAGAAGATTGCAGGAAGAGCACAAGACAGAGAAGAAAAGTGCAAAAAGACCACGATGGTGGGAGTGTGTGTGCGCGCTCGCGTGTGTGTGTGTGTGTGTGTGTGTGTGGGTGTGGGTGGGTGGGTTTAGGGTTTAGGTGCGTGGAATTGGGAGGCCTAAAATAAGACAGGAGATGAGGAAAGAAAATGAAAAGAAATGTTTGCCAAAATTGTGATGAGATGCTACAATTGCACAGACTGAGGAAAGGAAAGGAAATTAGAGCAGAGAATTGAAAAGACGCACAAGAAGGAAGGGGGGGTGTCACAGGGGGGGAAATGGGGGGAAGATATGAGAAGACATACAGGAAGATGTATAAAGGTGTTATTTCTTGAACTTTAAAAGACATTCAGTCCAAGCCACAACTCTTTATCAATTAAACCTAAGATTACTACGCCTCTCTTCTCCTGTAGTTCGTCATACTTTAGCTGGATTTATCTTCTGCTTAAATGAGCAGCAATGACTTAGCCACCAAGCATAAACTACTTTATTTTCCTTGTTGAAAAAAAACCAAACTTCCTGCAGCTCCAAGTGGATTATTCATGCTAGCTTTCATTTGCCAATTAGCTACCCCAACAATATCAAGATGAACATGACAATCCAAGCCTGGCACTATGGATGGATTAGGTGACACCACTCCTACAAAGACAGACACAAGGAGACACAAACAAGAGTTGACTTCCTTTGTCTTTGGATACTTTGTTCTTAATGTTTCTAGCATGACTTGGACGCTGGGTCTTTGTCTTTACAACCATCTATTCATTCTTGTGAAAAACATCAGCTGATATCGGTCTGATTAAACTAGACCTTTTTCAAATGTTTTCACTAAAAACGGATGCATTTTTGAGTTGCTAAAATAATGCATTCAATTAAATCAGAAACTGGAGTGTTCCTCTAAATCAAAACATGCACATCTTTATCTCCTCTTCTTTCTGAGGTCAGGTTAAAGATGGGGCTCACTTCCTGGGCTGTTCTTGAAATGGCCTACTTTCACATTTTTTTCAGGAAATAGTCAACTTTTTAAAGTTTTGAGAGTTCCTCCTCCTTGTAGATTTTTTTTAATGATGTGGCAACAATGCTCCATGACATTACTTACAAATCAAATTAATCAGCATCCACAGGTAACATTACTGGGGATGTTAAATTAGTAATATTTAACATTTGATGACAAATTAAATTCTATTATAGGTTGTCTTAGAGGTAGAACTGTTAACCATTTTCAGCTATGTGGGATTTAATTTCATGCTGGAAAATGGGTTTATCCTCAACAAGAGCCTTTCTGTTTTCCTGACGGTTTGTTCCTGTGATCGCAGATTACTTCATTTCTCAGTAGAAACTGGATGATAGATATATTTAAGGCAATGCAGGTTTTATGTCAGTGGATGTCTGAATAAGCCCAAGTCAAGCAGTCTTAGCAATCTAAGAGTTAATTAAATTCACTTGTGATAGAGAGTGATATAAACTAATACTGCCAAACATGTAATTTAATCTAGAAACTAGTGAATGTTAAAGCTAAACAGTGTACTTTTTTACTTTCTATTTTGATTGTACAGTAAAGTTTGTCTTTGTTTATAATAAACGTGCTCTGTGTGTGTCTGCTCTCAGCACAATGAACCAGGGATAAGGCAGCTAACTGATGAACACAAAGAGCCTTATCAGCATTTCCTCCTTTTTTACCTCTTTCTCTTCATCTCACCATCCCACTGCAGTGTTAGCACAACAGCTTCAGAGGTTACCACTCAATTAAGTTCGGCTCTTCATTTACGGCCATGACAAAGACTACTGTCTCTTTCCGTCCCCCCTCCCCCCTCTCTCGCTCTCTCCTCTAACCAAACTTGTAATTACAGTGTTGGACAGCACGCTCCACACTGACCCAGCGTAAAATATGACCATCCATTTGGCCCTTATCCCTCCATCGCTGTTCCTGCTCTTCCAATTGGACCGATGGACGCTGCTCACTCCCAGCCCTATCCCATCACTGCTGGTCATTTCACCCTCCCTTCACCTCAACCCTCTCAACTGCCATGCGGCAAAGTGTCAAGATGAGGAATATCGCCGAGCACTATCTGCCTGTAATGAATTACTTTCACTTTTAACCCTGGACAGATATCCACTTGAACTTACCTCTGCAAATCATCTGTTTTTCTTTTTTCGCCTCCTCTGCTTCCTCCTCCAGCCCACGCCCTGATACCACCTCACTTTAAAACCACATTTACTAAATTAAAATATGAAGTAAGTCCATTCAGAAGTTGCTGGTGCAGGCGTTTGTGTAATGAGTGGATTGATGGGTGGACAATGTGATAGTGAGGGGTGTCTGTAGGGATATATATCTTACGTATATAAAGAGAAGCAATGATGCTGTGATTTAGGAAATGTGTGGATTGTAAAGGCAGGTGGATGATCAACCAGTAGGTAACGGGACTGAGAGGAGTCGTTGTGCAGCAGAGTACAGCGTCATTAGAGGAAAACTACCAGACTGAAAACCGAAAAACAATAAAATAACTGTGACATGGATGAGTCCAGATAATCTCTTTAGTTGAAGATCATGGTTAGAGCAAAAACTACAATTTCCAATTCAACCATGTTACACATTTGACTTCCTGGTCAGTTTCAGGAAAATACAATTTAGACTTACTACAGTAATAAGGGTCATGGAATTACACCACCATCATCATAATAACAGATGCCAACTATGCTTCATTTGCACCTGTTATAATGACCACCAGGAGTCCAGTTCTGGCAGGTGGGCTGTTACTGTAAAACAGTCAATGTTACACAAAAACCTGCATGTTAGATGATCAGAACCTAGATAGATAGATAGATAGATAGATAGATAGATAGATAGATAGATAGATAGATAGATAGATAGATAGATAGATAGATAGATAGATAGATAGATAGATAGATAGATAGATAGATAGATAGATAGATAGATAGATAGATAGATAACTGACAGATGATAGTAAGAATCATTTTCACAGCTCTTATCAAGTTTGATTTATTATAATGACTGCAATCAGTTTGCATGTTTCATGTTCTTGTTGGAATAAATGATCAAAAATGTACTCTAGCTGCAATGAGTGAATGGATTTTGGGTTGTAGAAAAGTACAAACTATACGCCTCATGTTTGAATTCTTTGGTGATGGATTTAGATAAGTTAGACAGCAGGACTATGTCCTCATTAGTGTCTAACTTGGTCTTTCTGATTTTTGATCTCACAGAAAATTTCTGTTTACATCAATCAACTGGAGTCTTTGTAGCAGAAGTACAATGCAGGACACACCTCTGAAAGACCAGTACAGACTAAAAGTCTGGGTTCTGTCTCACACAAACACAGTGAGGACGAGTGTTGCAGACACAGCTGTTCAGAGGACATGCAGTTCCATATGTCCTAGTTATGGAGGGGGGGGGGGGGGGGGGGGGGGGGGGGGGGGGGGGTTCGGGGTGTTATCCAGCCAGCTAATCAATCACTGAGCAGAGGTCATCCCAGCACTACAGGGCAAGGTGCAGAACGCAGGACACTGGACCAGTGACGGTCCGTTCAGCTGGGTCACTCTGAATACATTTAGTGTATCAACATGAAAATAGGAGATTAGATTTCTCCAATTTTTGGCATCATCTCATTGGCTGCCTGTAAGATACAAAACCTAATTAACACTTTACCTCTACCTTAAAGATCAGGCTCCATCTTCTATCAGAGATCTTCATGTGTCTCCATCAGAGCTCTTTTCTCTCAGACTGCAGGTTTGGTTCCTAGAGTTTCTAACAGTAGGAGGCAGAGCTTTCAGATCTCAGGCTCCTCTCTGGAGGAACCAGCTTCCAGTGAGTCTACTTTTAAGACTCAGCTTCAGACTTTCCTCTGTGATAAATCCCCTAGTCAGAGTTATCCTGACTCCTCCCTTTAGTTCTGCTGCTCTAGACTCAGACAGCTGGAGGACAAACTGACCACATCTCCTCTCTCTGCTGGCTCTACTCTCTCTACTCTCCATGGTGGTATTTCCTGTTATTGCTGCTATTACATGTTTGCCCTTTTTTGAGCTCAGATCCTTCAGTCCCTGTCAGCTCCTCTTGTCGTGCACCTTGTCAGCCTCCATGTTAGTTCCTGACTGTAGTCCTGCTTCCCTTCCTGCCCGTCTATCCTGGTATTCTTGGTTTTCTGTTGTGTCCCTATGGTTTGTCCTCTCAGAGCTCCCTTGGTTCCTTAGTTAGGGTCATAGAGTTTTGCTGCCATGCCAGCCATTAACCTACCTAAAATGTTTTTGAGATCAGTTATTGTTTTCTGCCTCCTTCCTCCTTTTTTTGGTTCCTAACCCAGACAGGCAGTGTTCCTTCCCACTGTCACCCTCAGATGTGCTTACTGAAAATGGATTGCATTGAGATGACACTTTAGTACAATTTGCTGGTTCCTTTTATATAGGGCAAATTTGACAAATTGCCATTTCTTAATAATCTAATCATATTACAGCTGAATTAGATTTAGTGAAATCCACTGGCCTGAATCTGGACCTGAAATGATCTGGATTTGTTTCGTTCTTCAGCACTTTGAGATGACTTGTGTTGTAAACCTGAGTTTTAAAAAGAACTGAATTGACAAAATACAACAGAATTGAAGCAAACTGTGAAGAGGTCAGAGTTAAGCCTGAGACACACAGAAGACGGATGCATCGCGCCCACGCCGTTTAAAAAAAACAAAAACATTATTGTTACTGAGAGTGGCTACACGGAGAGCGCAATGCAAACGCTGGTCCGTGTGGAGGCGATAAAGATTGGTGTCGGTTCGATCTCAAGCGCCGCAGCGCGGCATTTACGGCTTTAATATGGCAATTTTCCAAGCAGCGTTCAGCCTTCCGTATGCTGCATAGAGCGTCCTGTGTACCCCCATAGACCGCAGCCATTCTGTGGCACAACACATCCGTCTTCTGTGTGTCCCAGGCTTTAGTATATTCAAATGCTGTTTAGTAAGTGTCTTGCCTAAGGACACAAGGACAAAGTGACCCAGCTGGAGCAGGGATCAAACCAACAACCAGTGTTCTGAGTTACTGACTGTGGTTACCAAGCTGTTCTGTGCTTTTGACCTTTTCCTTTATTAGTCCATGTGTTCTTGAGGTGCTACACATATAAGCATTGTTCATTAGGTTATTTGAACCCAGTTCATCTTTTGTTTTTGGATATTTTGATATTCCAAAAAAAATTTGTAAGAGGAAACTATCTCACATTTGTGTGTCTGTTCATTGGGGGTGTAAGAAAAAAAATCGATGCCCTGATATATCTTGATATTTCCTGTCGCAATATTACATTGATAATTTTAAAGCACAATAATAATAATAATAATAATCTTAATAATAATTTGCATACAAAAATGAAGAGTGGTAGTTCATTTTTGTGTTGCATTTTAACCTCCGATCGCTCGTTGGCTGCAGTCATTAGTCCCCAGTAGTCCCCCACTTCCTCGTGATAGTGCAGGTGTTGCTAACTTCTCACAGCTATCCCATGAATGAATAGAAAAGGATACAGCCGGTTCCAGCAGCTTCCAAAGATGAGGAGTGAAGACATTATGTTTCAAAACAAAGAAATGTAGTAAATACTGTGACAGGAATTATGCAGTCAGTAAAATCTGCGACATCAGAGTCAAACACTGGCAACAGGACAAATTTGTGAGCACATGTGGCTAGTTACCATGACGACGTAGCGTTAAAGGCTCATTTCAGCATAAAGCGAATTGATTCAGCTCAGCCGACAACTGAAGAAGTTAACTCTTCTGTTCAGCTGTAATATGTATTGCTTGTAGTATCGCGATATATCGCAATATTTCATACCGTTGCGCCTGTATCGTGATGCTTATCATATTGCCAGATTCTTGCCAATACACACTCCTTCTATTCATGTTTAGACATGTGACATTTTCTTTAAACACACTGAAGTCCTGCTTTATTAGAACATTCTCATAAACCTAATAGCTTCGGCTGAGTAACAAACTGTTTCCTTTAGATTTTTATCAAATTCATCCCACAAACCAGCTGAGATACAGATCATAGCATCATGTTTATCAATGTGCACTTATCACAAGTGCACTGTTTACTCAGTTCTCAGTAAAATCTAGATAAAATTAAAATATAAACATTTTAGGGGTTGCTCCATTTTAGGAGATGGCACGAAGAGTTTTAGCCATGTCAGAGGTACGATATGAAAATGAAGCAGGTCAGAGCAGCATCACTGATGTTTGTGAGCAAATCCATTGAGTCAAATCCTCGATAGAAGCTAATTCTCTTTCAAGAAGTTCACATGGAGGGTCATTTGCCTGCCACTCCTCCCAGTGTCATGTCCATCTGGCCTAGAAGGTATAATAGCCCTACTAATCTCCCAATAATAGCAGCGAGACTGGGGACATGTCACCGGGGCACCGTGGCCCCACAGTCTCACAAAATCAATATGTTACGCCCCTCAGGGAGATTTCTGCTGTCCGAGGGGATGTCAATACTGTCGATTGGGTATTAAAGAACGTTTCATCAGAATGTGTGACAGCAGCAGTGAGAGGCAGTGTGTGCTGGGATCATAGAGGAGTCCACACGTTGGCCCATGTGTGTTTAGGCCCCCGTGGGAGCTGCCACAGTAATGTTCCATCCCTCAGGACTATCAAGAGACATCATGACAAACTGTGTAATCTCTCATCACCACACTATTGGTTTTAGCTTTAGCAGGATAAGAGGATGAAAGATGAAAGGGTTTTAATTTCAGCTGTTTGTTTTTTTTACCTGAAATGAATTTTAAGGCATTCTGGAGGGGTTTTTAAGTTCTGTTAGCCTCCTCAAGGCTTCCTGAATGGCCTCTGTTTAGCAAAATAGTTTACTTCCTTCATGACTGATGAGCTAATGGCTAGTCCAGGCTAACAGCTGTTGTTGTATAACTGCTCCCATTTCCATTTCTCAGCAGTTTATGTGACATTATCTTATATTTCTTTACACAGCCATCACTTTACCATTACACAGTTACTGTACTTGCACTGAAATCTTGGTTATTTACATGGAACTGTGTGATTTACTATTCAGGATTCTGACATTATTGCATGGAATGTTTTTAATTTTGCTTTACTGTGAAAACGATGACGGTGTAACAGTTTATGAATAACATTTGAACACACTATGGTGATATTTTTAATAAATCTGCCACATTTGGTTGAATCATCTCAGAAATTGATCAGATTGAAATTATGGAGACCCTGACTCTCAGGATTACATGAAGAAAAATGTTTACACAATGTTTTTTATGTACTTTATGTTACAAGACAATAAATGATGGAGGGAACATTTCAACTGGACACTAACACTGTTCAGCATCAACCTAAACAACAATCCAGAACTGGCTGCATTCCATTTTCTTGAAGCATTGTGCTGCAGATGCAACTTTTCCCACCAGAAGAAATGTGCAGTGTTAGTGGCAGAAAAGAAGAAAAAGAAGGGAAAAAAAGCCTGCATCAGGATTTTGTGTGTTCTTGGCCAGCGGAGGCCATGAGTTCAGCAGTGCTCTCACTGTGCCCTCTGCCTTTTTGCCCTGTCGCCCTCCTGACCAGCCACCACCATCTGCTCCCTGGCACAGCGTTCTGGACCTCCAGCAGTGCAGACCCAGAGTGCTGACACCCTCACACCACACACACAGAGGGGAGGCGTGTGTGTTTGTGATGCAGTTCAAACATGGAGCCAAAGATATAAACATGAGAAAGTCACTAAAGAAGAAGTTTTATTTTATAGTGGCTTTTAGATAAGGGTCACAAGGTGCTTTACAAATATAAACATATGAGATGATTATAAACAAGTTAGACATATAGACAGAGAGATTAACAGAATATTAAAATGAAAACAAGATATTATAGCACATGAAAAGTCAGTTTGAACAGATGGGTTTTGTGCTGCTTTTTAAAGGACTCCACTGAGACCTGATCTCATGCTTAGGGGGACAGAGTTCCATAGTCTGGGGACCACAGCAGCAAATGCTCTGTCTCCTTTACTCTTTGGTCTGGTATGCTGCAAAACCAGGAGGCTCTGATCACTGGACCTCAGAGACCATCTGGGGACAGAATGTCAGTAAGTGTTTGTCCATGTAAGGCTCCAAAAACCTGAACCATGATGTTGAAATGAACCCTGGCATTTATTGGAAGAGCAGGGTGGCGTGGATGTATTTGGGGTACTTGGTCAGAAGCCTATAGCAGAAGTGTTCTGAACAACTGTAGTCGACCTAAGGAAGTTTTGAGGCAGGTGAAGAGTGAGTTGAAGTGGTCCAAATGTGAAGCAATAGAAAATGATTTCCAGGTCAGAGCGTGACACAATGGAACTCAGCTTAGCAATATTACTGAGATGATATGGTAGAACGAACCAGACCTGATAGACCAGAACCAGGATCTTGAATTGGACTCTGGAGTTCACAGGCAGCAGGTGACGCTGGAAGAGTAGTGGGGTGATGTGGGTGAATTTGGAAGACTTGGTCAGAAGTACAGCATTACTGCAGAGGTCCAGTCAGAGCTCAGTGAGGTCCAATCAAGGAGGTTTAGTCAAAACCTGGTGAGGTTGAGTTAGAGCCTCGGGAGGTCAGATTACAGCACAGCAACATCCAGTTACGATCCAGTGAGGTAACAACCTCGTCACATTCAGTTGCAGCCTAGTTAGGTCCTTTATCAGCCCAGGGAGATCCTAGTCACAGCCCAGTTAGGTCCAGTTGCAGCCTTGTGAGGTCCAATCATAATCCAGTGTGGTCCAGTATCTGCCCAGTGAGGTCCTGTCACAGCCCAGTCAAGTCCAGGTTTAGCCCAGTGAAGTCGAAACCCAGTGAGATCCAGTCACAACTTAGTGAGACCCAGAATCAGCCCAGTGAGGTCCAGTTACGTCCTGGTTTTAACATGTTAATGTCAATGGTCTATAAAGCTGTCACATTCACTGGAATAATAAAATAATCATGAAGTGTGTGCGATGAGTTTCTACTTTTGTGTGTCTGCATGTGTGTGTGTGCCTGCAGTCCAGTATGTGCTGCTTAGATGTTTGTGTCCAGAGGTGGCAGCAGCTCTCTGAATAATGGCGCTGAGGCCACTGAACTCATTTTCCTTTCCCCTGCTACAACCCTTGACCTTTGACCTGGTGGGTCAGAATCACCCCCTTCTCTCCCGTCTCCATCCATCAGGCGCTCACACCCAAATGGGGGGCAGCATCTTTTGCAACAAGCCCACCTCTCATGTCATGCGTCTTTTGTTTTAACCTCTTTAGCCATCACTCTGGGTTGGGGGGGGGGGGTGCAGTTTGGTTTATGACCCAGGTGGATTATGGGTACTGATGGGGGGAGGAGGGGGAGAAGTTGGGGCTACAAATCTCCGACTAGCACCTAAAGCTGTCAGCGGTGCCCTGGGGGCCCTCAGGCGTCAGCCAGCTCGGTCACCTTGGATTGGTGGACGAATCAGCTACACACACACACACACACACACACACACACACACACACACACACACACACACACACCTCCTATCCCTGTAAGAAATGCGATTAATATTCTAGAAGAGGGAATTGAGGCCGGCATGTGTTTACACAGATTACCGCAGACTTCCCTTCCCCTTCTCTCCTCACACCCACACCCCCCTTCACCCCCACACTGCCCCCACCCACCCACCCCCTCTCGCACTGGGAGGTCTCTTTTCTTCCCAGTTTGCTCACAGCTGAGCAGCGCTATGATAACTAGATCAATATAACTCTGTCATGTTTGTCAGTGAAATGGTTGCTTTTCTCTCAGGTGCAGAGTCCCCCCCCCCTCACCCCCACCCCTACCCCGCTGTGCTCGGCTGCGCCCTGTGGAGGGGCACCTCCGTGCTGGTCACCAGGGTGGAGCTGAGTAAAATGTACAGGTTGACTGATGGAAGGGAAGATGGAGACGGGAGGTGTCAGAGAGTCAGTGGGATGGTCCAGCGGCCCCTCATGGTTCAGGGTCACCACCCACCCACTCTCCCCCCTGGTGGCACTGGTGTGGGCTGATACATGTGTAAATGTCTGTACTGTATATAGGTGTGTGTTTGTTTGTGTGAGACAGAGATTCATCTTACTAAAACTGAGGACACGCTGCATGATTTGTTACCAGATTTTACCCACAATTCCCAGTGGGGTAAACAAAACCTGTTGGTGTGTGAGGAGGAACGGACCAAAACTCAGTCACAGTCAATTACATGTTAAAATTCTGATTTAAAAATACATATGTTTAAATATATAATGGGAAGAGGGCTTAGCTGGCATCCCCTTCAGGATGAGGTCTTTAAGACATTAGGCCTGCTGAAACCAGTCTGGAAAACCGGAGATGAATACTCCTCTGGTCTGATGGTCTTGTCAGAATCCGTGAAGACTATAGACAGTGTGCAGAGTCCCCCAGCTCTACCTGGACCAACATTAAAGACCAGATTCACTGGAACTGAGTGTAACTGGTTCCAGTGGAAGAAAGAGTTCCTGAAGGAGTGAGACTTTAGCAGACCCAGCACACTAATACAACTTCAGAACAATCATTAGTTTAGATATTTACAGTAATGTGAGGTCTGTGAGGTGAAATTAGACCAGTATCATGTAACACTACTGTCACCGCTGATCAGCTGATTGATGTCATCTTGTCAAACTGATCCTGGAAACTGAATGCTTTCTTAGAAATGAGTTAGAATGTCTGGTTATGGAATATTAGAGAAAACCCTTTGCTTAGCTGCTGTTGGTAACATGAAGTAGTCCTGAAGGACTGGTTTCTGGATCCTAGAGCACTTTGTGTTCTCCTCCAGAGTCAGCATTAACTCCACTGAGACGTAGAAACCCAACGGAGGAGAGAAGTCTGGGAACCTGCTGCTTTTGAATTCCAGCAGTTACCTGGTTTTAGACATCAGCTGATTCAGATAAACACTCATAATGTGATTGAATCCAGTCCGAATTATTAATTCATAATAATCAGACATGTGTTGAACTTAAATTTATTTAAGACCTGAATGAGTCACAGAGGTGATTCATTTAGAAAAAAAAAAACATTATTACATTAAAATATTATTGTACTAGAATGCATGAATGATAGAGTAAATTATCTGTTCCTCATGAGGATAAATCACATTATTACAACAGTAAAGGTCTCAATAAAGACTTGAGTCGAGCCTCAGCAGCAAGTTTAAAATAAGATCAGATATGTCAAAGTGAAACCACAGAATGTGATAAATATATTAAAAATGTTCTCAACATGTTGAGACCAAACCTGGACTGTTGTCATTCAGAGTGACTGTAAATTCTACAAATCAGTCTTTTTAATGCCTGAGAATGACATCATTTAATATAAAAAATACAATAAATGATGGCAGTAATGTTATATGTTGTTCTGAAAAGTTCTTCACTGAATCTTCATCATATGGTCAGTAAGAATGTCATATATGTAAAAAAAAAAAGACCTGTGCGTGTGTGAGTGTGTGTTATTTTCACAGAAGTGCTGGATAATAGTCTAAACAGTGATATCTTAGCTGTTAACATGTTTCTAGAATAATGATAGAAAAATAAAGCTACTGTTATAAAAATGTTTTATAATATTGTATAACGCGTTACTATTTTATAATGGCTTAAAATAGTTTTCTGTTTCATAATATTTTTTCTGCAATACTTTATGTCTTTTTTTATTGTTTCCAGTTGTTAGGACCACTTTATCTATAACATAATATAGTAAATATTATTTAACCTACTTTTTATCATAAACTTTCACACATTTATTAATAGAAGTTAGGAGGTAATATATATATATATATATATATATATATATATATATATATATATATATATATTCTGATATTTTTATGTTGTATTATTTTTCTAGCTTTCTTTTTATAGGAACTGATATTAATATGTTTGACTAACAGCTTGTATTATTCTTGTAATTTGTACAAATAAAATATATAGTTCTTGTTGACAAGAAAACGTTTTGAGTATTTATTTATGAACTTTTTATTTTTTTAATATTTATTCATAAATATTATCTCAATGAATTCCATTTTTTAAATAGTTTAATTTTGATCATTTCTTCCTAGATTAACCTTCATAGAATTTGCCAGAATGAGAAGCCTGTAATGGATATTCCTGTCGTGTCTTTTTATTTTGTGTGGATGTGTGTTTGCATGTGTGTGTTTCGGCCATTTTACCAACTTGAGATGTCCGTAAATCCTCCTCAGCACACAGATATCTTGAGTCCATCATATTTCCTTCGATGTTTGACAAACAGCCAGTGAGTGCGGCGCGCTGGTGGTGCACAGCGGTGCGATACTGATGTGTCATCTAATTTCACATCACACTGTGCTACGACGGAACAAAAAGAAGAGAAGAGAGAGTGCAAGGTTCGGACTGAGAATAAAAAAAGGAACTGGAAAAGAGAGAACAGGGTGTGTGTGTGTGTGTGTGTGTGTGTGTGTGTATGTGTGTGTGTGTGTGTGGTGGGGGGGGGAGAAATCTCTGTCTCAGCAAAAGTTTTCATTAAAATTTTGAGACAAATGATCTCTGTGTCCTTCTCCTGAAGCTGCCTGGGGCGTCATGCTATTTCTATGCAAATAACAACCTCACGCCTTTGCTCCTATTATTTCTGCTGGAGTTGCTGCAACATGACCCAAGAGAGAAGGGGAGGGAGGGGGAGACAGAGGGAGGGAGAGTGATATGAAGTGAGAAAGAGAAATAAGAAGGAAAAAGCTGTAAAGAAGGAAAAGAGAGAGAAGGAACGACAGAGTGGAGGAGGAGAAGGAGGGCGGAGACAGTCAGGCAAGCAGAGAGAGTGTGTGTGCGTGTGTGTGTGTACGATGGACTCACTGAGGTGTGAAAATATATAACACTAGGAAACAGAGAGAGGGAAGGAGAGGGAGAGATGGAGGGCTAAGAACAACACAAAGACACAACTATAATTTGTTTGGAAGCTGCCGGTCCTGTAATATATGACACCTTCTGCACGGCTGCTTCACCACTACGCACTATTGTTTAACCATATAGCACTTACAACACTATCAGGACCAGTCCATCTCAGACACACACATACATCAGGATTTACGTACTGTGCTGCTCCATTTCTGCAGTTTGCTTCAGATGAAACACCGTGTGAAGACTCACTATAAACACACAGCTGTGCACGGTAGATTCACAGGTTGTGATGGAACTCTAATTCAAATTGATTCATGCTGTAGAAACTCACCAGCTGAGATTCCAGTCTTTGTCTACATCCAGTGTTCATCTCAGCAACATTAAAGAGATGTTAAGACAACGTTGCTGTACTGGTCAACTATTCTAAATGTGGTTGTATTTGGGACTGGTGTGAGTGAATCCTACTGGTGATGCACGGTGTAGTGGTGGTAAAGTTTCCCCTTTGCATCCTGCTTTCAGTGGTTTGAATGTTCATCCTTTTGGGTTGCTGGTGATTCTATATGATCTTTGTTACATAATGGTTTTTTATGTGTTGTGTCTCAAACAGTGATGGCTAAGAAAGACATCTACTCTGTGACCCTGAGAGGGACTCTGGATGATTCACCTTAATTTTGATCTTGATTAAACACCTGATAGGGACATGTTAGGGGCAAAGATGGTCTCAGACCAGAGGTGCGTGACTGTATTCTACTTGTGCCTGTAGTTAAAGATGTAAGTCAAAGCTCAAGTTTGTTGGTCTACAATGGTGGAGAAGACCATATGTTGTGTATGTGAAGAATGGCCTACATTCGTCCAACGACTGGTTTGTTGATGTGGGCCAGAACCTTCATGTGTCCAGACTCAGACATTGTCAGTGCAGGTAGATCTGGCACCGAATGAAGCCGTAATTGGAGATGGTTTGATAAGAACTGTGGTTTTCACATCTTTAACACATTTCTGTATATCCCTCCATGTTTACACATTCCAATTATTGAGCTCATTATAAATTTAATTTTCTCATGCAGATCGGCTGGAGAAGGTTGGACCAAGTTTGTTCCAGTCTGGGGGACAAAAAGTGATTTGATTTTTCAGATATGCCAGTAATAGTCAATTACTGACCTTATTGTGGGTCTTCTGGTGCAATTATTATGTAGGCTTCCTCCCTCGCTACAAACATCTGTGAAGGTTGGTCAAATCGGCATCTGCATCTCATCCAGTGTGTCAGGACTTTGTAGGTTTCAGCTCATTTTCAGTTCAGATTGGCTGCAGATAGTGAAAGAAGTGTATGAATATAATGTGTTTATTAAAGCTGCCAGTTAACAAAACATGGTTCAACCTATAACCGCGTTTATGGTTTGCATATGAAAAATGCAACAAAACAGAATTTTAATTACGATTTTTATGTGTTTGCATATAGAAAAAAATACAGTCATCAAAATGCATGTGAGATTAGGAAACCCTGAAGACCTTTTATGTGTCTCACCTAAGGAAAATACCATCATCAGTACAATTTCATAGATGCATTTCCAGCAGTTCAAAGTTTTCCTGCCCTGTATGTGATCGAATCCCACTTCCAGCTGGTCATCTTGTTGTCGTGTCCTTCGGCAAGACACGTTACCTACATTGCCTGCTGGTAGTGGTCAGAGGGTCTGGCAGTGCATGAGTATGTTTGATTCACTTCTGTGGCTACAGTGCAACTTACTGCCATTAGTGAATGACTTTCTGATGTGCTTTTTATTACTTAGAAAAGCGCTATACAAATGCAGCACATTTACTTTGTTTTAAAATGGTCTTATGAAAAATTTTATAATCAAGTATGCAGGTAAAAAATGCATTTAATTTTTTAAAAAATCATGATTTTGAGTTGATGCAAAAGAGGACCCAAGCAAACAGGAATCCTCCATGGATATTATGTCTACTACACTGAGCAAAAACATAAACACAACACTTTTGTTTTTGCTCCTGTTTTTCATGAGCTGAACTCAAAGATCTGAAACATTTTCTACATACACAAAAGACCCATTACTCCACTCAAGTCAGTTATGAAGACAAACTGCAGTCAGGTCCAGACCCCAATGAGGATGACGAGCATGCAGATGAGCTTCCCTGAGACGGTTTCTGCAGGAATTATTTGGTTATGCAAACCGATTGTTGCTAAAGCTGTCCAGGAGGCTGGTCTCAGAAAATCATGGAGGTGAACATGTTGGATGTGGAGGTCCTGGGTTGGTGTGGTTACACGTGGTCTGCAGTTGTGAGGCCTGTTGGATGTACTGCTAAATCCTCGGAAATGCCTTTGGAGACGACTCATTGTAGAGAAATGAATATTCATTTCACGGGTAGAAGCTCTGCTGGACATTCCTGCAGTCAGCTCCCTCAAAAGTTACAGCAACTGTGGCATTATGCTGTAAACTGCACATTACAGAGTGACCTTTTACTGTGGGAAGTCTAAGGCACACCTGTGCAATATTCATGCTGTCTAATCAGCACCTTGATATGCCACACCTGTGAGGTGGGATGGATTATCTCAAAGCAGTGCTCACTAACACAGATTTAGACAGATTTGTGAACAATATTTGGTTGTAGTGGGTCTTATTGTGTATGTGGAAAATGTTTCATGTTTTTGATTTCAGCTCATGGAAAATGGTGAGCAAAAACAAAAGTGTTGTGTTTATATTTTTGTTCAGTATCTAATTTTATTATGAACAGATCTGACAAACAGGTGACTTTTAGTTGTTGGTTTTGCAGGTTCTCTATATGAACAGTTTTTCAGTTCTTATCTCGTTTTTCCATCAACAATGTTTCCAAGAAAACACATTTTTATTCAGGAGCTTTATAAAAGAGAAGTACACATTGGGTGTGCTACAAGGAATTTCGAGAGACAAAAACATCTGGTGTTTGCTAGAAACAACTCACATTGCGTAACAAAATATTTGATAATAAACAGCATGAAAAAAGAACAAAAACCTCCTGATTAACAAGGTGCTGAGGTGTGAATGTTCTTCTAAGGGAAGATTTATTTAGTCTAATTTTCTTTTCATTTCATTTTTAATTGAATCTTTTTCCTGATTTTACTGTCTCTCTTCACTGTGATCTTTGCACCAACATTTGAAATTAAAAGATGTTCTTCTTAAGGGCTTACTGCCATGTGTAAACACATGGCTTCACATGATGGATGAAATCTGGAGAGCAAATTCCATTCGTATTCAAATACTCCTGAATTTCCCACATGTCTATACATGGATAATGTCAAATATTGAATATTGATAAACGGGAACATTTCTGAACCCAACAGCAGCTGTGGAGTGTCTCCTGAGATCTGACTTTTGACAGATTTTTTTAAAACATGTATGTGATGATGCAGCTGTCAGTGTACATAGTCTGTAATAGTCATTGGATTTATTCATATAACCAGAACATGTGTTTCCTAATTTTAATACAGACAGGCTCCAAATTTAAACAATCGTACTTAATAATTTACAAACCACTGAATTTCATAAACTTTATTTATATTTCACAAGAGAACACATAACTATTTTTCATGAAAGATGAAGAAGAAGAAAAACAAAGATATGAAGACAAACTACATGTTTTGGGGACTTCTTCATTCTACCCTGGCAATGTTATATAAATCCAGGGTGGATTTAAATTTAAAATATGCTGTTGCAAGTAATTTTTTTTGTCACACACCACACACACACACACACACACACACACACCATCTCTAATGATAAGATAAGATAAAACTTTATTGATCTGTACACAATTAGTCTATCAAACAGACATCATCCTGATACCTGGGTGTCCACCTAGACTGTGGTCTCTCCTTTGGAGCAGGCATAGTGATCCCTCTTGGATTTGTTTGGGAGACAGTGCAGAAGCCCTGGTTTGGGGGCCTCTCTATCCAACTAAAGACAAAGATTATTATAAGGCTGAAGATCCATTGTTTTAAGGGGATGGAACAAGATATCTGCTTTCAGAATAACTGCTCCAGCAGGACCCTGAAACTGGCCCAACAGATCTCCACAGACACTTTATCTCATCTCATATCATCTACAAAAGACTACTCCAGGACCGAATTTGGTTGTCCTAACTCTTTGGATTGTAGCAGATATCAGATATTTGTACACCCACAATTCAAATACTCATCCAAGGTATGAATACTATATTGTAAGCCAATTGTTCCCAAACTGGGGGGTGCACCCCCTAGGAGGGGCACGGAGTATTTGCAGGGGGGGGGGGGGCGCAGGATGATTTTATTTTAAGCTGAATGCTAGGACACTACTTGGACAGGTTTTTGATGGGGCACAGGAAAAACTTTGTAAATTCAAGGGTGGCCCAGAAGAAAAAGTTTGAGAACCGCTGTTGTGAGCTGACTAACTGATGATTGAGTGGTTCTGTGTGTAATCAGGGAACAATCACATTATTAATCTGACCCAGAGACCAAATGAACTTCTTCAAATTATATTACAATCCTAAACATTATTCTAATCAAATATAACACCAAAAAAACTCATTGGAATTCAGGTGAGGATTAAAGACTATATGAGAGTTTAAAAAAAAAAAAGATGTTTAAGGTGTTGGAATATAAACAAAAGAAATCAGGCTCACTTCATTTATCCTAATTTTTAATTAGGATCAATAATTATGAAATGTGGCATTAGTTCTGCATAGCCAGGTGAATACAATACCAAAACCGACTTCTTGTGATCTAGAATGGTGTGAAAAACATCTGAGGGAGTTTCCCCACAGTGGGTGGGCTTCAGTAGCTGGTGACTGATCAGGTCACTCTGACTTTCTGCTGGATCTTGTCTGAGATAACCACTTAGCTGATGATGAATGCCAATCTAAATGAACCGTTCACTGTTGAAAGCTTATACTGTTCAAAAATATTTACTGCGTCCATGGATTCTAAACAAAACTCATGTCATGAGAAAAATAATCAAAGTTTCTTTAATTCAATTTAACCAAGGTTGTTAAAATTTGTTCATTTACAACCTCTAAGATTGGTGTTCTTTGAAAAGGATGCAGATTTCTTAGCTGCAGACTCCCCTAAGCTGGGAGGTTTAACACATCTCCCCTGGAGACAGAACTGTGTCAAATACACTGAACAGGAGGCAGAACTTTACTCTGCTAGAAAATGTATTTCTGTCTGGAATAAACCAATCACAAGCCTGGGAAAAAAGGCAGTACTTTTACCAAAGTTCTCCAAACTGGATTCTGTATTTCCAAAAGAACTCAAAATAAGACTCTATGGTTAAATTAGTTATCAAATACACTGAGATTAATATAAACATGGGTGCACATAACTGGTGCACAGGTGCACAAGCATGGTAAATATAATGCATGCACACCAGCTCCTTCTGCCACAACACTCCTTCACACACCAGTGTGTTTTGCCCGCCCTCCCATCCCTTTGATCAGTATGATATTTCAATAGATGTTAGAACCTGTAAATAGAGTTTTCGTTAACACATGAACACACTATGAACTTTATATTCAGTAAAGATAATCTTGTGACAGTAGGAAGGAGAAAGGCTTAGTTTATTTTGGCTAACATTAGTGGGACTCAAGGCCGTCCAGCTGCAACTATAGACTCAGAAGAAATAGTAGACTTTGTTTATGGTTCTGGGATCTATGTGGCTTTCTGACCACCAGAACCTGAATTTGACCCATAACCTGACCATTTGTTTACTAAAGGGTACAATATTATAACTACACTAAAATATGAATGCATTAACTCCTTGTAGACTATTGTTGCAAACTAACAAAACATTACTTTAATATTGTTATAAACTATATGATGAACTTGGAACGTTTAATTCTCTTTTAAAAACATATTTTTGGCTTTTAATAAGTGTGACTCCTGCACCAACTTTTATTGCTTTTATTATTTTACCATGGAATGTTTTCATATTTTTCTGTTTTTAAAGTTTCGTTATTTTGCACAATGTTCAGCACTTTGGTCAAACCCTTGTTGTTTTAAAAAGTGATATATCAATAAAGTTTGAGTTAAGTTTAGATAAAATAAAACGGGTGGTTTTATTGTCGCAATAATAATAATAATAATAATAATAATAATATTAGCTAAATAATTCAGTTTTAGAAACTAGATTTCTATAGCTTTCTAGATTTCTGATAAATGCTGAAAGTGAAGTGCTTTATGGATGGTTGTGATGGTTGTGATAGTGCAATTCAATGCACCATCCTGCTGCTCCAGACAGCATCTACATTGATGTAAACCAACACCTGAGAAACAATCAAACTGTGTGTGATTGCAATACAGGAAGATACTTTAACCATACCGTTTATAAAAGAAAACTAATTATTTTGGTTCTTTATTCAATTCAATTAAATGCTGAAGGAATCTAAATCTACAACACTGTAATGATCTGGTTTACACTGATCGTTTCTGCCAAACTGAATTTAAATTTCTGTTTTAAATTTGGCGTAACATGAACAAAAAAAAGCTATTTATCAAATCGGTCTGGTTTCTGGAAGTGCTTCTGCTTATTAATGGGTTGGTCATGGTTGAGGAGACGCTGGACCTGCAGGTAGGTCACTGTCCTGCAGCTATCCTAACATGTGTGTGCGTGTGTATGAGTACATGCATGTGTATGCGTGCATGTGTCTGTGTGTGTAGCCACCTGTGTAGACGGCATCCCGCTGCTGTACTCACCTGCTGCCCTGTGGGGGGTAACAAGCTAGCAGCACTGTTAATCCAAACAGCTAGTGAACTGTGAAACAACTGCAGTCAAAACACCAAGCCGATTAAATGCTAATTATGTCTCCCACCATATGGCGCTAAGTGACCTGTGTGCAGGCAAAACACAGAAATGTGTTTGTGTGTGAGAGTGATAAACAGGAGACCTGAGCTGGATCCACACGTCACTGCTGGTTATTCTCAGTGATAACTGAATCCTTAAAGTTCAAACGAAACAAAAACTCAGCAGGCACTGGAGTCAGGTCTAGTGGAGACAACGGAGAACATCCATGACCAGTAAGTGACAGATGATGACAGAAAAAACAAAGGTCTTCAAAGTCCACTAAGACCTAGGAATCAGCTAAATAAATGATTTAACTGAATGTTGGAGTAGAGTTTCAGTCAATCCAGACATAGATGTTCTAGTGCTTTCTAAGGTGACTTTATGTCCAAAAGCCTTTTGGGACTCTGGTTTCACATCTTTAAGAAGTCCAGGTTAGGATTATTAAACTGAATAGAAACACATTAACAAACCTAATCTCAGTAAGTTCATTTAGAAAAAATATAGTCTCACTTTATCTTTGTCTAATTCAACATCTGCACACATGACTTGTTATTGATCAGTTTGGACCTTTAGACCTTAGACCAGGAGGGGTTTTGTGCTGCTCTCAACTGATTCCAAGAATGTTTCAGGATGTTGATGCAGAGGGACACTTCTGAACAATAAATGCAGATTAATTCAAATCTTTATTAAATGCATAAGGTTCAGTCTTTAAATAAACTGGTATTTAGCTTTAAATAAAAATTTCCTGGTAAGTACGACGTCAAATCCTAACTTTTATCATTTCCATTAAACCTGACTAAAAACAGGAATAAAACGTGACCCAGATCCTGTTCTTGTTACTGATGATGAACTGAAATAAATTTTTAAGTCCAAAGTACTAGAAAACAATCCACTCATCCAATCCAGGGAACTTGATGCTTTTCTTTTACTGAGGCAAATGTTCAAAAGCCTTTTTAATGTCACGTATCTACAGAGATTTAATGATCATTCCTACATAAATATATATGTATATACTTTGTTAAAATGTTGCATTTATATCTATTTTTGACTCACAGTTTAGCTTTAGATTATACACATGACAGACCGACAATGCAGATGTTGAGTTTTACATCAGCTACATAGGTAAATGTCAATAGTCTTTGAAACCTAAGAAATATTGCAATTCCACTTGAGTAACCACAGACAGGGGTGTACATAATTTTGTCACTGAGGTACTCATGGGAGTATGTGGCGCTAGTGTGCAGGTCCTTGTGAGATCATCTCCACTGGGGAGGGGCTGGCTGGAGGTGCAGTGTGTGTGTGTGTGTGTGTGTCCGCAGCTGTATGAGCGCTCCTTAGCAGCTCCCCCACAACGGAAAGCAAAACTTACAATGAGCCACTCAGCTCACTCCACCATTAATTTTACTTCTGTTTTCAGGCCACTAATATGGCCAGAGTTCATTGAGTCAGGAAGTGTGACTTCACCTACTCAGACACCGAGGATGTCCGAGTGTGTCCCACCTCACCTGGATGAACAGCCGACCAGAGGAAGACCTTCTCCATCACACTGAACTCCAACCTGAAGGGACTTTGTTGGTGATGATTCTGGGGTCTTCTCTTTCATTTTCCTCATGTGTTTAATGTCCTGGTGAAGCAACCAGATGCAGTATGATGACACTGAACATCTACTAACCCGTATTAGTAAACCAGCTAATGTGAGTCCTGATTATTAAATAGACAGAAACCACAGAGTGCTGTAATGGGTGATATTTCTTTGTGACTGACAGATGAGCAGGTGGATTGTTGACAGCAGCAGAAAGCCATCATCTTACACTCCAAACCTTTGACCACAGCAAACACAAACTGAAAACATGTTGTCAAAAGCTCAAATAGGTAACTCTCATCTTACACTCGTAAACACAGGCGAGTCCCTCCAAAGCCGTCACCGTCAGCCTGACTGACAAAACACACCGAGCAGGAGCCCTCCTTCTCTCTGCCTTAAAGCTACAGCTAATGTACAAAGTAAAGCCAGGGCAGTCAACACACGCACACACACGCACACACACACCTCCTTTTTCCTTCCTCCTTCTTGATCCATCTGTTTCACGTTTGCATTTCATGCCTGCCGGCATTTTTTTTTGAAGTGGCAATACTTTGATGCAGACTGAGGGATACATTATCATTATTTCAATTTCCATGCTAAAGTGGTGTGTGTGTGTGTGTGTGTGTGTGTGTGTGTGTGTGTGTGTGTGTGTGTGTGTGTGTGTGTGTGTGTGTGTGTGTGTGTGTGTGTGTGTGTGTGTGTGTGTGTGTGTGTGTGTGTAGGACTGTGTTGGAGACAGATAGGAGGACAGTGAGGTATACCAGTCTGCTCAGTGGCAATGCTGTCTTCATACTTCTGTGCTTGTGTCAAAATAAAGCCTTGTAGGAGAAAGAGGCAGAAAACAAAGAGAGCTAAAGGAGGGGGTGAGGAGGGGAGGCAGAGGGGAGAAGCAGAATGCAGATGGGAGGGAACCACAGGAAGGGAAAGAAGAATGATAGAGATAGGGGAGAAGAGGAAGAGGCAGGAAGATGATAAAGGCTGGAGCTGAGCATCGCTGTATTGTGACATGTCCGTCTGGAGCTTAAGCCTCTCCTGCAGCTACGCTCTTTGTGCTGCGCTCCTCTACCTATATTTCTATTTCACAGTCTCTCTAAAACACCACTCTCTTTTCTCCTTTCTTCATTTTTAATCTCCCTCTATACCTCCCGACTCCGTTCCTCCCTTTGTCTCTCCTGGCCCGTACAGAAATTCAAGGTAGAACAGCTTCAAGCTCGACGTCTTAAATCTGATTCAGCTGCACACTTCAAGAGGAGAGATTTTGTTTTCACACTCCGAAGAATCACAATGTGTTCAGCAACAGGGTCCGGGAAAAACGATGGTTTCATCGCTGACACGTCAAGATGCTTCTTAGAAAAATTCCAGCAATTGTCATTTTAAAAAGAACCTTGATCTTGTTTTTATTACTGATAAATAAAAAGCAACATGTTTTGTTCATAGACCTAAAATTAGTCATCAAGCAGGAAATCAAAGGAACTCTAAAACATTTCATTTCCTCTGTTTGCTTTTAGTGTTTTGAGCTGCATGTGGAAGCATAGTGATGTAAAGGCTCACCTCCTGCTCCTGGTAAACGCTGTGGTTGTTGCCATCCTGTTGCATCACGGCCACCATGGTCGGTCAAACACAGTGGGAACAAAAATGTCTGAAAACACACTCAAATACAAAGAATCAACTCCCTACGTCTGATTGTGTTTAGCGATCCTGTGTGTCTAACAGCAGCCGAACAATTAGAAAAGAACCGACGTGTAATTGTGTCTTTTTTCTGTGTCTTCTACTGATATTGGAATTTAGCATCACTTCACTTTCTAAGACTGTAAATATTTGTAGTAATTATGTTTTCTGTTCTGACAAAAACATTCAGGACCCAGAAAGCTCCAGGAGGCATTCAGAGGATTCCAACAGGACCGATGTTTTCTGTTACACACCAACATGCATCAGGAGCGTGAGCTACACCGCCTCCTGTGGACCACGAGTTCAGGGCTGACTTCCTGTGATGTCCACGCAGTGGTCGCTCCTAGATTGGTAAAGCTTTAACATTCCAATCCTCTTTATGAGAAAGTCTAAACACACAAACAGAAGAATTCAAAGAATCACCTCCATATGTGGCAAGAGATGTTGGCATGTGATTAGAATTCCAATAGATATTGTGGTAGAAGTAACCTGAAGTATTAGAAAAGTTTCTCTCTAACATGAGCGATGATGCTCCTTTACAGACTTTTTTCCAACCACTCCATGAACCTGGTTGTCCTTTTAGGATCAAACTTTTCTGGTGTCTTCAGGTTTCTACTCAGTTCCAGGTGATCAGGTCCAGAGGATGCTTTATTTACGTGGCGCTGCTTAAATTACAGGATACCTTAAAATAGGGATGGGTATTGATAAGATTTTTACGATTCCGATTCCATTTTCGATTCTGTATAACGATTCAATTCTTTATCGATTCTCTTATCGATTCTCATTTGGAAAAAAAGAGAACAAACAGATCTATTAGCTTCAAGCTGGTTTATATCTTATCTTTGAGTCAGATACAAGTTTAGAAGTAAGATGATGACCTTATACATCCAACAGTGAGGTCTTAAGAAAACCAGAGCCTAGGGTCACAGGGTGCCCAGAAAAAAAAGTTTCTAAGTATAAAATAATAATAAAATATTATTTTGTAGAAATAACATAAAATACAACAAATTATTCTGTGCAATTCCACAAGAATGTAACATTTCAACTCTCTTTTTAAAAAGGATCTGAGCTGAACACACAAAATTACGTCAGCCAGCAACAAATACAACTCAAGTCAAGTTCAATGGAATTGTGCAATTTTGCAACCATCAACTATGGAAAATTAACAATTCTTCTGCAGAAAAATGAGCATATCTGCTTTTTCAGGAAGGATACCTGATCTTTCTGGACTTATTGTGTCTCCAGCTGTGGAGGACACCCTCTCAGACAGGTGGAGAACACAGGGCTGTGCGTTATGACGAAATATTTCATCTGGACGATAGAAAATGTCTACTGTCAGATAAAAAGCTCTATGTTTAAGCCACGATAGAAGTTTTACAGCATAATGCACTTTACGGTATGTTCATGAACGCACCGCGCAGCAACGCATAAACAAACATGGAGGCAGATGGTAGTGGACGCGTTTTAGACCAGAGTCAACAGGATAACCAGCTAACTCAAACCGAGGAGCTTGTAACTAAAAGAGGGACAACTTCTGTCTCATCGATGAGGTTTAAATATAAAAAGACCGACGTGGAGCAGACAACAGCTGTTTATAAAGTTCGCCGGCTCCGGTCCCAACAACGGACTCCGACGCCACTAATATATTTTATCACCTGCACAAAAACCACGTCGAAGAATACAGAGACAGTCAAAGAGCAAAAGCTGCAAAAGCAGCGCTGAGTGTTGGGAGTAAGAGCTCAGAATAAACCCCAGACGCTGATCAGGTTTTTACCTGCAGCACGTCATGTAGCTGCCAGCTGAGCAGGATGGAAGGAAGGAGGAGGTTACTGCTGCTGTTACCAGGTACATCTACAAAGATATGGCTCTAATCTACACGGTGGAGAAACCTGAGTTTAGTGACTCGTGGTGACGTAGTTGCGCCGACTGGAATTAATTTTATTTTATTTTTTGCGCCGACTGGAATCGATAAGGGAATCGTTAGCAAAAAAGGCAAACGATTCCAAGGGATTGAAACACTGGGAACCGGTTCTCATTAAGAACCGGTTTTCGATTCCCATCCCTACCTTAAAAGCACAACATTGTCATATTCTGAGGTTTTGTGAGGATCCTGGAGCAACACAACAGCTGGAGGAAAACAAGAGGTAAGTAAAATAATGTTTTTATTGTAAGGTTTTGGTGGTGTGGAGGCGGATCCGGGAGGATCCGTGGGATCCTGGTACAGGAGACCTCTCTGAGAGGAGAGAGGAGAGTGAGTAACTGGAGATGAGGATAATACGTGCTGAGATGAGTTTGAGTGGAGGTCTTACTGGTAGGATGAAGATGGGGGTCTTGGGGAGGTTTTGTCTGTCCTGGGTGAGGATGGTTGGAGCGGTGACGAGAGATTGATGGAGGATGAAAGTAGTGGAGGCAGCTGGCTGGCAGGGGGACAGGCAGACCAGGTGGACATGAGGTTGAGGAGGACTCTGGAGGATCTTGAGGTGGACGACGCCGAGCAGGTAGGCTGGAGAGATGAGAGGAAAATGGTTACAATGTTCAAGGATACAAAAATCTAGAAGAGACCTGAGTTTACCACTAGTGAGGTGGAATTGACTGGCGTCGTCCCTCTGTGGATCTGCTCCTTAAGAAGGTCCTCCTCTGATGACGCTGATGAGCTGCAGCTGGGAGCTGCAGCTGGAGAGGATCTGCCTGCCACGCCCTGAGGGAAAAACACAGACTGCCTGCAGGCACCCAGGACATGACAGTACCCCCCCCTCAACGGACGCCACCTGGCGGATGAGCGGAGGTCGACGGAGCAGACTGCTCGAAGTCGGCAATGAGAGTGGGGTCCAGGATAAAGGACCGAGGAACCCAGGACCGTTCCTCGGGACCGTAGCCCTCCCAGTCCACCAGATACTGGAAACCACGACCACGGGGCCGAGAGGCGAGGATGCGGCGGACCGTGTAGGCGGGATGGCCGTCGATGACTCGGGCAGGAGGAGGGGGCTCCGCCGGAGGGGCCATAGGAGAGGACTGGACAGGTTTTATCCGAGAGACGTGGAAAGTGGGATGGACCCGGAGGTGAGACGGAAGGGCAAGACGCACCGCAGAAGGGCTCAGGACCGCCTCGATGGGGAAGGGGCCAAGGAAGCGTTGGGAAAGCTTCCGGGAACCGGACCTGAGGGGAAAGTCCTTAGAGGACAACCAGACCTTCTGACCAACAGTGTAGACCGGAGCAGGAATGCGTCGACGGTCAGCGATGCGCTTGTTTTGGGCCGATGTGCGTTGAAGGGCGGCCTGGGTCTGATCCCAAACCCGACGACACCTATTGAGGTGAGTACGAACAGAAGGCAGGGCAGAATCAGGGAAGGTAGATTCCGGAAGGTAGGTTCTGGGATATATAAATAAACTTTACTTACTTACTTACTTACTTTACTAGATGGAAGGAGGGAAGGCTGGAAGCCCAGGGAGGCTTCGAAAGGAGAGATGCCAGAGGCTGCGGAGATGTGAGAGTTGTGAGAATATTCAATCCAGACTAGGTGCTGACTCCAGGTTGTGGGATTAGCAGAACAGAGACAACGAAGCATGTTTTCAACCTCCTGATTGAGGCGTTCACACTGACCGTTAGTCTGCGGGTGGTAGCCGGACGTCAGTTGGGGTTTGGCGCCCAACAGGGAGCAGAATCCCTTCCAGACCTGGGAGGTGAACTGGGGTCCCCTGTCCGATAGGATCTCCGTGGGGATACCATGAAGTCGAAAGACATGCTGAACGAGGAGACGAGCAGTAACCGCAGCAGATGGGAGTCTGGATAGAGCAACAAGATGGCATGCCTTGGAAAAACGGTCAATAATGGTAAGGATGACTGACCTGTTGTTGGAGGTCGGCAAGCCAGTAACAAAGTCGAGAGCGATGTGGGACCAAGGACGTGTGGGAATGGCGAGTGGCTGAAGGAGACCCGAAGGGGGCCGATGAGAGGTCTTGTTTTTTGCACACGTAGCACATGCCAGCACGTAGTCCGTGACATCCTTATTGAGGGATGGCCACCAGAAGTACCGGCGTAGAAGCCCAATGGTACGGCTGGCCCCCGGGTGACACGAGAAGCGGGAGGAGTGTCCCCATTGGAGGACTGAAGGGCGGACCGTGACAGGAACAAAAGGACGACCAGGGGGTCCACCTCCGGGATCGGGGTCCAGCAGGAGTGCGGCTCGGACCCGGTCTTCCAGGTCCCAGGTCAGTGCACCAATGGTGCAAGTCTGAGGCAGGATGAGTTCAGGACCTTCAGGAGAGCTGTCAGGGGAAAACTGACGGGAAAGAGCATCAGGTTTAATATTTCTGGTACCTGGGCGATAGGTGATGGTGAAGTTGAACCTCGAGAAAAAGAGAGACCAGCGGGACTGTCTGGAGTTTAGGCGTTTGGCGGTTCTGAGGTACTGTAGGTTCTTGTGATCTGTCCATACGATGACCGGGTGTTCAGTGCCTTCAAGCCAGTGCCTCCACTCCTCCAGTGCCAGTTTGATGGCCAACAACTCCCTGTCTCCGACGTCATAATTACGTTCTGCAGGGGAGAAACGTTTGGAAAAAAAGCACAGGGATGGAGTTTACCGTCAGAGGTGTTACGTTGAGAGAGGACGGCTCCAGCTCCACTGTCGGATGCATCCACCTCCAGGACAAACTGGGAGGTAGGTTCTGGGTAGGTGAGAATGGGGACTGACGAGAAACGGTCTTTGAGGAGGTTGAAAGCCTTCTCTGCATCCGGGTTCCAGGAGAAAATCTGCTTGGTGGAGGTGAGAGCGGTCAAGGGAGAAGCAATTTGACTGTAGTTACGTATAAATCGACGGTAGAAGTTTGCAAAACCAAGGAAGCGTTGGAGCTGCTTCCGGGTCTCAGGTCTCGGCCATTCCTTGACTGCTTTTACCTTGTCTGGTGTGGTCTGTACCTGCCCCCCACTGAAGATATGTCCGAGAAAGGTGATGGTGTGTTTGTGGAATTCACATTTCTCGGCTTTCACGAACAGACGGTTCTCCAGTAAGCGTTGCAGGACCAGAGAGACATGGCGAGTGTGTTCCTGGGGGTTAGAGGAGAATATTAGGATGTCATCCAGATAGGCAAACACAAAGACATTGAGATAGTCCCTGAGGATGTCATTTATGAAGTTCTGGAAGACAGCTGGGGCATTAGTGAGTCCGAACGGCATGACTAAGTACTCAAAGTGTCCTATGGGGGTCTTGAAGGTGGTCTTCCATTCATCTCCCTCACGTACACGCACCAAGTGGTAGGCGTTACGGAGATCCAGTTTGGTGAAGATGGAGGATCCTAGGACGGGTTCAAAAGCAGAGGTGAGTAAAGGCAGAGAGTACTTGTTTTTTACTGTGATTTGGTTGAGTCCCCGGTAGTCAATACAGGGTCTGAGACCGCCATCTTTCTTGGAGACGAAGAAGAAACCAGCCCCAACAGGCGATGAAGATGGACGAATGAGGCCTGCCTGCAGGGATTCATTTATGTATGTCTCCATAGCGGTTCGTTCAGGCCTGGACAGGTTGTAGAGGCGACCTGAGGGGAGTGGAGCCCCGGGGAGCAGGTCAATAGCACAGTCGTAGGGCCTGTGTGGAGGGAGAGAAGCAGCTTGCTCTTTACTGAAGACTTGGGCTAGACCATGGTACTCGGGCGGAACGAGTTCTAGGTCAGGAGGAGGGCTGCTGTGGGACTCGGGACTCCCAATACGGAGAACAGCAGAGCGAAGACAGGTGGAAGAACAATAGGAACTCCAGGCTTCGATACGGGACTCAGCCCAGTTTATCTGAGGGTTGTGTAATCTCAACCAGGGATAGCCTAGGACCACAGGGCAGGAGTTGGTGGGAAACACTAGGAACTCGAGCTCCTCCTGATGGTTACCGGAGGCAGTGAAGAAAAGGGGAAACGTGCGGTGTGTAATAGTGACTAGGGGGTGTCCATCTAGTGCACTCACAGACAGAGGAGGTTCCAGTGGTCGAACAGGGACTTGTAGCTGGTTAACAAGTGTGGGATTTATGAGGTTCTGTTCAGCACCAGAATCAACTAGGGCTTGAACAGGGAGTTGATGTTGGTTGTGCTGGAGAGTTATGTTGAGGGTGAATCGAGGTTTGTCAGAGTTGGCGCATCCACCCACCAATAACCTCGGTTCTATTGGCGGGCGACCCCGTTTGGGCGTATGGGACAAGAAGAGAGGTGATGTGAGGGGGAGCCACAATACATACAGCAACCTGAGGTTCGTCTGCGAGCCTTTTCCTCAGGGGTGAGACGGGTCTGGCCCAACTGCATGGGTTCAGAGTGATCCTGTTCAGGTTCAGGCTGGTTATGTTTGGGGCGAACAGCAAGCAAAGAGTCGGGAGCAGGCATGAGAGCCAGGAGAGGTGGTTTGGGTGAAACGACAGGGCCACGACCTCGTTCGGTGGCCCTTTCACGCATCCTGGCGTCGATGCGACCAGCCAGGCTGATGAGTTCCTCCAGGGTCTTAGGTGGGTCCCGGTAGGCAATCTCATCCTTTATTCGGTTGTTAATGGCGTGCCAGAAAGCCCCCTTCAACGCCACCGGGTCCCAGCCAGACTCCGCTGCAACAGTCCGAAACTCAACGATAAAGGTTGACATAGGACGGTTACCTTGGTTTAGGGTCCAGAGGCGCCTGGCAGCAGCATCAGGGTCTGTGTCTCCAGTGAAGGTCTGTTTGAATAGACTCAGAAACAGATTGAAAGGGAATGACTGTATGTTGTCTATTGTAATGACAGACTCCACCCACTGGAGGGCGCTGTCTCGGAGGAGACCGATTATGAATGAGATCTTACTTTCATCGGAGCTGAACTTCCGGGGTGATTGACGGAAGGTTAGCGAGCACTGGAGGAGAAACCCACGAGCTCTATTAACATCCCCAGAGAAAGGAGCCGGAGAGGGGAGACCGACGTCAGACTGAGGCGATGAGGAAGCCGCCGCGTCATCAGGAGCCTGTCGCGGCTCGTCCGGTATGGGACCGGCTGGGGAGGAGGAAACAGAGGGATTAACAGCGTTTTGACTCACAGCTTCCTTAATGAGTTGTTGGAGGGAATCGAAGTTTTGAGCCTGGGTCTGGAGCTGTTGGGTCACTGTTTGAAATTGGATCTGGAGCTGTTGAGCCAGCTGTTGGATCAGGGTTTCATGGCGGCCGAGAGCCGCGCCCTGGTGGGCGACAGCGTTATGGAGTTGTGTCGCAGGATCCAAGTGGCCAGTCAATTCTGTCATATTCTGAGGTTTTGTGAGGATCCTGGAGCAACACAACAGCCGGAGGAAAACAAGAGGTAAGTAAAATAATGTTTTTATTGTAAGGTTTTGGTGGTGTGGAGGCGGATCCGGGAGGATCCGTGGGATCCTGGTACAGGAGACCTCTCTGAGAGGAGAGAGGAGAGTGAGTAACTGGAGATGAGGATAATACGTGCTGAGATGAGTTTGAGTGGAGGTCTTACTGGTAGGATGAAGATGGGGGTCTTGGGGAGGTTTTGTCTGTCCTGGGTGAGGATGGTTGGAGCGGTGACGAGAGATTGATGGAGGATGAAAGTAGTGGAGGCAGCTGGCTGGCAGGGGGACAGGCAGACCAGGTGGACATGAGGTTGAGGAGGACTCTGGAGGATCTTGAGGTGGACGACGCCGAGCAGGTAGGCTGGAGAGATGAGAGGAAAATGGTTACAATGTTCAAGGATACAAAAATCTAGAAGAGACCTGAGTTTACCACTAGTGAGGTGGAATTGACTGGCGTCGTCCCTCTGTGGATCTGCTCCTTAAGAAGGTCCTCCTCTGATGACGCTGATGAGCTGCAGCTGGGAGCTGCAGCTGGAGAGGATCTGCCTGCCACGCCCTGAGGGAAAAACACAGACTGCCTGCAGGCACCCAGGACATGACAAACATATGTTAAAAACACAAGTCACAGTTTAAAAAAACAAGTCATAGCTCACTTTTAAAAGTAACCACTGAGTCCCCTGACCTCAGTGACAGAGAAAGAGAGTTCCCGATCTAGGAGCTATTGAAGAAAAGCGTCTGTCTCCACTGGTTTTTAGTCCTGTTTTGGGGACTAGAAGCAGGCCTTTATTAGAGGATTTCAGGGACCTGGTAGGGGTGTAACGATGCAAAAGCCCACTGATGTAAACTGGTGTCTGTCCATGCAAGGCTCTCTATGCCAGAACCAGGATCTTTAAATGCACTCAATAATCCACCAGGAGCCATTGCTGCTGCAGAAGTCATGGAGTCACACAAGATTTGGAGGATTTGGTCAGGAGCTTGGCAGGAGTACAGTCTGCAGTCAGTCCAAGTATGTTTTGATAGGGGAAAGGGAAAGGGGTATATGTGGCCACTTGCGTATATACCTCAGTACAACATAGTGGAATTTGTTTTCTGCCCAATTTGACCCATCCCTGAGGGAGCAGAGGGCAGCCATTGGTGCCCAGGAGGCAGTTGGAGGTTCAGTATCTTGTGTAAGGTTACTTTGACACATGTCCGGGCCGGGGTTTGAACCCACACTCTCTGACATGGGAGGCGAGATCTCTTGCCACTGAGCCACGGTCACCAGTTGAAGTGAATTATAATAAGTAAGATCAAACAAAAGAATTAATTAAAACTTCCATTTCAGGATGAGACATGGAGCCAAGCTTGGCAATATTTATCAAGTGGTAAAAACAGGATTCAACCAGAGATATGATGGTGATTATCAGAGTAAAACCTGAGTCAAAAGTTATCCCAAGCACAGATTTAGCGTGGACAGAGGTGTCCTCACCAATACCCAGCAATCACTGAATTGTCCCCACCATTAACTTGATCCAAGGGTGCAGAAATTGCATCCCCACTATCACCTGCCCAGTGGACCTAGGAGCTGTGCTGCTGTGCGCGGACCTGTGTCCAGGGGAAGGAGTTGTGTCTGCATCGACCGGTGTAGGTACCACAGTAGATCCAGTACCTACACCGGCGCAAACCTCCCACGCTGACGGCACCTGCCCTGGGTCTGGATGGACCGGGCTGGACTGGCCATTGTACCTTTGGGCCGGTCCGGCCCTCCCCTGTTTCAGCATGCACTCCAATCCCCCCACCCCCAGCCTGTCCTGGTCCCCACCAATTTCAACAGCAAATTTACACCATTGATCCCAAGGTTTTCTAACAGTAGATTTAGCTAAAGCACCAAGAGGCCCAAAGATCTCTTTTACCTTTACAGTCTTTTTTTTCAGGTGCAATAATAAATATTTCAGTTTTTTCCTCATGCAGTTGAAGAAAACTGTCAGCTCTTAATGAATCCAGACATTTCAGAGAATTCTGATAGGTTGTTTGGAGGATCAGAGATATACAACTGAATATCATCAACATAGCACTGATAGGAGATATCTTCGAAAGATGACAGATAAAGCAGGAACAACAGTGGACCCAGAACAGAACCTTGAGGAACACCAAACTGAACAAGACAGAATGGAATTTGTTGGTAGATGTAGTCAAGAATGTCTATCTATCTGACAAATATGATGATAACCACTGCAGCACAGAGCCTGACGATCCAGCTCAACACCACAGTCTATCCAACAGTATCTGATGGTCAACAATATCAAAAGCTGAGGTCAGGTGTAAGTGTGTTTCAACAAGTGTCTTGAAAAACTCATGATAAATGTTTTGGTAACAAAATTTAAGTCACAAGTAGTTCATTTTGTCTGTAAGCAAACCATCTAATGAGCTGATTTGTATACTTTCTTTAAAAGACATGAAGGAGAAAATAAGTTTGAGTGATTTAGCAGGAATTTGACACAGTTTTTGTGCCCGTGTCGTCTGATAATTATTCAAATGTTAATAACAAGTTTCCTCACTCCGTAAATAAGAATTTGTGTTGTTTTGTTTTTTCTGCCCTGTTTGACATACTGTATACTTTGTCCGTTGTATCTATGTGCACTTCCTTAGATGAATGAGGTGGTTTACTGCAAAGCACACAGGTCACACAAAGAATCTGGTCTGCATGCATTCATTTGTGCAGGAGACCGAGCGACCCTAGCAGAAAGGCACGATGATAAAATTCACATCAGTCCGCCTGTATGAACGTATGTTTCCTCCCTTAGTCTCCTTGTTTGTCTCAGATTGTTACACAGATGAAGATGAAATCTCAGCTGCACTTGAACCCTTCAAAATTTGTTCAGAAATCTTAACTTATTTTTTCTATGCAATTGTTGTTTTATGATCCAGATTTACACCGTAGGATTCCATTAAGAAATTCTATTAATTCCCATGAAATAAAATAAAAATTCTATTCCTACATTTCCTCGCAGGGAGTTTGGTCTCTTGTTATCCAGTCGGTTGGTGCAGTCCCTCCATCCTCCTGCCTGCCTGACTGTTTGCTTGGACATGTGGCTGCCATCACTTTATATAATTGGTCATCACTGGCTCCCCCACAATAACCCTTGTGTCAAAAACAATTTTGCCGCTTTCTGTTGGAATTGTGTGTTCTGATGACTTGATAATTGTGTTTTTAACCCTTTAATGCCTAGCTCCAAGTCCTCCATTTTCTTCAGATTAGCTTTATTTTTCACATCCTTTACTTTCACCTCTCCAACCTTCTGACACCAGAGTCCTGGATTTTTCTGCTCCTCCATCCACTTTAACAAAGGTAGCTAAAGATTAAAAGTTTAAGCAAATTACTATTTAATGTTTATTTACTTAGTTATTTCACGTGGTAATGTTTTTTTAATGTATGCTGTAGTTCTTCATAAACCCAACATTAATTGTTTATTTCAAAACATTTGAACAGAAGTTGACTTTTGATCCAATCTTCTGGTCTTGTATTATTTTTATTGCTTGGAGTAAGATTGATAAAAATTAAAGATGAAGAAAAGTTGTAGCTCTTATGAGGAATCATAAAGGCTACTTCACACCGGATCCTGTTGCCATGTGGTGCGAACTCCGCAAGAACGAAAAAACATTGAGTCCAATCAGAGCCAGCACACCAACTTCGGTAAGGCTGCGGTGCGGTTGCGTAGCAAAGTTAACTTTCTGCAACAGGTAAATTTTTTCCGAACGCTTCATGCAGAGTTTCATCAAGTTATACGTGCTCCAGACAGGAAGTGAGATGCTAGCCGTAGCAATGTGGCATTCACAATTGAGTCAAATCTTTTGAACGGCTCTTAACTTTGAACAAGGAGAACCAAGTCTTTGAAAGAACCATTTATTGTTTGTATTAACGTTTGAGGCCGGGAGGCAAATTTCCAACAACACTGGCTCTTTTTTTTTTAGACAATATTTATTTATTCAATAAAAACAAACAAAATATACACACACAAATAAAAAAAATTTAAAAACAAAACTGAATGAAATTTGTATTTAAAACAGAAATCAGCAACATAGCATAGCAACATGGAATCTTCCATTCAATCGGGGAAGCTAATTAGCGATGCACATGTAGGTGTTGCAACAAAGAGTGTTCCCAAGCATAGTTCCACATGATACTTTTCTTTCAAAATATTGCAAAATACCCATAAAGGGACAATTTTTTGAAAGGCTCTTTAGGGGTGAGCCATAAATGCCATCATTACTAGCCGGTGAGGTGCATCCGGTATTTTTCAAAATAAAACCTTTAGCTACATTGCTAAAGTAAACAAGATTTGGATATTTAAAGGACAAAAAAACAACCTAAGACTTAATTAAAGCTTGTATGTGGAGGATTTCAGCAAGAGAGCAGTTTTTGAATCAAACATGCATGGCCCCTCCCTAAACAACCATTCTCCCAACCTCCCGCGTTCTACAACTATACAGGCGTGTGCTGGTATGTGAGTGTACATGATCGCGTGCGTGGTCGCACACGGAGCATCACTCTGGTCTCTCAGCCGGGAACACACTGTGTGTTGTGGCTCTGAGCTCCAGCTCCTGCTCAAACTACGATTACATTGCAGGGTTCAATCATTCACAGCTCACAAATCATGTTCTCACACTGTACGAGGTTCTGATAAGACCTGTCTGTCACTGTGCTTATGAAACGTAGCTCTCGATGTGCAAGCTGCTGCACTGAAGCTCCAGAACCCGGAAATGAGGAACTGCATTTGATCCAAAATGTAATTCTTCACCAAAATAAACGTATATCCTTGGCAAGCCTTGCCATTCTGTGAGAAGAAATGTTTAAAAAAAATAAAATCCCTCAGTAGGCGGGGAATGGATAACTTTTTAGTAGAAATTAGCTCTGATTTCTCCAAGAGCTGAGACTGCAAACAGAGACACAGAGGGTCCTGGGTGTGCGCAGCCCCCACCTCTACAGATTTGAGCAAAGCACATGCACGTTGACTGACAGCTGACAATGTGGAAATTTGAATTCTATTAGCTGAAAAAGTTCACTGGTCAGAAAGAATTCAAATGGAGGACGGAGGGTCTTCAGAAGAATAACAAATGTTGTGGAACTCTACCTTAATATCATAGTTTAGACCTGAAATATAATTTAAAACACAGAAAAATAATGCACATAGGAGCTTTAATCATAACATCAAACTATATAAAAACAAAGTGTGCTTACCCATTGCAGAACAAGCCAAGTGAATAAATAATCCTCAACAAAACGAGAAGACAAGTGTAGCTTTTGTTTACCAACTTCAGTTTATACACATACTTGTTATCGCGTGAACTCGTGTGAACCACTGAGATTTGGTGCTCTAGTGGGAGCAAAGTACCAGAGACATTCGGTAACAAAACAGCAGCTGGTGTGGGGTAAAATCTGGAAAGATTCTGGTGGACCGCACAGCAACCTCATTCAGTGTGAAGTCTGAGAGAGAATCCTCAATAATACAGAAAAAACAAATATAAATACTGTGATTTGAATACTGATTTGCATCTTAGATTTTTGACCTGATGCACACCTGCCTTTAGTCTTCTGATATGAAAAGTGGTTCTTCAAATAAAGAATTAAATTGAAAATGTCACTGAAAGTGGACTGTAAGTCTCAGGATTACCTCATAAGCTGCTTCCAAATCAGTTTTAGGTTCTCTCAGAAAAAAAAGAACAGTGAAGATCTCTGAAGGGAAGTTTACCGGGTTGAGTCAGTAGTTCAGTAAAGAAAAAGTAAAAGTTTTTTCCTGTCATGCCTATATTTGTAATATCCTTTTTTGGGGTACTGGGCCTTCACTGTGCACTTGAATTTAACCATAAAGTGTGCATCTATTCATCTAGAGAAGGTATCAAAACTGTTTTTATGACATGATTAAACATAAAAATGTAATATATACATATAAAAAAGTAACTCATGTTTTGTTTTGTTTTGTTGATGAACACAAAAATTAAAGTTGCAACTTGAGACATTTAACCAGATATTAGTGTTTACATAAATGCCTGAAGAAAGGAGAAAAGCCACAATGAATTCATGTCTCCAGGTCTTGTTTATATAAATCAGTGAAGTTTTTTGGCTGTATCAAATCATTTCACCTGGTTCATATATTATAGACTATTATATCAGTATTAATGCTCACAATGAGGATATAAACGTCTGAATGCATGACCTTCCACTATAAAGTCAATAAAGTTAACACAAAATATTCCAGAATCTGGTCTGTAATGAAACTGATTTTTACAAAATAAATAATCCTAATTTAACCCTTTATCAGAAAGCAGCCACTGTGTTTCTGGACATGAGCTTTTATCCATCAGAAAACCTCATCATTAGTTTGTCTCCTCAGAGACAGAATCAACACACTCATGGATGTGTCCTGAGCCCCCAGCAGAACCAGAACTAAAGACATATTGATAGACCCCACCCATCCAGCCCAGGAGCTATTCACCCACCATCCTTCAGGCAGAAGATTGAGCAGCCTCAAAGCCTAGATAACAAAGCTGAGGGACTGGTTCTTTGCTGAGGCAGTGAGGCTCATGACCTCTGACCCTTGAGCTGTCCTACAGTGGTAACTTCTTTGTTACTTTATCATTTGTAAGTTGCTTAGGACAAAACAAATATGTGAACATAAAGTTTGATTTTAGATGTTTATCCAGTATTAGGTTATTTATTTATTCACTCAATACTACGATTAGATCTCTCATCTCTCTGACGTGATGTTGGATGATGATAAATGAATCCAGATTAGGAAATATGACTCAACCAGGAAAAGAGAGAGAGGAAACCGTCGTTGTGTCCAGGATCCAGTCTGATGCTGTCAGAGTCTGTAAGTCCCTCCACCTGTTTGCTCACAGCAACATCCACTTCAGGTGTTCTTCCTAAACCTCCAGCAGCAGAATCCTTCCAGACCAGTGATGTACTTGAGTCGTGTCAGCATTGTCTCAGAATGAAGAGCTGAAGGAAGCTGGTGGAGACGGGTCCTGCACACCAATGAGCTTTCAGCTGAGCGTCAGACAATACCCTCTCTCTCTCTGCTGATGGACTCATGCCACCAAGCTGTTTTTCTTTGAAGGTTAATTCAGTTCTCAGCAATAAAGTACAGATTAGCTTTTAACAACGGCTGTCTGTGAATCTTGTATTTATCCAGCGTCATCACAGACCAGAGCTTCTGTAGCACCCCAACATCCATCAGTCCAATCCACATCCATCAAACAGGAACCAGTCAGGTCCACATTGTTTCCTAAGAGGTCAATGACGAGTAACGAGTCGTTAGTTCAGTTCTCTTCTTCTAATCAGCATGCTGGTGTTAATCTAAAAATAACTCCATAATTAGGTAGATATTAGCCCTGATGAAAGTGATTGACCTGCTGTATTGATTAGGCAGGCAGGAGGCTCATTCTAGGCTGTTTATTTGTTTTATTAATGAACTTTATTTTAAAGTCAATTGTTGGTAGATTTTTCTCCATAGCTGAGTAGATTCTTACTTTTTTGAACTGTCTTTCACTTGTTTTGTTTTTCAAAACAAATCAAAACTTCAAAAGAGGTTTTGATGAAAGGAACTCAGAGGTTGATGTAACTTTCTCTTCTTAGCACTTTTAAGTGACCATATTTGATCATTTGCTTTAAATTTTGATTTGATTTAAATTTCATTTGCCTACAACTGAAATTGTTATATATTTTATACACACACACACACACACACGCGTGCACATTTTGAAGAGTTAAAAAATAAAAAAAACAGAATGGTTATAAGAGTCTAAGAAGTTCAAAAGTGTGCAAATATTTAAAGAAAAAAGTCAAATAAATGATGACACTCAGTGGTTGAATCTTTAAATTTAAAGTATTTCAGTGATTTTCTGTGTTGTTATGAACCTTTCTAAAAAACAAAACTTTCTTATTTATTTAACTGCTTTTTATAAATTTATATGATTTAAACACTTTTTAAACCTTGCTACTTATATCTTCCTTTATTCATTTTTATGTTTTTGTAAAAGCTTCAGGTTTAGGCTGCAAATCAAAATTTAACTCACAAATATGATCACTTTTTCTTTTATAAAGAGTAAAACACTTGGTATTTCTACAAAACATAAAAAAAAACTATTAACTTGGGTCTGAAATACCATTTTGCATCAGCTGATAACGTATTGTTCCTCTCATCAGGCTCCAGAACTCTCTTCAAGAATCTTCAAAATTCAGACATCAGATTCACCAAAAACCCAGCCTGGCAAGTCACACTATATAAAGTATGTGGATATATAAATAGTACAAAGTACAACGTTTGCAGAGCAAAGCTGATGGTCTAGAATACTAGGCTTCTAAAAATCCATCTGCTGGATGAAATCAGAGAATATCCAGTGTGATCAATCAGAGTTAGAACACTCACTAATCTAAAACATCACTGCCAACACCAAATTAGGGTTTTTAAGAATCAACATTAATAACTCATGTTAGCAGTTACAGATCTTCATCTGAATGTTTTTACTTTAAATGATTTTTAACAAATGTTTTGATTCTGAGAGATAATTCTGTGCCAGGCCAGAGTCAGTCTGAGTCTGATCAGAACTGGTATTGATCATTTCATGTTATCTTGTTATTTACAGGTATTTAAAATAACAACTTACCTAAATCACATTACATACTTTTCTGATTTTACATTACAACCTAAAACATCTAAACAGGCAATGGATTCATTTAGATCAGTTGTAGTCCATTAAAGCTCTTGTTTTAAACTTGATGACAAAAATACACAAAAATATTTTTAGAAATGATATTTTATTGTGAAACTCAAAAAGTAGATGTTTCAACACCACCTGGTTCTATGGTGTTTCTCATCAATCATTCCAACAGCACCTCCTTTATATTAAAGTTAACTCTCATACAGCAGGAAGTTATTTGAAAATAGTTTTTTCATAAATGTGTGTGGATGGTAAACATGTGCATAAGTCACCACATTGTGTCACTCTATTCAGTGTCCCCCACAGTGTGTTCCTATAATAATAATAATAATAATAATAATAACCTTATAATATTTGTTTATGTTTGTAAAGTCAAAACACACATCCACCTGTGTTAGAAACAGTTTGAAATATTCAACAATTGAAAAATGAAGTTCAATTATGATTATGTTTTCCTGCTTGAAAATTGATTTAAAAAATATTAAAAGAAATCCTGATTAAAACTGTGCAAGATTTATCTAACTTATTGCCGTCATAAAATTATCCATAAAACATGGATATCACAAATAAGCACAGTAGCATGCAGACACAAACCACATGTTAAATATGAAGTCGTCCTGCTGAAGCACTTAGAGGTCGTCGTGACGACAGAAAACAAGGAGGAGTGAGAAAATCCTAAATCTCAGACATGAACTGATCTGGGTTCAGTCCCCCAGAGGAACCTTCACAAAGGATTAATATATCCCAGATCATAATATACATGTATATTATTATATTTCAACAGTTAGTATATCACGGTAGTATTTTGTACTAAACAAGTCAGACTGAGGTTTTTATTATTCATGTTCAGTCATAAATATTTTGACACACTTTGACATTCAGATCAATTATTAGATTCACACTTTTTACTAAAAAGCAGAGATGTTTAAACAGAGGGTGGAGTGTGTGTTCAGCTATCACATCGCTGCTGCTTCTAATCCGTGTGTGTGTGTGTGTGTGTGTGTGTGTGTGTGTGTGTGTGTGTGTGTGTGTGTGTGTGTGTGTGTGTGTGAGAATGTGTGTCCACCAGCAAGAGTTCCAGTTTAAACAAATCACAGATCAGACAGTGGTTCCTACAGCAGTCTGACTGATTTATTACAGATGTGTATTTAAAGAATCATGGTTTTATTTTAAATTTTTAATCACACATTTTCTTTTATCATTTTTATTTATTTATTTTTCACACTGGCTTGATTTTCAACCGAAACAAAACTTTAAATCCAAACAGGGACTGTGTGTGTGTGTTTGTGTGTGAGTGTGTGCTGCTTGGAAAACCTTTCGAGTCATCCCTCACCTCTTTGTGTTCCTTTCAAGCAGACAGACATTTTATTTCCAATCTTTTAAATTAGTCTGAATGTTTTCATGCTTTTAGAAGCTCTTTATTTTTGTTTCTGTCTTAGACTTTAGCTTCTCTTTGTTTATTCTATCTATCTATTTTTATTCTACTTTCTTTCTATGTTGCTCCTTTGGTTTAAAAATGTGCAGTCTTTTATTCAAACAAAATAATAAAAATGAAAACCAATACATATATGTTAAAAGCTCTCTTCATATATTTTAACAAATATTTTTCTCTTCTATTTCTTTCAGCTTTTTAAAAGTTTTGCAGTTTGAAAGCCACAGCTCCAAAACCTAATGAGATCCAGGCAGAAATTTGGAGTTAATGGAGACTTCCACCTCAGTAATAATAATAATAATACATGATGCACCACACAGAGATGAGGAGATTTCTTATTTATTTGCCGCCACGTGCTCACATGTTATTTATCTGCAATCACTTCAATGTTCATCACAAACAATTTGTCTACAGTTTAGTTTTTTTTGTTTTTGCTTGCTTTGCATTTAATTGCACCCTCATATAGTAATATGTTAATGGTTTGTTACACTGCACAGGTGCATTCTCCATCTTACACACACACACACACACACATTGAGTGGAATCAGGCTGTAGGAGGATTTGTGAAGAAAAAGAGGGACACCCTTTGGAGCAGTGGGGGTACTGCAGAAGCCTCTAAGACTCAGACTGAATATCACAAAGAGGTTTAGTTTTCTGTGAAAATGATGCCTGAATGAAGCTGCTTCTTGCTGAACACAGGTTAGCTAAATCTGCTGCGACTAGATGAGTGACTGATCCAGGTTTCTGATATGATCACTGGGTCAGGAGTCAGTAGGCTGGGCTCTGCTGCTGTGTTGAACCTCACAGGGAGGATTTCACACACGTTTCCTATAGGTGGGGTTCATGATTGTCTTGACTCCATCAGATTCACACACACAGAGCCTTGAGTCTGTGTGTGTGAATCCAGACTCGTCCTAACAGTAGAGGCAGAGCTCGATAGCACACAACGCCGTCTCCCTCTCTCTCACACACACAAACACCTCAGAGGTAAACTCTTTGTCCGGCATTCTGAGCTGAAACGCTTCCCTATTACGACAAAAGCCAGACTCGCACAATTCCCTGCAACTTTCTAAGTGTTAATTAATCCCAGCCGAGCACAATGCAGTCACAAATAGGTTTTATGTGTAACGTGGTCCACTAAATACAACTAGATGCAGGATGAAAATTGCCTTTTTGGTCTTCATTTCCACAGCTGGGGGCAGGGGGGGGGGGGGGGGGGG
>SSNR01000003.1:255394-372820 GCA_006937965.1 Callopanchax toddi | reverse complement strand
GGGGGGGGGGGGGGGGGGGGGGGGGGGGGGGCAGCACCACTGCCTTTATAGTAATGATGTTCAACTTGGTGAGTTGGTCTCTTTAATGCTGCACCAGGTGTGTTTACACCCATCAGCTGTGTGTGCTGAGTGATATTCTGACTCCACCTGGTTTCCTGAGCTGACTAGGACCAGGAGGCCAACTGAACTCCTAGATCTGCTCACCAGACAAGGCTGTGAATCAGCAAGTCATTAGTTAGAAATTTAAAACCTATTTTCACACCATGTTTTGCTCATTTAGGACCACTGTTGTGCAACAGCTCTAATATTCTATAATAAAACGCAAACAAGTCTGGTAATGTTTCTTTTAGCTTTCATTTGATACGAGGAAGGATAAACGCTATGATCAATTGTATAATTAAAGTAAATATTAAAGGGAAGATTGTTTTCTTTCTCTTGTTATGACTCTAACAGCATGAATCCTAATTGCTGATTGATATAACGGTCTTACATGGATGCCTTCGAGTGCTGCTCATGCTACTTGTTAGCTTGTAATTTACGGTAGCAGCACACTGATAAGGTAATGAGACGCTGCTGGTTTAATATAAGTGTCTTTTTCAGTTCTTTATTAGAAACTGCTGCCTTCTGCTAGTGCTCCACCTAAGCCAGTAAACATTCACTGACACATGTAACCTGTATACTGGCATGAGATGAACTTTCAGAAATGTTTGGGTTAGTGTTTTAACCACATCGGAGCTGGTTGATTGACACCTCCTTTATCCACCTTGATGTTCACATAGATGTCACTCCTTTCTACTAATTTAACTTTTTTTTGGTGTCACAGTTTCATTATAATAGTATATTTTACATGAGTAGCATTTATATCAAAGCAGAAAATGTTCTTTCCATGTGGGTGGGGGGGGGGGTCTGTGTCCTGTTTGGTCCTGGATTCAGTGTCTCTGTACCTGAGTGGTTTTTTTTTTCTTATGTGATTTGTGAGCTTTATTGCATAAAATGAGCAATATTTACTTATTTATATTGAAAATTTCCAATTTTTTAAATATAAGCAATTAGTCTTGTGTACCTATTATATTTCGATGTCAATTATTATTTTCTTCATTAAAAAATTATTGATTTTACTTAGAATAGTAAAAGTCAATAAGATTCAAATTGGAAAAAAGGCAATTAAGGTTTACTTATAATCTTCACTATCATTAAACTAAATAAATAAACTAACTTTTTACTTAATAAGTTTTTTATTTAGTCATTTCAAGTAGGATACACTTAATATCAAGGGGGTAAACTTTTTGGTTGTGCAAATTGTGATGAGGATTTTTTAAAAGTAAAATTTATTAACTGTTTTTTTCCAGTGCACTTTCTAACTGAAAGTCACGAATGGATGGATGGATGGATGGATGGATGGATGGATGGATGGATGGATGGATGGATGGATGGATGGATGGATGAACAGAGTTATGGTATGTTGCTGGGTCAGGGCTTCTAACTGGTTAGGTGTGCAGTAGGTGATGTACGTGATGTTTACGAAACATTTAAATGTGACTAAACAACCTTAGCGTGCTGGAGAATCAGACACATTAAGGAGTGATGATGTGAAAATACTTACAAAACTCAAGAACACAAACTATACACCAAACTTAAGATATTCATTTATTTCTAGAACTCAGACAAAGCCAGAAAAAATTTAGAAAAACAAGAAGTTGTTTTGTCATTCTGTCTGTGCTTTCATTCAACACAGTGCACAATTACAGTATGTTTTAGAGGCACACTATGCAGTTTTGGCTTGTTTTTAGCACCCCCTAGTGTCTGTTTTAAATCACTGTCATGAAAATATTAGCATTGTCTTTGCTCAGACACACCTAAATCTAACTGTTGAAATGTCTCCTCAGCCTTCATAGTTTTCTACTGGAGCGGTTCATCACTCATTAAAGAAATCAGCTGTGTTCAAGCAGGGAGAGATGGAAAAAAGCAGGAATCATGAGCTAAAAACACTCCAGTGCTAGCATAACAGCTAGTCACATTGGGTTAGCCAAACCTTTGTGAGATTCGTGACTTTGTGAGACTTCAGGGCACCAGACCAGAGACTAAGAAGTGGCAAACGTGGTATTCTGGATACAAGCAGCAGATGGGGCTGAGTGACTTTTCATTAACCCTGTAAAGGGTCATGTTAGCACATACTGGCTCAAGGAAAAGATTTAAAAATATGAAAATGTTACATAGTGGGCCTTTAAGGCCTCAGCAGTTAATTACAAACAAATTAGACTAGAGCAAGAAAAACAGTAACTAAGAACAAAAAAGCGTAAATAAAATAAAAAGAACAAGAAACATAAACATGAAGTTCAGTTCTGGACTCTGGTCCTACTGAAACCTTGACTACCAGTTGTGATTGTTCTAACTCCTCCTATGAAGGGTCACTTTACTCTGCACAGAAACTGCTGTCATTCTGACTAAGGAACTGAAGTAGCGTCAACAGATTAAATGTTGGGGGTTATTGAGATAGAAAATGGCTGCCGGTTCATGTCCTGGTCTAAGTAAATGCTATAAAAGCCAATTCCAACATCTTAATGGCCTTCATTCTTCTTGGAGGGGGTGAAGGTAATTATAAAGTTCATTACAGTAATGAGATAGGCAGTGTTTGAGAGAGAGCCATCAGTAACTAGGCCGAGACACGGCGATACAACTGTTGATCAAGTCACTGGAATAAGACGTGAATGAGGTTAGGACAAGTTCTGATGATGTCATTTGTTCCTAATGATCCAGGGTTTTTTTTTAAATGATGAATTAACCTTTAAGTAGCTTTCTATTAATGCTTTTCATCGTTCTCAGTGGATAATCTTCACTTTAATTTTAGGGATTTCATACTCATAAATAATTATAAAATACTTAGTTCGATGTGTAAAATGGAAAAAAAAGTTTTGTTTTTTCTAAACAAAGAGATCGGGCCCATTAACTATTATTAAATTATTAATATTATTAAAAAATAAAACCCAAACAGTCTGAGGAAATTGAGTTAGCTCACAGATAATCCATTAAACATGAAGACAAGCCACCAGGTTCTGAGTTTTGAGTGCAGATGATCATTGCATTATTCATGTTGTGTCTGTCTGTCATTTAGTTAGTTGAAGAACTACAGCAAAATTAACCCAGCATGCACCTCTTCAGGGGCAGTTTGAGAACAACATCCTGGTGGTAAACTATGAAACTTTTCAACTTCACTGGAAATGTTAAAATGCATCATTAGTCTTAAAACTCATTACATTTAATGAACTCAGTTCAGCTTTAAAGTAGAACCCATTTACTTACAGGAGTAATGAAGAAAAGCTCGGGTATTGTGATAGATTAAAGGCAAATAAGCAAAACTGAAAAACGTTGAATCGTCAAAACCCAATGGCAGTTTGCAGATTTATTGTTACGAGTTCACTGCTGAGCTTCAAGACATTTAACAAAAACGTTTAGTCAGTCAGCTCCGCAAATATCTGAATTTTTATTTTTAAGTGACTGAATCCAGTGGGTTTGGTGATCAGATGCTGATTCCAGTGGGAGTCTAGTTAAACTAAAACACAAAAGTTCTTTTAAAACTTGTAATTGTGAGTGTTGTGCTTTTCTTGTCCTCGTGAGCTTTCCATCGTTAACACGAGCTGTCCAAACTTCATAGTGTCCTGAGGGATCTTTAACTCTAAAGGGGAGAAATAGGAACGCCGTGGAACGAAGACAGATTCAAGTCCTCGCTCCCTCAGAGGAAAAAAGAGAAGAGAAAGAAAAACTAATTCTGAAGTAATGGTTCATTCTGACTGTGATTTAGACTGTATAAAATATGCCTTATTTCCACAGTGAATATCGCCTGCTTCTTCAGCCTGATTTATTGAATAGAAAGGCTGCATTTGTAATAAAGCAGAAGAAATTATTGCCGTGTTTTAATATTGGAGATTTGATTGAAACGGATACAGGGTCCATTGAAAATTGGACAGTAAATCACTATGTTCCAGTCAGGCTCGCTATTTTGAGAGACTTGCACAGATATTGACAGATAATGGGTTTCTCGCTTTTGTTTTGATTGGTCATTACAGAAACCTTATTTTCATTAGTATTTCTACAAGCGTGACAGTGTTTTTGACTAGGCAACGTGATTTTTGGCTTGAGACGGTTGTGTGTTTTCACAGGGGCAGGTAGCAGCACACCACGTACGTCTCTGTAGGAGCAGCGTTGTGACTCTGAATGGGTACTGCGAACGAGAAGTTCTGTGATGAAGGAATGAAATGAAAACACACACGAGTCTCTTTTTGCTCAAATGCGAATCATCAGTGTCACAAAAACAAACAATCTGCCATCTCCCAGTTAAGCTTTTTTTAATCTAAAAATAAAAATGTAGTAAGACTTCAAATTAGAGCACTCAACTAATGTTTTTTAAAGTGCCCATGACTCCATATTTAAATCACTTTATATTAAACAGGTGTAATCTTTGATGCTTCTAGATTAGCGTTGCACCATTATAACTCAAAATACGCTGTAATTATTTCCTAACGAGCAACTCAGAGATCAGAAGAAAGCGCCGCCTTCCGGTTCTGCTGGGTTTCTCCTTATTTGGCAGCCTGACACTTCTGCTGCAGCAGGGGGCAGTGTTGTCACGTGAAAGAGAAACGAAACTGAAACTAAACACTACACGGTCTATGGTCAATGGCGGCAGCAGCACTGGCGTTCTCCTCGCTCCAGGTGTCGTGAACGTGCATGTGGGCGGAATTGACCATATAAGCAAGTCCGGATCACTATGACCTCATAGCGGGCTGGAGTGAAAAAAACTGTTTGAAACCTGGGTCTGAAATCTGGAAGAACTTCTCACTGGCTGTACTAGGAGACAGATGGATGCCGTTTTTTGCTCTTTCTGGCAGGTTTAAGGTGAGAACTCAATGTTGCAACATGATAGATAAGTCAGAAAACATGGAAAACCATGTCACGGGCACTTTAAGGGAACAATTATTTAATTTCTTTGGAGCTTTGGGATCTTCCAATTTAAACACATGCAAAACTAACACATTTTTCTTCTAATGTTGGAATATTCCTCCATCATGAGCATCAGTCCTTCTAACCCATTATCGAGTTATGCACAAGCTGCTCTCCAGTATCACTCAGCATTATAGACAGAAACTAAAGAGCATTAATGACTGCTCTTGTATTTGATTGTCTATCACTAAAATCAGCCATGTGTATATTTCCTGGAATCATATAAAAATGTTTGATCATAATCCCTGTGAGTGTCCAGAACAACAGCTGATCACTGTATTGATTGTGATGAGGCCCAGACATTTGGCTGGTCCTGCCAAAGCCTCATTAGCAAACTGGGTGTATTTATTGTCCCGTGTCGGTCAAGTCAGCGGAGAACAGAGTCATGGACTATTAATGGTCTCCTGGACATCAGTGTCTCGTGTTTGCTCCTCCTTTTTCCTTCTCTCTCTTCATGAGGCAATTAAATCTACTGTAATGGTTTATTGACACAGTAAATAAGCATCTGCGGTTGTAATCCTTGGATCGTTTATGCATATTAACAAATACTCAAAACTCAGGATTGTTTGAACCAAGGAAATGCTATCGGTTTTGAACATACATGTGTTTTATTAACCCTGTTGTTGTGTTCTAGTCCAAATTCACTCATTTCTTTCAAAAATAAAATGATCTTCCTGGGATTTCATGGACTCCATGCATACAAAACTTTAAATTGGACTGAATGCATTTGAACTATTTTTAAATTTAGTGTTTAATTCAACATCAGTTCACTTGTGGTGTTCATGATAAAAAGTAACTGATCATTAAATTGATATGTGAGATATTTAGTTTATGAAAGAGACTTCTGCAGGTGCATCATTCCTCACAAACACATACCTCACTCCCCTTCTTGGCTTCCATGGTAAACATTTCCTGGGTTGGCCCTGGGTTCTGTTCCCTGTCAATCATAAAATACTTTTAGATAAGTTACACAAATATGGTTTTAGAAATACTACTTACAAATGGTTATCCAATTATGTTTCTAACAGAACTCAATTTGTTTCTGTTAAATGTTCTTTTCTAACAAAGCTAAACTTCAGTGTGAGGTCCCACAAGGTTCCATTTTAGGTCCTTTGTTGTTCCTTATTTATATACATGATATATTTAATGTCTCTGACATGCTATCTCCCATTATGCTTGCAGACGACACAACTTTAGTTATGTCACACTCAAATCTTGATACATTGATTGAGAAAGTCAGTTATGGTTTATCTGATAGATGGTTCAAATTGAATAAATTATCTTTAAATATTTAAAAAATCTCATTTTATTAGTTTTTAGTGGGAGAAAATGAAACAATAAAGGAGTTAAACAAATTAAAATTGAATCTGATGAACTGCCACAGTTATGCTGGAGTTATTCTTGATGAGAACTGGAAAATGCATGTTGATCACATTAGTAAAAAGATCTATAAGTCAATGGGTATAATAAGGAGGGTGAGCCATCTTGTTTCTAGAAAATGTCTTCAAATATTTTACTACAGTCTTGTGTATCCATATCATTGTAATATAATGTGGGGTAGTACCTTCTCTACTACTCTGGACAAGATTTTACTTCTTCAGAAACACTTCGTTAGAACAGCTAAGATCAGAACCACGAGCTTCTGCTCTTTTATTTCAGAAACTTTATATATTGACTATTTATCAAGTGAATATCCTACAAAATGACAAAATACCTAAACAGTTTAATCATTTTTTAAAAGCCAACTCATCCATTCATTCTCATAATACACGTCAGTTATTGTGTCTTCATCCCCCAAAATATTTCTCCTCTAGGATAAGTTTCCATCTGCTATAGGGGTTAAACTCTGTGGAACCGTTTTTCTCATTTGGCCACTCAGTGTTCTACAATGGAAGCTTTTAAAATACTGTTGAAAAACCATTTAATAAAGGGAGAGTAGAGTCAGTCATTTTACTTTTTAACTTCTTTTATACAGTTTTATCCTTGTTTTAGCATCTTGTTTTTAGCCTTTTGTGCTTATTTTATTGTAATGTTTTCAATGATGTTTTTATTCTTGCATCATTATTTCTTGTTTGTTTTTGTTCTGTTTTTAAGGACATTGTTCCTGTACATTTTAAATTATTGAAATTTTATTGGTGGAGGCTCTAAATAAGCCTAACTGCTATTATTTGTGTATTCTTATTGTGCAAAAAAAACAAAAAAAACATGCCTGAACCACCTCAGTTGGCCCCTCTTGACGTGGATGAGCAGCAGCTCTTTTCTGAATCCTTTCAGGAAGTTAGTTCCTCACTATATTTATAAGGAGGAGTCAAACCACCCAGAGTAAACTTGTTTCGGCAGTCTTCATGATCTTGTTTTTGTTTTGTTTGGTCATTACTTGAATTTAATGAATGTAGGTGGAGGTTGGAATACAGATCAACTGATAAATTGAGAGCTTATCCTTCTGGTTAGACCAGTTTTGTGTCTGGTGTTCCCGTCTGCCTATATATTTCAAATCACTAACACTGATTTTGTTTTGTTTAATGCTTTAATTTAAATAACTACCGAATTCCAGGTAAATAACCACAGAACTTCAGGTAAATAACCATAGAAATTCATGTAAATTACCACAGAATTCCAAGTAGATCCTGGCTGTTTTAAGATGACAGAAACACCTATTTGGGTTGGCCTAACTAGCTGTTAGTTGAGACTAGTCATTAGCTCAGACTAGCCATTGGCTTAGACTAACTGTTAGGTTGGACTAGCTCATCAGTGCTGGATGATACAAATTCTATTTTTCTAAGCAGATGTTGCTCATGAAGCCATCTGCATAGGAACCATTAACTTTAACACAGAAGCACATTGCAAATAGCCAGAAAATCCCTTTAAGGTCTCAGGTTGTCTCGGTGACTTCTTACTGTTCCATTTTTCTCACTCAATCAAAACTGAATTTCTGTCAGAAGAGCAGCAACACATTTCCATACTCAGAACTACTAAACATGCAATTCTGCACAACTATGAGACTGCTGTCTCTCTTTTTTATAGCTGTGACTGGGAAAGGACTCCGTATTTCTTGACCCCAGGCTCTGTTTTTGACAAGAACAGTCTCTTTTGTCAACTTGAGAGGAAACCAGATGGGAGTACAACAAAACAGGCAATATGAGGGTAAGGCTGAAGAAATTTCACTGTTCATGCACACTCACACTTCTACACACGTTTCTTCTGTGTGTGTGTGTGTGTGTGTGTTTTTCACATGGCAGAGAGTAGGGTTCCAAACTGTAAGAGGATTAGCGACTTGAAAAAGGTAGCCGTCATTTAATTGAAGGCTTACCAGCAGCCAGAAAAGGCTTGCAGTCAAAGTGAAGGTATAACCCAGCCCAGAACATCCTGTAGAAACCACATTTGCCAAAGTCCATGTGTTTCCCTCCGCCTGCCTTGTCTGCTTTCCTCTCAACCTTAGAGGCATGCATCACATTTTATCACTGAGCCTCAGCTTCTTAAAGACGTTTACATGTTTTGCAATTTTTAATCTCTTCAACTCCCTGAGAACGTTTCCTTCAACTCATATTATTCAAAAGCTATGATCTTTGGAAACTGCTTGGACCCTGAGTTCCTTTTCCCTTTGCCTGGGAGAAAGCTTGGAGCATTTAGAGAGTTATGATATGTTAAGAGCAATATCTCCCTGCGTAACAATTTTAACTAGATTGACACTATTCAGCCTCACAAATGGAGGCTGTCAGTAAGGCCAGTTGGACTCTTTCACAGACTACAGTAAGGAGCCAAAGGAAGTTCAAAAAACCTATTTTAGTTAGTTTTAAGTCACAGCACATACTGGACAATATAAACACTTGCTTATTTAAGCTGTACAAGATGTGTTGAGGCCTACAGCCATGGCCAAAGAAACAAAACACAAATATTATCCATCAGGAAAATGTGCTGCATCAGTTCTTATGACTTCAAGAAGATCTAAAGATGAATTATAATTACCGTATTGACCCAAATATAGAACAAGGTTTTTTTTTCATTGAAAATAATGTAAAAATGTGGGCTTGTCTTAAAATCAGGGTTTAACCAGTGACACATGCTGATAGTAGTTTGAGGTGATTACATGACTGCAACAGTGAAGGGTGCCAGCATTTTGTAAAGCCGGCGCTGTCTTGACCAGACTGGATTAAAAGTGGGGCGAGTTAATGTCACACTGTGAAAATTTGTTTGTTCTGATTTGAAGATTTATTTACATTTCTCATTTTTTCTACTTTACTTGCAACATGTTTTGTTTGCATCTTTAATCAGTGTTTTACGGAAGCCCTGAATTTATTCCACTAACCCAGCCTTGAGAGGCAAATGGAAAAATATATTTTACTGTAGTTAGGCTCATTTTCTATTTTTCTTGTAATTCTTTTATAACGCCACCAGAGGGTGGAATTCTTTTTTTTTCCCTCTCTACTCTTGGAGCACTGAAAAGCAAAGAAAAAAATTATTTTAGAGATGCTAATGCTAATTTTGCTAATGCTAATGCCTTTTTGTTGTTGTTGTTGTTGTTCATAGTCTTGGAGCCCAAAAGGCAGGAGAAAAAATATTTTGGGAGATGCTATTGCTAAGGTTTTTTTCTTTCATATTTTGGACCTCTGAAAGGCAAGAAAATATTATTTTGCAAGATGCTAGTGCTAATGCCCTATTTTTATTTTTTTGTGTAAATTTGCAGCCCTGAAAGGCAACAGAGATTTTTTTTTTTGTAGATGCTAACGCTAAAGCTAAAATGGTTTATCTGTGTAATACTTATTCTTGCCACCAGATGGTAAAATGAACCTCTGGTTTTCCTTGATACAAACCATGGAAAAACGGAGCTCTGAACTAAGCCAACCTCTTCCAGGCAAGTTTAAATATATCTATCTACTTTATAAATAATGTACATTTGCACATTGGTTTGAAAAGGGTACATGTTCATTTCATCTTCAAACTAGTTTAAATGTTTCACATAGAGGTGACAGGCCGGCGCTCTTGTGCTGTTTGATTGTGCTAATTTGCAGCTGCTAATAGCTCATGCTAAGTAATCAATCTGGCATGAGAGAGAGAGAGGCAGGGTAGCTTCCCTCTTACTCGATCCACAGGTAATTTAAGTCATTTCATAACAGCCACTATTTCTAAATGTAGCCTACTGTTTATAGTGTTTTTATGTGTTTACTGCTTAGAATTTTCAACTCAACACCGATTGTCCAGATCTCGCATTCAGCTTATTCTAAAACCAAATTGTGTCACGTGACTCTTAATTTTGCATGTCATGAGCAAAGTTCTGACAGTTTGCGCAATAATGGTATTTTTTTGCTCAATTTTTGTTCAGTATCTCTAGTGTCTTTCCTGACAGAACCCCACACACACTAGAAGATGCATTACAGATCTTTGTAATTGCATTAATAGGCAAATATTAAAATGGTCCATAATCACGATATTATTTAAACAACTCAAATTTTCAAATAATTATTTAAAAAAAATAAAGTTTAGTATTTTTCTGAAGATTAGTCTTGAAAAGGGGGGAGGTCATATATTCAGGTCAATACTGTATTAACAACATCTATTTTGACATAAAAATAATCTTTATCCTCCCACTAGCATTTCCCCCTCCCCAAGAAAACCCTCCATCCTGCCTGAATGACTTCCGGCCAGTAGCACTCATTTCAATCATGATGAAGTGCTTTAAGAGACTGGTACTGTCCCACATTCAGAGCAGCATACCAGTCCCTACAGACCCCCCTGCAGTACGCAGGCACAATAGGTCCACCTCCGACGCCATTGCCGACACCCTCCATGTCTCCCTTTCCCATCTAGAAAATAGACACCTATTTCAGGATACTCTTCATTGACTACAGTTCTGCCTTCAACACGGTCATCCCCCTCAAACTTACCCACAAACTGTCAGCACTCGGACTTCACCTAACCCTCTTGGACTTCCTGGTGGGTAGCAGGCCCCAGTCTGTCAGGATTGGAAACAGGACCTTAGCCAGCATCATCACTAACATCGGTACATGCCAGGGCTGCATTCTCAATCTTATGCTCTACACCCTGTTCAGCTATGACTGTGTTGCCTCCCACCCTGCAGATGACACCTCTGTGATAGGATGTATCATTGGTGGAGATGAAACAGCCTAAAGGAGGGAGGTGGACAAGCTGGTGACATGGTGTGGGGACAACAACCTCACTCTCAACGGGCAAAACAAAGGAAATTATAGTGGACATGAGTAAGACCTCATCAGCCACTGTTTATCCGGGACCTTGAGGTGGAGAGGGTGAGCAGCTTCAAGTACCTAGGGGTCCATATCAGTGACGACCTCACCTGACACCACACAGGTGGTGAAGAAGCCTCAAGAGCAGCTGTACTACCCGAGGAGGCTGAGGAAAGTTGGCATGTCATCAAGGATCCTCAGCAACTTCTACAGTTGTGTTATTGAGTCTTTCCTGACCACCTGCATCACCGAGTGGTACAGCAGCTATACTGTGAAAGATTGCAAATACCTGCAGAAAGTGGTAAAGACTGCATCTAAGGCTACGTTCACACTGCAGCCAAATGCGCTTCAAATCCGATTTTTTTCCCTCATGCGACCCATATCTGAGTTTTTTAAGACAGTCTGAACGGCACAGATCCGATTTTTTCAAATCCGACCCAGGTCACTTTCATATGTGGTACTGAATCGGATACGTATCTGATGTTTTTGAAAGCGACTTCAGTCTGAACGGACATGTCGCATTGAATCCGCCTCGTACGTGACCGACAGGAGACAGACCGCTAAATGCGCCGGCGGAGGGAAACGCTCCAACACGTAGAGCTGATACTGGAGACGGAGACAGTCGGTGGACAGAAAGTGAGGTTTAGGACTTGATTAGTAATATATTAGGTGACAATTCTGTTCAAGTGAACTTAGCGCCGTGGCGTGGACTCGCGTTTCTGGGAAGCGCTGTGGCGGTCCCCGTGTGATGAGTGATCTGACGGACTAAAATGGTTTTTAATCAAAATAACGGTGCGAGCGCGAGGTGGCGCAGCGCTGATGTCTCCGGTGTATTTCAGCCTTAAAGATATCTTACCGTAATTGGGCCATGTTCAAGTCCAAAGCCATTTTACTTCCGTAAACAGAGAGAGCACGTTATGTGTGACGTCTTGTCATCGTCTGCGCATGCGGGCCGCTTTGGGGCCGTGATTCGTTCACACTGGAGACTGTTTGCTGTCGCATTTCAGTTGTAGTGTGAACAGCCAGACAAAAAAATCGGATTTGATTAAAAAATCAGATTTGAGCATTAAGACCTGCAGTGTGAACGTAGTCTTAGATCATCGGGACACCACAACCCTCTCTGCAGAGCATTTACCACCAGGGAGACCACAGAAGAGCTGCTTCCATCATCAAAGACCCCACACCCCCCCAGCATAGACTGTTCTCACTCTTACCCTCAGGCCGGAAGTATAGAAGTGTGAAATGCAGGACTACAAAATTTAAAAACTCTTTCTTTCCTACTGCTATCAGACTCTTAAACAGCTAAGCTGTGAGTCCCCCCATCCCCAGGACACTGCACCTTCAGATTCTTAAATTACTGAACTGACAGCTCCTCTCATAGACACTTCGTCTTGTCATTGTACCATAACGTAGAACGTTTCTATTGGTTGTATCAACAATTATCATCTGTGTTATATTTGTAAGTTTAAGACACCGATAAATCTATGTATTAATACTCAGGAAGCTGATAGTGGGCAGCATTTGTTTTTTCAGCCATCTTGATACCGCCTTACACCTGAACCATATGACATATATCATCACGTCTCTACGGTGGCCTACTTGTCCAATATGTTACATCCCCTTCTTTTAAATGAAAAACTGCCTAACTACCAAACAGAAAAGGCAAGTGATCTGGCATGCACCAGGTAAACTTCATAGTAACAAACTTAGAACATATTGATATGCAAACAACCATTTTCAGATATGACTGCTGCACCACTGAACATTATACCAGCTTCAACAAAAAACATATTTAACATACACATAACGTTTTAACATTTCCACATTTATGTAAACACATTTTATTTTATTTTTATTTTTAGGGCATCGATCCACCTACACCTTTTACAAATCCAGTATTTGTCTTGGCCTGACTGTGTGGCCGTATCTTGTCGTGTAGGCTGACGCTGTCTCATCATTTGCTGTATGGCGCTCTGGCTCTGTGTGCACTGGTTGTGTGTCGTCAGCAGGTGCTCTGGTTTACTTGATCTATGTGCATATTCTGAGTCTCTGTCAGATGTGCTCTGGGAGGTTGTGGTGTTTGAACCTTCTCTGCTCTCACGCAGGTGTCTCCTGTTGCATCTGAACGTTTGTCCATCGCTGTTTTGGATGTGGTAACTCCTTTGAGTCTCTGCTAACCCTGTCACAGTTGCAGGTTTCCATGTGCTGTTGTCTTGTTGGAAACGAACTGGTGAGCCGACAAGTAGGTTAGCCAGCGACTTCGCGGATCTGTCATAGTATATCTGTTGGCACTCCTGACATGCTTTTCTCCTACTCTTGACTAGTCTCTGGTGAGCTATTTGTGGCTTTAGTTGCTTTGATGTTGTTGGCAATACTGAGCAAAGTCTGCGGCTCATTAGAAGTTGTGCTGGGGATTTGAGGTTTTCCACAGGTGTGTTCCTGTGCTCCAGTAGGGGTAAGTAGTGGTCTTTTCCACAGGTTCTGGTCTTATCCAGTATGCGCTTGGCTGTTTGCACTGTCTTAGCGAGACCGTTGCTCTGTGGATGTTACAGGCTTGACGTAACATGTCTGAAGTCCCAGACCTTTGCAAACACTCTAAACTCTGCTGAGTTGTAGCATGGTCCGTTATTGCTGATTACTGTGTCTGGTATTCCATGTCTTGCAAACGTTGCCTTGCATTTTGAAGTGACTGCTGCAGCTGTGCAGCTGTTCCGCATTTCCATCTCAAAATATCGATTGCAGTAGTCCGTGATGACGACGATGTAATCTTTCGAGTGCCATGAAAACAGGTCTACCTGCCATGGTCTTTCTGGTATGGCATGTGAGATCAGTGGTTTTTTTGTGTTTGTATATAGGCGTTCTTGGCATACTTCACAGGTTTTTACTGACTGTTCTATTTGCTGTCCTATTTCATGCCAGAAAAGGATTATGCTAGCATGATTTTTGCTCCTTTCAATGCCCATGTGGCCCGTGTGGATGCGGTCAAGCATCTCTGAGGGTTTTAGGATTATGAATTTTTTCTCCTTTGAATAGTATTCCGTTTGCCTCTGAGATCTCTTCTCTGTAGTTCCAATACTCTTGGATTTTGAGTGGACTCTTCCGTCTCACATCAGGCCAGTCTGACTTTACAATTTTTTCAGTATGATTAGCTGAGTGTCCTGAGCTGTTTCCTCTCTCTCATCACTTGCATTTTGTTCTTACTCACAGGTACATTGTTGGTGAGTGTGTGAACTTGAGCTTTGAGACCTTCTGTGATACTACAGTATTGTCATCATATTGTATCGACTTTCTTGACAGTGTGTCTGCCACTGGTATTTCTCTGCCAGGGCAGTGGATGATGTGGATGTTGTAGCACTGAAGTTGCAAAATCATCCTTTGTAGCCTTGGTGGTGCTGCAGCCAGGGGTTTCTTCAGAATGGCTTCCAAACGTATATGGTCGGACTCTACAAAAATGTCTTTGGTCAAGGCATATCCTTAACTTTCCACTTTGTGGTTTTTCTACTACTAGTGCATTCACCCATTATGTTGGCTCTGTTACTTTACATATGATGTTAGTCCTCCATCCTGTCTAGCTCCTGCTTGAGCCTTTCTCGCAGTCCGATGGGGACATGTTTTGGTGGGTTTTGGCTACTGGTGTAATGTCTGGGTTGACGTGGAGGTGACATTCACCTGGAAATTTGTTGATCCCTTGGCAAACATCTGCATACTCATTTAGTAGACTTTGTGCATCGTCTTTCTTTTCCACTGCGTATATTAGCTTTATCAGATTCAAGTCGAAACTGGCTCTCATGCCCAGTAGCGTAGCCAAAAATAGATTTTCAGCCGGGCCTAATAAAAAATGGGTGGGCCCAAAAATATAATTGAAAATAAGTGTATTTGTAAATGTCCCTTTCGTTTAAGCAGATCTGTGTCTATACAGTAATTCCTCATTTATTTTGGGAGTTACGTTCTAAAAATAACCCGCAATTGCGGTGAAATCCGCTGTTTTATATTTTTACAATTATTCCAGAAGTTTTAAGGCTGTAAAACCCCTCACTACAAACTTTATACACTTCTCTCAGACAGGCATGAACATTTTCACACTGATCTCGTTTAAACACAACCTGACCATCAGAACGGCTGAATAAATAACTTCATTGATGTTTCTGATCGCGTCTGACGGACACCTGCTCGTTGCGGTAAAAAAAAAACACACACACAGCTGATGCTGAGAAAAGTGATCTGAGAGCTGCTCTGTGTTTATCACTAGAGGTCTCAATTTCAGCCCAAGCCATCGGGTCAGGTCAAATACGTTAATTATTTCAGGTCGGACAGAGGGAGAGAGAGAGAGAGGAAAAAGAGAGGAGCGGAGAGCGCACGTTTGGAGACATCATGCTACTGTCCATGGTTCTGATTCTGCAGTCTGTCAATCAGTTAAAAACATATTTTCTACTTGTGAAAGTGTAGATTTTCATTCCCACCTTGCTGCAGAAAAGAAGCTCGTAAAGGGAAGGGAGCATAAGGGCGCTACAGTAGCGCCGCTACTTATCCAGACTCTTGGTCAGCACACGGCGCGCAAAAGGGTCAGGACGCACTGCGCTTCGCTCCATAGAGGAGATTGTCAGGACGCATGAACACTGCGCTGTAAAAAAAAGTTTAAAGCATGCAAATTTGCACAAAACATTCCGCAAAAGTACAAGGCTGCAAAATGTGAACTGCAAAAGAGCGAGGAACCACTGTCAGAAACCGACAGAAAGATCTTTGAACAAAACATCTAAATTCCAAAGCACATTAACCCTGTAACACAGGACAGGTCCTCCACTTTTTGTTTTTTGAAACATTTTGAAATGAAGATTTGTTTTGCCATTTCTTAAATGCTTTGGTTGACACTACAAGTCACAACAGCATAAGCGCTGTTACCGTAGCTTGTCTGGAGAGTTCCGAAATTATTCAAAATAGCCAATGAGAGCAAGACTTACAAATGATATAATAGTTATGAAATCACCACAACACATTCATGCTGTTATTGATGTCAAATTTACTCTGTTATATTTCACTTCATGATGACTTAAATGAGATCCCTCAAAAATAAAACAAATACCATATTTGCTCACATATAAGGCAAGGTTTTTTCATTAAAAATAATTTTAAAAAGGGGGGGTCGTCTTACTTTCGCGCCCCAACAGGGGGCACATGCTTTATGTTCAAACGACAGAGGCGGCGCCTGCAGGAAGCAGCTCTTAGACCGCGAGCAGTCCCAGACATCCGCTCCACCTTAAAGTTACAGGTCCACTGAGGATAAAAACACCTGATGGCAAAGTCCAGCTCCAGCTTCTGGCGTTTTCAGACTAGTTTGGGTTTTTGGTTCGGTCCGGTTCTGTTTAGTACGTATGGAGCCGACACCTTCTGTCGGACCAGTGGACCCGCGGCGGCTGCAGTGTTTTCAGCGTGAGCTCTGGACAGGTGAGCGCGGCGCTCGATTCACACACGCATTCTTCCTCAAGCCTGAAAAACACCTGAGAATCCAGCACTGCCTGATGTCCACACACAAGACCGGTTTCTGAAGCTGCGCGCGCACACGCACACACACATACACACACACAGTCTCAGTGAGAGAGAGGAGAGAGGGAGGGCCCACACAGCCAGAGTAAGGAAGAGAGAGCTTCTTTTTTCTCTTTTTTTCCCAATTGACTGAAATGTTGTCACATAGAACTTTAATTCATGTCTGATTAATAAGCAAATATTAAAGCAGTCTATAATTAAGGTATCATATAAATTATTTGCTCAAATTTTAATTTAAAATAGTTTCTTTATAAAGTGAATTTATTCTTTTTTCTGAAGATCAGTCTTGAAAAATGGGGGTCGTCTTATAATCAGGGTCGTCCTATATTCGGGCAAATACGGTATATATAATTTTGTTGAGGAAGCCATTTGATTGGGTGGGCCCAGGTACACAGTGGGTGGGCCCAGGCCCACCCATAGCCACACCCCTGCTCATGCCTAGTATTGGGGGTGCTTTGGTACTCACAACGTGGAACTCTAGCCTTTGTGACTGGTTTTTGTACGTGGACATCAGCCGGCATGTACCGCTTAGCTTTAGCCTTTCACCTCGAATCAGATGTTCAGGTATGGCGTTTATTTGGGCACTGGTATCAATTTTGAATTTAACTGTCTGTGTGTCCACTATAACCTCTGCATATGCTTGCTCAGTATTTTCGCCCTCATTTTCAGTTGTGAGCCCGTCAATAACAAATCCTCTGTCTTAACCTTTGTTCGTGTTCGTCACAGCGTGCATTGTTTTGCAGTGAGGTTGTGGGGTGATCCTTGTTCTGCAGACTTTGGTGAAGTGGTTCAGCTTTTTGTAGCTCAAACATTGCTTTCCTTTCACTGGGCACGTTTCTATAGCGCTGTGCTGGCCCCCGCATCTGCTACAGCTGTTGTTAGCCTGAGTTAGCTTTTTGGGTCTCGTTTCCCGGTTAGCTCGTAGTTTGTTGACATTTTTCACATCAATAACTTGCACTTCTTCAGCGGTGCGATACTTGTGTCCCGTCATGTCTTTCATTTGGGCCTGAGCAACCTCGTAGGAGCATGTTATGTCAACAGCTTTCTCTAGCGAGAGGTCCGCTCTGTAGCTAAGTAGCTTCTCCTGAGAGTTAGTGGCTATAACAATTCTGTCACCATTTTGTCGCTGTTGGGGTAACCGCAGTCCTTGATGAGTAGTTTCACTTCTGTTACGAATACCTTATCCACTTGGACTCCTTATCCCTTGGAATTTCTCGTGGATTCGGTATCTGGCGTATATTGGGTTGGATTTTGGGGCTAATTTACTTAGCGTACATGTTGTAGTATGTTTCCAGCTTCTTAGCTTCGTCAGCTCCCAAAGTCCAAGTGTTGAACACATCCCTGCCTTTCTCCCCAACCCGTAACAGATAGCTGCTCTTGCTCGTCCCTCTCTCATAGCGGTCCTGAGACAATCAACTCGGCATGCGGCTTGAATTGCTGCCATGCTTCCGGCAAATTCTCAGAATCCCAATCCATCCTGGGTGCCGCGACGCCGAACATCTCCATTTCCCATCTTGTGGTGAGTACCGTACCTCTACCCTGACAACATATTATATTTGTAAGTTTAAGACACCAATGAATATATTTAATAATACTCAGGAAGTCGATAGCAGGTGTATGGTGTTTGTTTATTTAGCCATCTTGATACCTCCTTACACCTGAACCACGTGACATATATATCGTCACATCTCTACGGTGGTCTGCTTGTCCAATATGTTACAATCTGCACATGCTGTAACTGTACCTACCTGTTACCTGAATCTATTTGCACAATTTTGCACAATCTTAATCATCATATTTAATGCTGACTGTTGTACAAACAGCAATGTAATACACTACTGCATAATTATGTGCAGTGTGTTCATTATTGTAAAGCTTAACTTCTTATCTCTATTATATCTTTAGAAACCTTGAACTCTAGTTTTTCTTATTTTATCTTCCTTTCATATATTTTTTATGTTTATATGTACATATTTTGTTTTTTGACATCCAGTATGGTCGGCAAAGTAAGAATTTCACTGTGCAGGGAAACGTGTTTCTTTACTGCGCATATGACAATAAATATTTGAATCTTGAATCTCTGCAAATGTGAAGAAGGTTTCAGTGCACCCAAGAAAGTCCAGCAGCACAAGGACCATTTCCTAAAGCCAGTCTAGCAGCACCAGGAACATCTCCAAATGCTGATACAGCTTTGAGACCAGTTCAGCTCTTGCTCAGAAACAACAGCAGGTGTAGGAGCATCTCCGGCACAGTGAGAAGACTTTTGGAAGATAGCCTAGTGTAAACAAAGGAAGATATTGACTCCCTGAATAAACTTAATGTAATTGTCAATAAAAGTCTTTGAAGCTCATGCAATACTAGAATTCTACTTCGGTAACCATAGAAACATTTACCAGAAATATCTAAAAGCACTGAAGCAAATACCTTTGTAGAATTCAACACATTGTCTATATGCATTTATGGTCAGTGCTTTATATAGGGCGGTATGCACCGGCACGTAGTACCAGCACCTTTAAAGTTTATCCCTCTGTGTACTGGGATATTATCTGGCTTTCTCTAGCCAATTTGTTGAGTTTTTTTTTTTCTCAAAATAAATCTTTTGTTTTGGCACACATCACATTTGCCATACTTTCAAGTTTATGTAGGTGTTTTAGGTGACAGAGGAAAAGCATTGGAAAATGATCATAGCTGTCAATATATTGAGTTTTTGAAGATATGTTAAAAAAATTGTATAATAATTTGTAAAGTGTCATGGGTTTGTTGGGGTGAGGCCTAAACAAAGAGAAGAAATACATTTCAGAAGGAAACCATAATAGTAGTAGGCTTAATGGAATCTTAACTATAAAATAAATGTATCACTTCTTTACATTTTTTATGTGCTTTTTTGTATATCTTTATTATTTCAATGTTATTTTTCATGTCCATGTTAACGCCATGAGGCCTGAAGTTAATAAAAGTGGCTCCATCACACTTTGAATTGTTCTCACGAGGATCTGATTTAGAACTATGTTCTTTTGTTCGTTGTAATTTCTTTACAAGAAAACTACTTATTTTGATTGATAGATAGATCTATATAAAAATATCACCCATGTTTCTGTCCCATATTTGTATGACATTTAGCGGCGTTACCCTTTAAGTACTGTGTATTGTTTATATGCCATTACAATTGAATGCAGGCAATTAGAGGTATTGTTATAATAAATATGATCTGTCATTGAAAAAACGCTCCTCATATTTCTTGATATGTGATTTTAGGCCACCTCTTGTTGCTTTTACTACTACTAACTTGACTAATGTGTCAAAGTGCACCATCTCTTTTGCTCAGCTAGCATATGCCAGTTTAGGAATGATGAGTAGAAAAGCTACAGGTTGCATAGCAACTAGAGAACCTCATGAATGTGGAAGAAATTCAATTAAAACTTGTGTTACTGGCATGAATGTCTCAAAAGGACATCAATAATGTTCTATTACCAGTGTGAGAAAGTCCAGTGTTTGAAGGGAGACATCAGCTTTGACTTGATGTTTTGGGTCACGCACCAACCCATTAGACCTCACTTTTTATTTTTTCAAAGCAGACTTACTATTTCATAGACTTGTATTAACTTTTTGATCCATTACTTCTCTGTTTGTTTAACCAGATTTATTACTTTAAGTGTATCAACTATTAAAACTTGAAGTAAATAATCTCAAGTATCAGATTCTAGTTCCTGATCAGATCAATATGGTGACACTCAGCTCCTGATTTATATTATCTACTCTCTCTCCTGTACTGATTTTATTAACTTTAATGTTCTGAAGGACTGTATTCTGCTGGTCTATGATGTCATAAAACATCTGAATAATGCAAGTATTGGACTATCAGTAGATATTCAAATTGCTACCAGGGGCAAAATAAAACTTGATCAGCATATTCATAGTGGTGAATGCTTAAAATGTAAAGAGAATCAGAATTAGTTCTGAAATTATTTAAAGAAAACATTTATCTTTGTGTTGATGGTTAGTTGTAATAACTTATTATTACGGCATCATATACAGTATCTGTATCATAAATAATGACATGGTGAACCATTTAGATCCTAGATCAGCTTTTTTAGCTAAAACCCAGGAACTCAAATGGCATCAAGAAGAACATACATATATTTCTCAGGAGACAGTTAAAATGTGGCAACAAAGAACTTGAAGCTCAGCCACCAGTGACTGTAAGATGCTTCCTGTGTTTGATTTAATCTACAACATGCATTTGTAATTTCATGGTTTGATTTTCTAACCAAACGGTTGTGTTTACCAGGTTTGTGTATTTTGTTTGAGCTGGTCTGATATTTGTCAGTCAGCTGCCTCTGCAGACATGCTCCAAGCATCCCAAGGCAGATAACAGAGCAGCTTGTGTTCTCGTTGTTGTAAAACCTAATTATGTGCACCTGGGGATTGTTGTGATCCATTGTGTTTGACTGTGTCATTGAAGCATAGATGAACTCAGAACAGATTTCTGCTACTATCAGACTTAAATGTCTATGATGACTTTTAACTGGAATAAAGTCCAAGCAAGCAAGGTTAGAAATGTCTTGGATGGAAATTGAAGAGTGTGATATTCAAAGGACAAATTTTACCATGAGTAGTTAGTTTATTGTGGATTTTTTAAATGCTGATTCATCCTTATCATTGCTAACAGTCAGACAACTGCACAATACCTATTTGACCCAATCTGCAATGGTCAAAGTGCCCACACGCAGATATGGCACTAAATCCTGGCTCTAAATTGTTGTAATGCGGTGATGAAACCCACAGCCAGGCTCTTCAGTAATGAAAATTACAGTGTAGCTGTCATCATTGATGGCTCAGCCAAATCACACAGCTCTGACTTCATGGTCAAATGCACCTGGTCAGCTTGTTGAATGCAGGCTCGTTCAGTCTCCAAGCCTGTAATTGTCACCATGATACCAGCACTGTTAGTATTGATCCACACATATGATTGCATGTGAGAGCAGACTCAGCCAGTAGGAACAGAGGATGGCCGGTGATCTTTAACATCATAGTGTGACCTCTCATCACTCGTACCTCACAGGAACAGAAACAATGTTTTATTCATTCACGTATTGATAGAGTGATTGGGTTGGGCTGATGAATGCTATGATTTGGTGCCATTAACTCTTAAAGACAACAATCTTGTGGGAGTTAGGGTTTTTTGGAGTGCAGTATTTACTGCCAAGCAGACAGCATGATTGCAGACAAATTTTCAGTGAAAATCAGGCAGTAGTGTCAGAAACAAGAGGTGCATCAAGCTTAATGACAACATTACAAAGGACTAGCACTATGCTGCAGAGAAGGAGTAGTTTATTATGGAATATAATGAATATTTTATCCCATGTGAAAGATGTTTTTGAAATAGTCCACCAACATCAACTTTGGAACAAAAAAGTGAACTCATATGGAAAACCTCACAATTTCACATTTACAGTTAACCCCATGTATGTAACCCTATGAAATGTTCTGGACATGTTTCTTGTGTGATTTTGGGACATTTTTAACATGTTTATGTGATTCCATGTGGCCATGCATTTTACCACATGGGTAAGAAAGTATGTTAAATTCATGTGTTTACCCATGAAAGTGGAGGTGGGGTGTCTGTAGCAGCTATTCTCAAAGCCTGGACTGTGGTCCAGATCTGGACTGAACAGCAAGTAAATCTGGACTCAGCTCACACATCTTAGGAATGCACTGCTATGATGTTCATGTTTACTACATTCAAAACAATAAAATATTTGTTTTGTAAGATGGAACAGGTTTTAGATGTTTACGGTGATCATGGTTTGAGATAGCCTGGCAAGCCAGACTATATGAATATACATGTATCGTATGGCCACGATCCATTGCTGGGTTTCACATGACGTAGCGTTGACGTCACCAAATGCAGATGTGGGTCAGGAAGTAACCGCCGCTGAACAGAACCCTAATGTCTCTGTTGACTCGGCTTCAAAATGCCAAAATTCTGTGTGGTCTACGGTTGTTGCAACCGCTCTAATCGGGAGATAGACAAACGTTTTTTGCATGTCCCAAAAGTCAGATGTAACAAAGGACTTAATTTCAAAAAACTTACTGAAAGAAGACGGCAAGTGGATCAGTAATCTCCGGCTAAAAACACAGAAGCAGACAATGCTAGAGTTTGCGGCGATCACTTTCTAACAGGTAAGGGTTTACTAAATGTACTTCTAGTATTTTATTGAACATTTACTTAGAAACACATCTATAAAAATGGCAGGTAAACAAGTCTGATATTGTTTTTATGTGTCCTAACTTATTTCTACCACAAATAGATTTGAGAGTCAGATATTTTAAAACTATATGGGTCATGACCTACGTATATGAAGATGTATTTTTTCACGATATCGCGTCTGTGCCAGCCCATTTAAAGCCTTAGTATAATCGCTTTCATCATCGCACTGTGTTTTGTTGTGGCGCAAAACACTTCCTGCCCCATTTGAGTTTCCAGGTCAAATGAGTGAAACCCAACAATTGAAACAACTCATTCATAGGGGCTGGATCAACGTTGTCCATCAAACTGTCTTCACATGCTATGATAGCACTAGGACCAATCAGAGCTGTTTAGCAACAACCAGAACCAGCTGGTCAATTAAACTTTTACCATGTCCTGTTGGCAAAGCAGCCAATACATCCTTTATCAAAATGAAGGACTTAAGTGCCTCTTTAAGTTTGCGTCATAAAAAAAGCCCAAATCTAAATCGTCTAAAGTTGATGACAAAGCCGTTTCAAATGAGCGCAGTTCCCGAGCTGTTGCCATGTTGTTTAATTTTTAAGTCAAAGCTCTGCTGTCATCTGTTAATCCCGCCCATCAAACAGTTAGAGCATTGTGATTGGCCCGGTACGAGACTGACCAGACCAATCAGTGGGCTGCAGAGGTTCCAATGGAGCGTGTCTAGACCAAAGTCTGCAGAGCAAAACGGACAGTCTAGTTTACTAGACTAGGTTTGAGATTACACTGCAACCGTGACAACACTGACAGTCAGGACACCTTTGCTGTTCATGAGCTTCAGCTTCAACATTAGCAACTCAGCTAGGAAATAAAAGGCATTCACAAGCAGGAGGTGAAAGAGGAGTTATGTCGACAGTACCATGGTGTTACCTGAATGTGGTAAACTAACTAACCCCAAACTAAATGGGGTTCTAACCTTTGTTAGAAAACAGGGTTAGGGCTTTAGCTATAGAGTATTTTAGTCATCAAGTTTTCTATCAAATAATCCATCCATTTCTTAAGTACTTTGTTATAAATGTACAAAACCAGCTGTTTCCCAGCTTCACCAGTTGCTCTCACCTCTCTACTGTCAGGTCAGCACGCGCCCTCATGAGGCTCGTGTTATTAATCCAATACTTTCTGTTCTTCTGAAATATTTTTTACCACTGAATGAGCCTGAAGGTAGGTGAGAACATCATGCTGGAAAAAGCAGAACAACTCCTGATTCTTTAAATAGAACATGTAAATATTGGTAAAACGGACTTCATCTCAAAGCAGAACTCATTCATTAAGAGTTTTTTAATCATCAAGTCTGGAGCTGAGTGGTCTGACGTTGCTCCACCTTCACTTTGTTAAGCTGAGGCTCACTGTAAATACTCCTAACTGCAGGGAATCCAGTTTTAATCAGAAATACATCCGTTGTTTTTATAAAGTTGTTGACATTGTGCACAAATTAACTAATAATTATACCTGTGAAAACTGTGATCACTGAGCAGCGTGAAGTCCTCTGGTATAATCATTGTGCCTTGAGGATGTTTTGTAATCAAATGATTTGAATATTTCATGGAACCATTTTAGCTTTAAAACAAATTGGTGGACAGAGAGATTTATTTAGTCCTGGTCCAACTCCAGTTCCATGAGTCTGTTTTACAGTTGGAGTCTAAACGTCTGTACGGCTCAGAGCTTGGGTCATTTCAGCAACATTCAGTTCCTCTGTCTGATGAGCTCATATTTTTTATCGAGGTTTAGGCAGCTCATTGAGGGCAGATGCATTTTTTTTCATCAGGCGTTTGGATTTTAACAGTCTCATTTTATCTCAATCATTCTTATGTTTCTGGGATTAGTTCCAGTTTAAATTCAGTTCATTGAATTTGTTCCTTAAACAATGTGCTTTACAAGTTGTCTTTACCTTTGACCTATCCATTTAGAGAACTTGTGATCTATAGTATGGCGTTATGTTTTCTCTGAATCATCAATTCTCCTGTTTTATAGTTTGCTAGCCTTGCTAACAGTTGATTGCATTCTGTAAGCTGCTTTTTTTTTATTACAAATGACTAACAGGTTAGTTGTGTGTGTTGAGCCAGAGGTCAGGTATAGTGAAACCAATCCTTCTCAGGTCTCAGTAAAGGACTGGCATCATGTCCACTGTACAGTGTTTAGTATTTAACTGCTGCTAATTAGTTCACAAGCATTCAATATTAAAGGGTCCCTTAAGTACTATTCAAACCCATTTTCTCAGCCAAGTAGGAGTTAGCCGAGTCATTAGCCCCAGCCTGTGTGCCATTGGTTTCTAATGTTACTGTCTACAGGGGGTCTTTTTAGGCTTAATTCCACTGCATTATCAAAATGGTTTTCACAACATTGATTAGATTATAGCCCAGCGGGGGCATCTTACTCCACAGAGCAAACAACTCAGAACCCTGGATGAAGTTTATATTTACTTTTTGAGGTGGAAACATTTAATCTAGACCAGAGAAGTCAAGCATTAATTAATTAGAATCAAGTTTTCGTCAAACTGATTAAAAAACCATGTTAATGACTGATGAGCCACCACTCTTATTACGAGCCAGTTATTAACCAAAGTGCTGAGAGGACTGTAGTACTGTAGATAGTGTCCCAGGAAATGCTCATTTTTAAGGAAGCTCTTAAGCTCTGAGGTGAAAAATCTGAAAGCCCCGTCTCACATTTGCAAAAAACGTCTTTGTGCTTTTAGGAAAATATTCTGTCAACTGGTGAAACAGAACTCGAACTTTCTGGAAGGTGTGTGTGTTGTTCCATCTGGAGTAAAACTAACTGTATTCTAGAAAAACATCTTTATACTAACAGTCAGACATGGTGGTGGTAGTGTGAGGGTCTGGAGCTGCTTTGCTTCAGAACCTGGATGACGATGTACCGTATTGACCCGAATATAGGATGACCCCAATTAAAAGATGACCCCCCTTCCAAGACTAATCTTCAGGAAAAAAAAAAACGAAATTCACTTTTTAAAGAAACAGTTTTTATTGAAATTTTGAGAAAGTCATTTAAATAATACCTTAATTACAGACCTTTAATATTTTCCTATTAATTCAATCATAAAAATCTGTAATGCATATTCTAGTGTGTTTGGGGTTCTGTCAGGAAAGAGATTCTGAACAAAAATTGAGCAAAACAATACCGTAGTAATGCAAACTGTCAGAACTTTGCTCATGACATGTCAGATCAAAAGTCTGCATGAGGCTTTAACTCACTGAGTCTGATCAGCTGTGCTCAGTCGTCCCGTCTCCTCCCACAGAACGTCATCACCATAATGCACCATCTTCAGTCATTTCACTCCATAACTCCATATTTCCTGGCTGCCTGACAGCTGTTTGACACCTGTGCTGCATTAACCACCATTATTATAAAATTAGCTTCAAAACTCTTCCTCCGTTGTCTGTTAAATCGTCACACGACACTTTTAATCCAGTCTGTTCTTGTCGGCACCGGCTTTGCTTTTATAAAACACTGGCGACCCCTGCTATTGCGGTCGTGTAATGAGTCCAAAATACTAAACCCTGATTAGTAAGTAAGTAAGTAAGTACGTAAAGTTTATTTACATAGCACCTTTCATAGAAACAAATCACAAAGTGCTTCACAAAACATCAAAATTAAAACATGATTAAAGACAAAGAACCAAAACCATCAAGATAAATGATTAGAAGGTGACCCCACATTTTCACATTATTTTCAATGGGAAAAAACTCATCCTATATTTGGGTCAATATAGTAATTGATGTTAACTTCCTGCTGTTTACCAGAAAATCCTGGAGGAGAATGTTTGACCTTTGACCTTAAACAAGCTGTTCATGTTGGAAAACCCTCAAATGTGACTGAATTGAAACAATGCTGCGTGCAAGATACATCTTTGGATGTGCAGGGACGTATGTGATGTAACCTGGGGTCTCTGAGTGTTTCAGGTCTTTCAACATCAGACACCCTCACCCAGGCGACCCAGCTGAGGTTGATCAGACCTCAGCATGCGTCCCAGCAGCAACCGCCCATGGATCAGCCCTCTTTATGCACAGCCAACTTGTGGCATTATCTGTGGCTTCACATAAGGATCGAATGGCCATCTTTTTAGCCACTCCTGTTAGGCGCAGTTGGTTGAGGACTTTGCAGAGTGGGTGTCCTGCAAATCCACTACAGCCCACCTTGATTGGCTCGTATGAGTTTTCCAGGCCCTTTCCCAGCACTTCTCCACCTGGTACTTTGCCTTTTTTCTTTCCTTTGCCTCCTCCATCCGCTCTTCTTAGGGCACAGTGAATTCAAGCACAATTAGCTGTTTTGCTGCCGTGGATATGACGATGTCTGGCCGGAGTGATGCAGCAATATGGTTTAGAAATGTGTTTGTTGAGCTGAATTATTTAGGTGTGGTGAGTCAGCAAAATCATAAGAAATCTGTAAGGGGGAAATACTTTTTCACAGCTCTGTAAGTTGGTTTGTAAAATAATAGTAGATCATTTCGGTCCTATAGTCCAGTTCATTCTAAACGAGGTTGGTTCTCACCTTGAACATTCTCTTTTATTGAACCAGAAAACCTGCGTTTTCATTCTGTAAATGACTATTTTCCTTCAAGGGAATTGTTTTAGATCTAAAAAATGTGCCTTGATGATGAAGCTCAGCATGAATCATCATAAACCTTGAAAACAACTTGATGATCAGATGAAGGTCTATCTAACGCAGCCCATGTCCTCAGTGATCATGGTCTGAGAGATTCAGGGTGTGGGGTTGATCATCATGAGGACTTACTGATGTATCGTGTGAAGAAAGAGCAGGAGAGCATCTGGAGGATGTGAAAAATCACAGAGAAAAGCCTATTTCTACCAAGAGCCACATGACTGCCTAGTTGTGTAAGTCATGGAGAATGTAACCTAGTATGAAGGAGGCCTCGGTTTCACCACAACACAAGCTAATGTGACTTTCTGCCAACAAATGTAAACCTCAGGCTGTCACTGGAGATTTAGGTCCAGGTCTCCACTTGGACTAACAACATCAGCATTAGTCACATTTATAAAAAGTAAAACACCTACTAGGGAAATGGAATTTTCAACACATTTACTGAAGTCTTTGAATGTTTGAAGAGATGTAGATACATTTCAATGCTACTACAAAAATTTCATGGAAAGTATTTATATATTTAAATTTGTAAAAGTCATCAAATCTGATCCATCACTGTGGTGGACTGGTGACCAGTCCAGAGTCATTACTGGAGATAACGAGCTCCCTGTGACCTTCACTGGAGGATGAAGCTGTTCAGATGATGGATGGATGAATTCATATGAACCATCTGCTTTAACAGCTTCCCTCTGAACTTATCAAAAGCACTTTTTTATTGTTGACTTATAATTAATTTATGTTTGTTTACATAGTAGATGTCTTTATCCAAAGCAACTTACAACTACTAACCAGGTATGTTGTGGTCTGTGGGGATAAACTGGAGAGGAAACCCATGGGGAGAAAATGGGTCCACAGTTGAATCTCACCTGTGGGTGGGTTTAGCAAAGTCTTGATCCACAGATTTGAGACAGAGGGAAAATAGACTCCAAGACATTTATTAGTTATTAATTTCTATTGTACATTTAGACAAAAGAGTTTAAAAAGCAACGTATTTCACCACATCAAGCCAATGGCTTCAGTGTCTGTAACTTTTTTACATCTTAGTTCTGTGTGTTTGGAGATAAATGTGGGAAAAGAGGTGTACAGAATGACTTTGATTTTTTTTATTGTGTTATTTTTCACATTTTTGTCACTTGTTTCATTACATCATTACATTCCATTACTGCATCAAGTAGTACCAGGCATGGAGGAGATCAGCCTGTGGCTCCCCTGAGATGTAAAGAAGCTGTAATGATGACTTCAGGTCATCATTGTTGGGTCTGGTGTCTCTCAACTTCTTCTGGACAACCCCCAGATTCTCTATGGGGTTCAGGTCAGAACAGTTTGCTAACCAATCAGACACACCAGGGCCATTGAAGCAGCTTTTGGTACCTTTGGCAGTGTGGACAGGTACCAAGTCCTGCTGGGAAGTGAAATCAGCATCTCCTCCTCATGTCAAGCCACTCCTGAACCAGAGGTGGTGGAAGCGTCTTACCTGGGCTGAGAAGAAAAACAACTGAACTGTTCCTCAGTGGTCCAAAGTCCTCTTTTTAGATTAATTGAAATTTTGCATGTCATTTGGAAATCAAGCTCCCAGAGTCTGGAGGGAGAGTGGAGAGGAACAGAATCCATGTTGTTTGAAGTCCATTGTGAAGTTTCATCAGTCAGTGATGATTTGGGTCCATGTCCTCTGCTGTTGTTGGTCCACTGGATTTCTGAAGTCCACAGTCAACTCAGCCTCTACCAGGACTGTCATGTTCTGCCCCCTGGTGTCCAGTTTGTCTGTGTTCCTCCTCCTGTGTCCTGCACTAATCCCCTCCAGGTGTGTCTCGTCACTCCCTGTCGGTTCCATGTGTTGTATCCCCAGCCTTGTGTGTCCTGTGTCTTCTGAGTCCAGCCATCAATAAATCTGTTTTTGGGTATTACCTCACCTGTTCCTGCCTCCGTCCTCCTGCATTTGGGTCCTGCACTACCCCAATCATGAGAAGGACATATTATAACACTTCATGCTTCCTTCTGCTAATGAGCTTTATGCAGACATTGATTTCATTTTCCAGCAGGACAAGGACGCTGATCTAACCTTACTATTCAGTCACCAAATTAACCACAATACAATGTTTATTCAGGGGCATTTTATGTTAATTTAGTGAATCTAATAAAGGTAGTAGGCAGATACATCAAAATCATAGAAACTCTATGTAGCTAAAGAGTACCATCTAATTAAAAAATAAATTTTCATTTTTTATTTAGTTAGGCAATTTTGTCAAATAAATAATTTTTGGATACAAATCCCTCATATAATCAACGAAGAACTATGTTCCACATGTCACTGGATGGCACGTTATAGGGGATAGCTTCTGTCAACACACTGGCACAGTGACACCTCGTCACTGAGCTGGATTTTGTTTAACTTCTTGGTCCCAATGAATTAAAAAGGATACAGCTCTAGAGTTCCTGATCAGTAGAAGACTGAGGCAAGCTACTGACTGGTGCACTATTTAAAACATGGTTTAATTTTTGCCACGTAAAAAGTTTTACTGTAAGTATTATCAGTAAAAACATGTTTTGGAGTCAGATGTTCATGGAAAATGTATGTTTTATTTTTGTTTCCTGTTTGTGTTTTGAAAACACACCAGTTATTTTGAGCCTGATTCTGCTTCCCTTTTAAAGCTCATTTAAAAGCTCAGCACAAAGTGCTGACAAAGAATTTTAAAATTCAAATCAAGACCTCTTTCACAAGGGTGACCTATAGGAAGGGCAGCAGCACATGTCATAGTAGATGAGATGGATAAAAACAATAATAAAACAAACTTTAAAATATATAAGATGTAAGTTGTTTGACAGACAAACTCCAGGAGTTTAGAGTTTCAGTTCAGATTGGAGGGCATTGTAAGCTGAGGAGGCAGAGAAACTGAAAGCTTTCCTTCCTATTTCCTTTTGAATACTTGGAACAGAGAAATGCAAAAAGTTGTTTGAGCAGATGTTTGTTAGTTCTCTGAAGAAAAGGACACATAGTTAAAACCAAGCTAATAAGAGTCCTATAACCATCATCTTATGTTTAGTAAGCAGATAACGAGACAAGAGGAGAAAAGAATGTCACAAAAACAGATTACATCACATTATTATTACAATCAAAAGCATTTGTCAAACCCTGTTTCGTTATTTTACCATCAAATAGGTTTCAGTGTTGGAGTATTATTTGATTTTGCATCAGCTCCATCGTGCTTGATGAGTAGCAGTGGTAGTGCAAGAAGACAGCAAAACTCAGCTTTCTGTTCTTTGAACTTTGACTCCATGCCATTGTTTGGCTCTGGTTGGTGAAATGAAGCCAAAGCAGCACGTTTTGTATTATCAGTGGTTGTGTGCTGGAGCGTGGTGTGAAACACAGTTTACAGCTGATTTGTTGTAATTTAACACCTTCTCTTTGTTCTCTCTACGGGGATGGGTTTCAGCTTGTGTTGAAAATGTGGCTAAAAACAGGGAATGACATGACAAATTTCATGAAGCAGTCATGCCGTTTTACTAAATACCTGCATACTGGTGAGATGAGGCAGTTTATAAAGCTGGTTTAAAATTGTGCAAATTTGAAATATTTCAGCTTCAAAAACTCATAAAATGTGATTTTTATTTACTACCAGGTCAATGTTTAATTGCTGGCTTTGGAAGTCATGCATATCTCTGTTCTCTGCTAAATGGCTGTCCTTGTGTCAACAGACTATCTACAAATCCCTGCTTGAGTTTGGAGCTTTCCTTTTCTTGTGTCCTTCCTTTTGCTTTGGGGAGGCAGTGACTCCAGCCTGGAGTAAGGACCGTCATCCACTGATCAGCAGTTCAATCCCTGACTCCAGCAGACCACATGACAATGTATCTTTGGATAAGTTTTACTGGTCACACCATGATGAGAAGCCATAACAAAATTGTTATTATGCTGGTGTCATTAATATAAAAAAAAGCCATCCAGAAGTTATGGAACCACCTTTTTTGGTTTCTTATCCTACAAAAATCCTTTCATGTAGTATAGAACCAAAAAAAGACATGAACATAAATAAATGATGCAACTCATTGAATCCTGTTTTCTCATTTCTTTTTCACTGACAAGCTTTTTTAAAATCTACAGCAGTGTTACGTCTTAAGCTGATACTGCATTGTTGTTTTTTTTGTCAGATTTAACCAATGATTTCAACAGGGCAAAGTCTGCATCAGGATGCACTGGTCTGCTAGATCAACTAAAACCTGCTGGTGTGTGCGGTGTAAAGACAGGAAGTCTGCAGCTGTGTGAGGAGAACAAACCCAACCTGATGTCACTGCAGTCCAACATGTCTGATTTTGTCAGGTCATACCTGTATCTGCATACAGTCAGGTCATGTGAACTGATTACTGACTAATCTACAAATAGGTGTTGCTAACAGCCAATAAAACACAGAAAATGAGACATGGAATCAAAAGACCATGAGAAGGAGTGACCCAGACTAGTCTTTTGTTCTTTATTTATTTTGAGCATTCATCCATGTTTGTTTTCTTCTTCTACCAACAAAAAGGTGCATTGCTGCCACCAACTGATGTTACACTGGATCCCTCCTGAGAGTTTAGTGCGATCAGTCGTAGTTGGTTTGAGATGTCTTGTAGAGCTGCTTCTATTTTATTTTGATGAAGCTATCAACTCTTTTTTTGAATAGTCAATTGTCCTAAATGATTTGGAGGTTCTGGAAGATGGACTGGAAATCAGCTACAGAGAGATGCACCTGAGCAGCACACTGATGATCTTCTGTTTGCTGCCAGCTATACAGTATGTTGATTGTTATTAGCTTCGTTGCTATGTACTGTCGCATGTCCGTTTCCTAATAAAGATCCTTAAAATGGGTATAAGTGAATGATGCAGTAAGCTAAGCTTGATGCAGTAAATGTAGCTAATGTTATCATTTATTTGGTTTGATATAAAAACCTGCATGTAATACACCAAGGCAGCATTAATCAATCCATCATGGCCCAGTTATTTATGTATCAAACAGACAACTGTCTAATTTTACAAGTTGCATTTAAAGGCACACTATGTAACTTTTTCATATTTTTAAATGTTTTTCTTGAGCCAGTATGTTCTAATATGACCCTTTACAGAGTTAATGAACTCAGCCCCATCTGCTGCGTGTGTCCAGAATACCACGTTTGCAACTTCTGAGTCTCCGGTTCTCTGCCCTGAAGTCTCACAAAGTCACGTATCCCATGAGGGTTAGGCTAACCCAATGTAGCTAGCTGTTATGCTAGTGCTGGAATGTGTTTTTACTGCATGATTCCTGCACAAGCCGGCAGCAGCAAATCGCATCTGCACACCTGTACAGAGGTGTGCAGCTTCTCAGGTGATCACAGGCTGTGGGCTTCAACCTTGATGTAACACATCAGTGTCAGAGCCTGATCTTTCAGACACAATCAATACATCAGCTAAATGTTCTTTATTCTGCCGTTCTAACCTGGTACCAAATGAACCACGGACCTGTACTTCAACAGCTATTACTCTTAACTTAGCCATGTCAATTTGCATTAAAATAAAATTCTGCTAACAAAAATGTGCAATCAAAATAAGATGATAGTCCTTAAATAAACATATATTTAATTACCCTACCTTCATTCAGTAGAGCTGTCGTTTTCTTGTGGCTGATGAGTTCAATCTCCTCAGAAGGAGATCTTTCCACTCAACTTCAACCACTGGTATCAGAACACCGGTAGAGGTAGAGAGGAGCTGACAACGCGTTTTTTTAGAACCATGAACAGAACATCTACGTCCAAAAAACTGATGATCAACGAGGGACTCCAACTCTTTCATCTCCATTCTTGTTAAATCCAGTAATGGTTTCACCTTCTCACAGTCCAAAAACGTACAGCAGCATACAGGATGCTAGCTGCTAAAGCTCCAACTTTAACGAGCGTATATGTGATGATGTTAAAAACTTTGTTGGCTTCTGACAACCAACCAGTGGCTGCTCACTTAGAAATGTATGCATTTGTTAATTAAAATTTTCCTGTTTTTCATTTTGTATATTTGAAAATTTAAATAAAATATTTAAAAAATAGTAGAAAATAATTTTAATGTTTAAAGTATATATTTTTTTAATCTTAAGGGGGCGGTGTGGTTCACATGGGGGGACAACGCCCCCATATGCCCGGGCCTTGTACCCGGGCCTGTTCCTGCATTTTTTTAATCTCTCTCTGCTTGAACACAGCTGATTTCTTTGAATGAGTGATGAACCGCTCCTGTAGAAAGCTATGAAGGCTGAGGAGACATTTCAACAGTTAGATTTAGGTTTTTCTGAGTATGACAATGCTAACGCTTTTACAACAGTGATTTAAAACAGACACTAGGGGGTGCTAAAAACAAACATTTTAAAAACTCATGGAGGCTTTGTTTTTTCTGGTGGCTCAGTAACATCTCCAGTCTGCTTCCTCTGCTGTGATCAGCTAGTGATGTCTAGCACAGCAAACAAACTACCTGTTTATTGTCAGTCAGCTGGACGTTTTCTCCACACTTTTTAATATTTAGAACTGGACTCATTCAGACCAAAGTAGATGCAGATACTTTTAAACTACCTGGGCAGAAACTACAGAGCTGACTGGTGCAGGAGCTCGACCGTCTAGTAGTATGTTGGGGGGACGGTTGTTATGTCAGCTGCAGGCTTAAGGAATTTAAGGTTAAATTCATTAAAAACATGCAGCAAGTAGAAGTACTGACATAGAATAAAATCACAGTTGATGTTATTGATTCTGACTGTTGGTGGCTGCACTAGATGCCTCATCAGCTGCAGTTAAGTGTGTGATCCCAAGTCCCCCAAATCTGCTGGAACCAGTCTGCTAGTGTGAACTTCAAAATCTGTAAAGGCTGTGAAAGTTGTGTAGTGTGTCCCCAGCCTGAGGGGGACGCCCAGAGCAAATCGCTGCCAGACTGACTAGTTTACCTTCAAAGTTCCAGCCTCATTAATGCACTAGTTTCAGGTTTCCATTCCCATCAAATGCAATCTCTTGGACACATCCTGTACCTGCAAAACTGAAGCTTAAATGCTGAATGCAATCATTTAGAACTCTCTGAACGTTTTAAAACGATGAAGTCTGATGGGAGCAGAACACCCAGTCCTCAAAAATCCAAAATAGCTACTTGGATAAACAGACTTGATTGCAGTGCTTCCTCATGCTGCTCCTCCTCAGTTTTTCAGTAACTTCCCTTCTGTTCACACATCAGATATTTTATGTAAATACAGTCTGGACTTATATAAAATAAAATAAAATTTGCACAATAGAAATGTATAACTCAGCAAAAAGCTCCTCGTTCCCAGGTCACTGTCCAGCGCTCGCTGTCCTCTTCACCTGTCTGGCTGGATGTGAGCCGCTCGCTCCTCTCTCCTGGGCTGATTTTCCAGTGTCTCCTTCAGATGGCTGCTTTGCATGCTCAGCGACAGCTAATCGATATCCTGCTCTGTGTCTGGTGAGCCAGGCGTCGCCGCTGAAATAACAGCAGCTCAGCCTGTTTGTATAGAGCAGTCACTCAGCTCATCCAGCACACTCAGGAAACTCAATGCTAAACAATCATTTACAACAACATGACTGAAGGCGGGGAGCCAGGAAGTCTGACCTGGCCTTTCAATAAAAAGAGACACGGTGGATGAAAAAGACGGACAAGTCGGGCGTTGTGTTCTGTATACTTCAGGAGAGAGATCAGAGGAAACACGTGGACTCTCCTGAGACAGGAGACGCCCGGTGGGATGACTTCAGTGTTCCAGCTCCTATTCTGATAAAGCAACAGCACACTTCTAATAACGCAGCCCAGATGCCAGCGCTGAAAACGCAGGTGCTCAGTGGGTTGGTGTTAATTGCTGCTAATTGGTGTAGCAACACATCAAGGCATATGTGGTCTGTGTGTAATACACAGAGAACAGAGGGGACTGTCAAGTGTCTCAGTGGTAGGACTGACAACATTCAGAAGCTCCGATCTGTTTTCATCTACAAACACACTCTGATCCACAGCTCTGTTATAATAACTGCTCTATAGTTGCTTTAAAGGGAAGTGGCTCCTGTTAGAGGGGTCCATTTTAACAACAATCATTGTTCTTGTTATTTTTATATTTCAGATTGTAAATGAGGAAGTGATTTCCATCAGAAACCTGCAGGATGTTTACTGGTTAAGGCTGCTGTTTACTGAGCTGTTGAACAGATGGCTGCCATATTTATTATTATCTATTCATTATTAATCATGAAGGAAGACTTTATTGATTTCTATTTAACAAATAATATACAGTAATAGTCAGGAGTTTCCATCCACTCATGAATGTCACATTAATTGGAGGTTTTTAGTGATTAGAACCGTTCTTTATCCTGCTAGAATATTTACACAACCAACAAGTTAAATGATTTATAAAAACCAAGAAGTGGGTTCACAAGTTTGAATTTATTGTGGATTTTCTCTCTCTGGATCAGTATTCTGCATACAGACCCAGATCTAAACACACATTCACCTGAATCTGTCAATAAGTGGTTTTAAATTGAAAAGGCTGAGAAACTTCCTGTTAGTCATCCTTACAGACTGTAGCTGCTAGTTTCTCTTTGCAGCTTACAAAGGATTTGACTGACAGAACCTGTTGGACCAACCACTCAGGACAGAGGGAAGGTCCACGAAACTCTGTGAAGATCTGAGAAGGAGAGCTGTAGATTTACAGAAGAGGGGAAAGACGTTTGGATCTCTTTGAGTTCAGACTCCAGGGTCATCATTTCAAACAAGAACAAGTTGATCAGATCTGTCATCACTGACCCAACGTCTGGAAGAAGACCCAAACTGTCCCCCTCAGATTTCGAGCATTCGCCAAAACAGGAAGTCCTGGTCCCGGTCCGGGGACTGGCCCAAAGATACCATCACAGGGAAAATGCCCGATGGCCAGTCCTCATCCAAACCCAGAGCAGGTGCTATCGGCGTAAGCGGCTCAGCCCAGGCCGCGAGGAGCTTGCATCAGTCGATCCAGACACGTATGCCTCCTCACACTATACAAATCCAAAGTCCATGGACTTCATGCACTCCACGCACAGCAGCGCAGCACCTGGTCCGCTGGACTGCACGTGTTATTGCTGGGGATGCAGTGCTATTTCTGCACCCTTGGATCAAGTTATTGGTGTGGACATTTCAGTGATTTCTGGATGTTGGTGGGGACACGTCACCTCCGTCCATGCCAAAGCTACATCCATGCTCCTACTGAGCAACTGCCCCCCGTAATCTACTGGATCTGGTTTTATTACAATCTATCTGAATCTGGACCTGATCTGAACCCAACCTGTTGTTTTCTGTGTCACGCTTTGAGACAACTTTATTCATGAACTGATTCTGTAAAAATGATCTGAACTGAATAGAAATAATCAAATGATTAACGTGTTTTACCGACTGAAACTCTGTAAACACTCTAACCTGTATTTTAACTCACTGAGGGAAGCCATACTAGGAGAACCTAATCCTTTAGGCTCCTTGTGCTGCATCAGGACTGCCATAGAGTAGCAGGAAAGAAGCAACATGTTTCCTGTTTGAGTTGTTTAGAATCAACAGTGAGACGGTGAACATATTCACAGTGTGTCACCACAAGAATCCTGAATCCAGAGTAGAAAATCCCAATAAACCAATCCTCATACAAACTCTTTTGCTTGATCTTGATGATACCCATCTTACGGACAACTTTTACGTTTATTCCCGCTTCCTGAATCCTGTTCTGACTCACATGGCTGCAGGCCGAGCTGCTGACTTGTTTACAGAACCTGGAGAGTGAAGGAGAAAGGCTAGTGGAGGAGATAGAGGCTGGGAGGAGGAGAGGAGCTGGACGAGATGAAAGAAACAGCTGTATACAAATGACAAGCTTCCATACCCCACCAACAGCGGCACCCTCCCACCCCCGCCCCTCCACCTGCAGTGATGTGCCCTGTGCGGTCATCGAACAGCTTCAAAGAGCCAGGCAGGCGAGACGATGTGAGGCGAGCAGGCCCAATCCTCAAAGAGACAGCCTCCGTCTCGTCCTCGGCGAACAGCACGGCCTCTGACACGCAAACACAATCTGCCTCATCCATGCATGCAGCTCACTCTCCTCCCCTCACCACCACCGCCACTAGCGCCACTGCATGTAAAGAGGCAGAAGAATGAATGAAGGAGGTGCAGGAGGGGAATGAAGTGACTTTATCACAGTCATATACTCAGGGGGAGTGACAGGTGGTGTTATGGGACCAGTCTAACATGAGTTCCTCCTTTTATTTCTTTACGCTGCATTAACATTCCACAAACGACACTGACATTTACCTCATTTTATTTTTTAATCAGATTTTCTACTAAATAATCATTTGAAGCTTATTTATTTTCCCAAACAGCTCAGAGTTTATAAATCTGTTCTTTATCTAGAGGTCTTGGTGGTTTCACTCCTAGCTGGGTTTATATCTGTTTCCTTTCCCAAAAAATACATTTAGAAGACTTTTTAGAGACCATGTGGCAAAAATTAGGTCAGAATATTACAGAGAAAAGTGTAAGGTTCACTCCTAGTTGGGAGTGTGTCTGCCTCAAAAAGAGGTGGGGAATTTATATGGGATAAGATTTGTGCCAAAAGGATCACCCAAAAAATTCAGTCACACATAAAATATATAAAAATAAAGCAACCAAAAAGAACATTTCTAAAACAAAACTGTGAAATTCAAAAGCATAAAAATGCATCTAAAAACCAAACAAAGCTAATTCATTAGGAAATATGTATTTTTCTGAATCAAAAACTTATTGTTTGCTTCTTAACATTTCATATTTTATTTCTTTGACTCACCTTTTTGGTTCTCACTTAATTCTGCTTCATTCAGACCATCTAGACTTTTATTCTGAAGGGCATGTTTTGATTCTGCCAACAGCTCTTCGCTTTTGCTTTTGAAAGAAAGTCTCAGTAGGAGGGGCTTTCCAGTGCTTTAATCTCATTGGTTTTGAGGGCTTGGAGCCACCTACTCCAAACCCTCATAACCAATGAAACTGTGAATTTGTTTATTTTGTTTTTAGCGTTCTTTGTTTGTGTTTGTATTTCACACTTTTGCTCCTGATCTGTTCTTTTTGATTGATTGATTGATTGATTGATTGATTGATTGATTGATTGATTGATTGATTGATTGATTGATTGATTGATTGATTGATTGATTGATTGATTGATTGATTGATTGATTGATTGATTAACAGACGCCCAGGTCCATAAAAAAGAAATACATACTAAAACCAGGAATAAAAACAGGAAATAAAAACAGATTAAATCAGACTAAAAAATAAAATACATAAAATATCAGATAAAAACACACTCACAAAATGCATAAAAAGGCATTTACCCTCTAAAAAATATAAAACTGCTATAAAAATCTTACTATGAACTCGATTCACACGACTGAGAATATTCACCCAAACATTTCAACCAGTGCTTTCTTATAGTGGATAAATAGCGACAACAACTCAGAGCAGGATCAGTGATTGCTGAGATTATACTGTAAGCAGAACTATCCTGTCGTTCTCTAAAGGTGAACATTAACTTTCTTAACAGAGCTTTAAAAGTGCACACACCAGCCATAACAAACATCTGGCTGGCACTCCCCCCTCTGGGTATTTTGAGAACAACTCGTAGGGCATCATTGTATGCAACTTGCATCTTCTGCATGCTGCTTTTATTGTATGAGGACCACAGTTGGGCAGTGTATACTGATGTGCAATACGCTTTGAACAGAGTCACCTTGACTGGAGATGAACAGAAACCAAACTTACGTGCTATCGTGTTGGCCTGTGCATAGAGCTTACAGCGTTGCCTATGAATATCGTCATCATCCCTCATTTGATCATTTATCCAGTGGCCCAGGTATTTCACCTTTTCACAGACTTTAAAATCCTTATTGGACAGTTTAAACAGAGGGAAGTTTAGCTTTTTATCCTGCTTTGTTCTGCATATCACAACAGCACTTTTACTAGCATTATACTGAATATCATGTTGTGCCCCATATTCATTACAAATATTCAGTAGCTGCTGCAAACCCGCACTGCTTGGACTGAATATCACCAGATCATCTGCATACATAAGATGGTTGATCAGAGTTTGACCCACCAGACATCCTGTGTTACAGGCTCTCAACTGCACTGACAGATCGTCCATATACAGATTAAATAATACAGGAGACAGGATTCCTCCCTGCCTAACACCATTGCTAACCCCAAAGGGGGTGGAGATGGTGCCTCCCCATTTAACCTGCATCGCCTGATGATCATACCAATAAGTGAGGATTCTCACAATGCACCCATGGGACCCCTCGTTGTTTTAACTTTTCATAAAGTTTCCTGTGATTTACTCGATCAAATGCCTTTATTTTGATATATTTTGTGTGTGACTGTATTTTTTGGTTGATCTTTTTGGCACAAATCGTATCCCATACATTTTATTCAATTCAGTTTATTCACTAAGCTCCAGTCCACAACACAAATCGTCTCAAAGCGCTGAACAAAGAAACAAATCCAGATCATTTCAGGTCCAGATTTGGGCTAATTTCAGTAAATGTAACTCAGTTGTAATAAAATTAGATTCATCATAACACGTCAATTTGTTTCATTATAAAGAAACCAGCAAATTCTATTGAAGCGTTACTCAGTGCAGTCTCCCCTTTGCTTTTAAAAATGTCCCTTTCTGAGCAGCACAGTACGAGAGCAACAGTGAGAAGGAACGTCTTCCGTTGAACAGGAAGTAATCTCCACTGGGTCTGAGAGGACAGGAAATAGACAAACAGAAGGACTGGACCAGTCATTGTTTTAAGAACAGAGAGAACAAAGTCAGTGAGAGCAAAAACAGGAACTACAAACATGGAGAGTAGAGATAGTAGAGCCAGCAGAGACAGGAGGTGTGGTCAGTTTGTCCTCCAGCTGTCTGAGTCTAGAGCAGCAGAACTAAAGGGAGGAGTCAGGATAACACAATATAACTCTGACTATGGCATTTATCACAGAGGAAAGCCTGAAGTCTAGTCTTTAAAGTAGACAGGGTGTTTGAATCATGGATGGAAACTGGAAGCTGGTTCCTCCAGAGAGGAGCCTGAGAACTGAACGCTCTGCCTCCTACTGTTAGAAACTCTAGGAACCAAACCTGCAGTCTGAGAAAAGAGCTCTGATGGAGACACATGAAGATCTCTGATAGAAGATGGAGCCTGATCTTTGAGAGACTTAGAAGTTAGAAGCAAAACTTTAAATTCAATTCAGGACCTTACAGGGAGCCAATGAAGTGATGGTAAAACTGTAGCAATCTGATCTGTCTTAACTCACACACTGGATCAGCTGGAGGCTCTAAGAGAATGTTTGAACATGATAGAATCACAGTAATCCAGTCTCTGGATCACTTTGGGTCAGGATGTTTTCAGTTCTAGCAGTGGAATAAAACTGTCGTTGCATGTTTAATATGAGCTAAAGGACAGATCCCAGTCTCGAAGAACACCAAGGTTCCTTTCATTGGAGGACACGTTGATGACATCCAGAGTGACTGAATGACTGCACAGTTTGTTCTTAGGGGCTCAGGACCAAGAACCACATCCTCTGTCAGGTCTGAATTAAAAAATTGAAAATGAAGAGTAATTCAGATGCATTTAGTCTGATTAACCGATTAGATTCATCAGGCTTCATGGATAAAGAGAACGGAGTCTCATCATGAAACCAATAGAAGCATATCAAGATTACTGAACCAAGCACTGAACCCTGAGGAACTCCATGACTGACTCTAATGTATGAAGATTTATTTTTAATATGAACAAACTGGAATCTATCCTGAAGAAGGAGCTGAGCTGAAAGGCAAAGTTCTGGATTTAATAGTCTGCCTAAACCCTCACCTCTGGTCATGAAATCTGGATTGGGACCAGAAGAGCGAGATCCTGGATCCATGTAGCTGACGTGATGTTTAGCCCAAGCTCATCTGATAAGATGAGGCACTCCTTCCTTTGGGGGGAGCTCAGAGTTTAGAGCTATTGCTCTCCCTCATCAAAAGGAGTCCACTGAGGTGGATGTGATCAGGATGCTTCCTGGTTTTCTCCTTCTAGAGGTTTTCCATCTGGGATGAGACCCTGGGTTCAAGACCCAAAATCTTCTGGTGGTACAGTTTCATATATCTAACCTGGTCTTTGAGCAAACAAATCTGCCTACAGAGTAAGCAAAAATTTCTTGGCTAGAATTCTTAAAACTAGTCAGTTATTCTAAATGCAGAAGAAAACTTGATATTTTTATGGAATCTAGCCAAGCAACTTTTGCTTACGCCATAGGCACATTTGTTTGCTCAATTCTAGAAAATGTGACCACATTTAAGAAAATGTGGCTTATTTCAAGTAGGGCTATAGAATGCATTTACTTTTCAGACTAAAAAATAAGATAAAATGTCTTAAAGGCATCATTTGCAACTTTTTCATATTTTTAAATCTTTTCCTTGAGCCAGTATGTGCTAATATGACCCTTTGCAGAGTTAATGAAAAGTCACTCAGCCCCATCTGGTGATTAGATCCAGAATACCACGACTGCAAAATCTCCATCGCCGTCCCGGTACCCAGGAAGTCACGTGTCTCACGATGTCATATGTCACCTCCCTTGTGTCATATGTCTCCCTCTAGTGTCCTGTCTTGTGATCTGTGCTAATGTTTCTCCCCTTTGTCTCACACAGGTGATCCTCATTGTAATCAGCCACCTGTGCCTCGTCTTGTGATCACCTCCCTCTGTGTATTTAAGCGTGCCTGTCTCGTCTGTGTTTGTCGGTTCCTAGTCGTGTGAGTCCCGAGTGTGTCTTCGTATTCCTTTCTTGGAATAAATACTTAAACCTGATTTTCATCTGCGCCTGGGTCCTTCTCTACGCACCAGTTCATGACAGAAGGAACCGACCAATAATATGGACCCAGCAGATGTTGGCCCGGAGCACGTGTCACCCTACCTGGGGACCCGGTTGGCTTACAGGACGCCACCGGGTCCAAAGCGGCGACGACGCCTTCCCCGGTCATCGCCGCCACCCGACACCATCCTGACAGGTGTCCTCCGGGTCCAAGCCGGACCTCGTGCTGCACCGATCGTGCCGCAGCAGGAACTGCAGCCTCTCGCTGCCCTCCTCCAACCGGCGGAGTCCGTACGGCAGGTCCGCCAGCTGTTCCAGGAGGTTATCCAGCTCCTCCGCTATGTGGCGGCCTGTCCACACCAGAAGCTGCAGTTGGCGGAGACGATGATGGCGCTCTACCGGTCCAACCCAAGCCTTTCCGGTGATCTGGAGCTCCAGGACCTGCACGATTGTGTCCGCGCCACTCGTCTGGCTCAACGGTGCCTGGTGAGGGCAGGTAAACTCACCTGCTGTGCTGCCCCGGCTCCGCCGGCCCCGACGGCTCCAGTTCCTGATGCTGCAGCCCCGGAACCCTCCTGTGACGCTGCAGCCCCTGGACTCTCCTGTGCCGCTGCAGCCCCGGGACCCGTTCCAGTTCCTGCCGCTGCAGCCCCTGGACTCTCCTGCGCCGCTGCAGCCCCTGGACTCTCCTGTGCCGCTGCAGCCCCGGGACCCGTTCCAGTTCCTGCCGCTGCAGCCCCTGGACTCTCCTGCGCCGCTGCAGCCCCTGGACTCTCCTGCGCCGCTGCAGCCCCTGGACTCTCCTGTGCCGCTGCAGCCCCGGGACCCGTTCCAGTTCCTGCCGCTGCAGCCCCTGGACTCTCCGGTGCCGCTGCAGCCCCGGGACTCTCCGAGCCAGAGCCCGAGGTGGGCGTCTCTGAGCCAGAGCCCGAGATGGGCGTCTCTGAGCCAGAGCCCGAGGTGGGCGTCTCTGAGCCAGAGCCCGAGGTGGGCTTCTCCAGTCCAGAGCCCGAGGTGGGCTTCTCCAGTCCAGAGCCCGAGGTGGGCTTCTCCAGTCCAGAGCCCGAGGTGGGCTTCTCCAGTCCAGAGCCCGAGGTGGGCTTCTCCAGTCCAGAGCCCGAGGCGGGCCTCTCCAGTCCGTGTCCAGAGCCCGAGGCGGGCCTCTCCAGTCCGTGTCCAGAGCCCGAGGCGGGCCTCTCCAGTCCGTGTCCAGAGCCCGAGGTGGGCCTCCCAGTTCCAGAGCCCGGGGTGGGCCTCCCAGTTCCAGAGCCCGGGGTGGGCCTCCCAGTTCCAGAGCCCGGGGTGGGCCTCCCGGGACCAGAGCCCGGGGTGGGCCTCCCGGGACCAGAGCCCGAGGTGGGCCTCCCGGGACCAGAGCCCGAGGTGGGCCTCCCGGGACCAGATCCAGACCCGGAACCTGATCCAGACCCAGGCCCTCCGGAACCAGATCCAGACCCGGAACCTGATCCAGACCCGGGCCCTCCGGAACCTGATCCAGACCCGGAACCTGATCCAGACCCGGGCCCTCCGGAACCAGATCCAGACCCGAAACCTGATCCAGACCCGGGCCCTCCGGAACCAGATCCAGACCCGAAACCTGATCCAGACCCGGGCCCTCCGGAACCAGATCCAGACCCGGGCCCTCCGGAACCAGATCCAGACCCGGGCCAGGGTCCTCCTGAACTGTGCCTCCTGGCCTTTTTTGTGTGTGTGTGGTCCTCCGTCCTGGTCCCCCGCCCTCCCTCCCTGGTTGGTTCTCCTGGGTCGTCCAGTGTCCGCCCCTAGGGGGGGGGGCTCTGTCATATGTCACCTCCCTTGTGTCATATGTCTCCCTCTAGTGTCCTGTCTTGTGATCTGTGCTAATGTTTCTCCCCTTTGTCTCACACAGGTGATCCTCATTGTAATCAGCCACCTGTGCCTCGTCTTGTGATCACCTCCCTCTGTGTATTTAAGCGTGCCTGTCTCGTCTGTGTTTGTCGGTTCCTAGTCGTAGTCGTGTGAGTCCTGAGTGTGTCTTCGTATTCCTTTCTTGGAATAAATACTTAAATCTGACTTTCATCTGCGTCTGGGTCCTTCTCTACGCACCAGTTCATGACACACGAGGGTTAGGCTAACCCAATGTGGCTACCTGTTATGCTAGCGCTGGAGTGGTTTTAGCTCATGATTCCTGATTCCTGATTTTTTTTTTTTTTTCAATCTCTCCCTGCTTGAACACAGCTGATTTCTTTGAAGGAGTAAATATCCGCTCCTGTAGAAAGCTATGAAGGCTGAGGAGACATTTCAAAAGTTAGATTTAGCAGTTTCTAAACAGAAACTATGTGCTAACTTGTTTAATGCAGTGATTTAAATCGGACACCAGAGGGAGCCCAAAATAAGCAAAACTGCATATTATCACTTTCAAACAAGGCTTTCTTCAAAATCGTTTTTTTCAGTGTAGACTCAATCAATCCAGGGAATCTGATGCTTTATGTTTTAAGGCAAACGTATGAGGGTTGTTTTATATCTCCTATCAACAAATGATTAACAGATCTATAACCACAAAACAACACTTTGTTTTTTCTTTAAAGTATTTCATTTTTCATGTAAAGTTAATAAATAAATTTTTGCAGTTTCAAATTTTGAAAAATCTAATTTTCGTGGTCTGCAGTATTTTTGACTTGATGCATTTTGCCCACATTGTAAAAGGTTTAAACTCCGCTGGTTTGAAGGAACATTTTGTCCATCAGTAGGATCGAGAAACACATAAGAGAACCAAGTCCTGATGGAGTCAGATGTAGTGCAGTGAGAACTGGCCTCATGTGACAAACACAGAAAGACACTCAGAGGGAACAAATGGCAATTTGGCTTTAAAACAGATCAACCTGAATGCACCCCACCCCCACCTCCATACAGCCAGCTCTCCTGATCAGGATTGACGGTGTCTGGCTGCAGGCCAGAGCCTTTCAGCACCGACACATGATGGATACGGACACGCCTTTACAAAGAAAAGGGTAATCAATGAAAGCCATGTTGTTTCTTCTCTTTTATGATTTATTACAACACATCAAATCACAATCTCATCCTTTCTTTTTTTTACCACACCACCTGAACCTGCTCTGCCTGACAGACAGGAGAGGGAGAGATGACAGGCTTACCTCCAAACGCTCACACACACCTGATGGGCACTCGCGCGCACACACACACACACACACACACACACACACACACAACACTATCCCACCCTTTATAGGCCTGGGCTGGTAAATACGGCCGGGTGTGTGAGAATCTCATTACCACAACACAAAGAATCATTTCCTCTGAGGATTGGTGAGCACACGAGTGTGTGAAATAAAAAGTGAGAGGCTGTTTGTGTATGCAAAAGTGAAAAAGATTGCAGCCAAGACAATCCCTCCCTCTATACCTCCCTCTATCTATCTATCTATCTATCTATCTATCTATCTATCTATCTATCTATCTATCTATCTATCTATCTATCTATCTATCTATCTATCTATCTATCTATCTATCTATCTATCTATCTGTGCATGTGTGCGTGCGTGTAAGTGTGTGTGTGTGTGTGTTGCTCCATCAGCAGCAGGCTGATGGAGAGGCAGCGTGAGGCAGCTGGGGCCTCCTGCCCAGGCCTTCAATTTCCCTCGCAGTCCAGCCACTGGAGTGTGTAATTACTAAGGGGCCGGCCTGGGGGCTGGCATGGCAGTGCACATGCACACACACATAAACGCACGCACACACAGACATGCACACCTTCCTTTAGTATCCACCCTACTGCAGCTACTACCACCCCCTCAGTCCTGCACCTCCCACTAATAGCCCCCCACACACATGCACACAGTACAGAAACCCATCAACCCTCCCTCCCCTCCCTTGTAGTTCATCCTACTGCCCCGCGTTGCCCTGGGGTGGCTGAGCATCTATGATCCGCAACTGAGAGCTCAGTTTGAAACGCTGGAAAGTCTCCAGCCCTCCACAGTGGCTCAAACTATACATCTCATATTAATACACACCATGTCAGCTGTGTGTGCAGCGGCACTAAAGTGATGGTTCAAGAAGATCCTGAAGTCCAAACAGAAGAGTCCAAAACAGTGTCTTCAGTGTAGAGTGGACAGGATCAGCTCCAGGCTGCCCCTGTGGGTGGTCTGTTAGGATTCAGCAGTCACACACTTTGATTTTTAGCACCATAAACCTGCAGGAGAATATATTTAACATTTCAGCGATGCTTTTGTAGGGCTCCGTTCCTGAAAGCAGTTCCAGGACCTGCTCTGGTGGCAGTTTAATGGTGTCCTGCTCCCAGGTTGGAGGTTCATTAGATGAATATTGATCTCAGACAGCACGATACCAAGACGATCTAATGGGACCAAGCCTCCAGAAAACCTCCTCAGACGAGAAACAAAGCATCAAATAAGAAGTGTAATCATCTTTGATTGTATTTTTTAGAATAATTGTGATCATTTAGACCAGCGAGTCAGCCCTCCTTCCATGTGTTCAGTTTAACCTGCACTCCCATATTTATTGTGTTAAAGGGATGGTGCTGACTTAGAAATAATCTAATAATAAAAAATCCAAATAAAATATTGTCCTTTTTGCTGCCAAAGCAAAGCTGACCCTCTGATGTTTGGACTCCATATAACGCAGACAGAACCACCGTGGTCTGGACTAGTGTTTCAGTATAGAACCCTTCAGCTCCTGGGGGTTTGAAGGTGGGACCTTTATGAATCATGTTATCCCACTGAGAGACACCAGCTATGTGGGATGTCCTTAACTAAGGAGATGAGATCTGTTTAAACATCAGGACCAGAGGTTCCCTGGAATAACATCACCCAGCATCCAATAGCTTTATTAGAAAGTCGGGTCATTTACTGCTAATAATAATAATCTACCTTTAGTTAAACTGAACTTTAATGAGGATGATACAAGAGTTCCAGCTCTTCTGGGATAGTGAAGGAAGCTGTAGGAGGGTGTTGATGGGATGTTGGACTGTTCCTCCTGAAGCTCCCCAGTGAGCTCAGGTTCTGATGTGGGAAGAGAAGGTCTCACACTCTGCAGGCCAGTCCAACTCTGATCTAGGAGGTTTTGTAGGTGTATTTGGTTTTGCGGCAGATGGGAATGCAGGTAAAACATTCAGAAATCCTGCTTGATATTAAAAATCGAGATGTAGCAGCCTCGACTCTCCAGCTCCAAGCTGCTTGTGTGAGAGCTGCTGTGAAGACGTCTGTGGGTGGGATGTGTGTGTGTGCTTGCTGCAAGAGCCTCCAAACAACAGGCGGACTTGAGAGAAGCTCCCTGATATGAGCACATTTTAATGGGACACACACAATGTGTGGCTGACAGAATCTGACAGAGGCGTCGTGTGGCTCCGTGTTTAATGCTCCCGCTCCCTCAGCCCGTTCTGAGTGTGTGTGAGTGGATGTTGTCGCCCTCGTCCTCCTTGGCGCAGCGGGAACACGTATACGTGCTCGCTGGTGGGCCCTGGGACAGGCAGACAATTAAACAGGTCAGCGTGGGGTAACCTGCACCGGCCTGCGGGGGGCGGTAGACACGCAGCTGGAGGTAGCAGGACAGGCGAGAACAGCAACACCTCCAACGGACATGCTCTGTGTTCCACTGGCAGACACTGAGGGACACACACACACATACACACACACACACACACACACACACACACACACACACACACACACACACACACACACACACACACACACACACACACACAGTAGCACCTGGATAGCAGGAGAGAAGGATGATTAAGAAGTTAGAGTTCAGGAAAAGGACTTCTTCCAGACACCAACCTTAAATCTGAACCTGCACATCTAGAATTTACACATTTTGAACATAAATGTCACAAAATGAAAATGAAAGCACTCAAATGATTGAAGGATAATAGTTTTGCACCACGACGCCATGCTTAAAGTGCACATCAGCTTTTATAGACCAGATGTGAAATCTATTCAAATAAAAGCTCATCTTTCTGTCCAGGACTCTTTTTTGTTCTCAAACCGCTTTTGTTAAAAGCAGTTTTACATCTTTTCTTTTCTTTTTTTAAATCCCTCTGGCTTACTAAAACTGTGTTGTTGGGGTTTCTTTCCTTTTTTCTACCACAAAGATGTTCTTAAAATTTTTTTTAAATTTTTTTGAAGCCTTGCAATGTCAGAACAAACTTCAGCAGTGGCTCCTCTGTGATAAACAGCAGATTAAAGCCTTTCTGTTTGTGTGGCAACTGATTGCCGAGGCAATGCTATTCTTGTTTGCTATTGCAGCCGAGGCGGAATTACCTCGATTTTGTACAAAATAGTCAATTAAATTAACTGTGAAAGGCTATTTATTTTAACCCGAGGATACATTTTTCCTGTCTTTTTTTCTGTGTTGTGGATGTTGTTTGGGGTGGGGAGCAGCAGAGGAGGGAAACCTGGCAGGAGAACAAAGAGGGAGGAAGAGCTGGAAGTCAGAGCTGGACTCACACTGCCATCAGGTGGCCGAACAGCAGCACTGCAGATTCAGATCTGAGGGGAAGAGAGAGCATGGGAGAGATCACTGCTCTCTGTTCTAATTCTTGTTTTTGTAGAAACTGTTCACTTATCAGATTTCCTATATCTATAAAGTGTGATGGGAGGTCACCTAATCTCTAAAACTACATGATTTTTATACCGGTTCCAATCTGTTCTGCAGCAGAAAATCACAGGTCCTGCAGATTCCTGTCATCTGGGTCTGAGGAGGCGTGGATCTAACCTGCTGTCTCACCACCACAGTCTGGTCTTTGTGTGAAGTTTATTATAAATCCTGTTTTAATTTTCATGTATTTTTATTATGGACATTTTGTCTATTCCTGCACATTTTCCCTCTTCACATGTTGACTATGTTTTTGCATTTGACAGTTTTTTGCAACAAAGACTCTCTCTTGCAATTTATAAATCTAAACTTCACTTTTTTTAAATAGACAACTAAAAAAAAACACTTGAACACAGTCATTTAATTACAACCCTATAGGACAAACAGCTCTAAAAACATTTCTGATTCATATTTTTTCTACTTTGTTGGGGTTGAATCTTTTGCTCAACTTCATTCCTGATCAAAACAATCAAATGTGAATTTATCATCAGGATTTTAAGCCTTTAAATTCCAGTTTGACTTCATTTTATAAATAAAAACATAGAAAATAGTTATTTACTATAAAATAAATGTTGAGTGTTAAGGAGACGTTTAAGCCCTTTAACACCAATTGCATCAAGTCTGATCTTTTTAACATGTATTTATTCTTTATACCCTCTGGTGGAAGACCTAAGTACTGAAATTGGCAAGTACAATTAGTTTTATTGTTGCTGCATTATTACATCATTAACCTACACATTAAATTATTTAAAAGTATGATTTTATATTAACATTAGCCAAAACATGTTTCAATGTTTAAAAACCAGAGTTTTCTGAATTTTTTTCCATTTTTTAAAGGGTTAAAATCAGTACTGGATAAGATGCAAATTATCTAAGATTTTTATATTGATGGATTATTAGTTGTTGTTTTTTTTTGTGGCACCAGTTTTAAAATTCACTACCCAGGAGGACAAAAATATCCCATTAAGTTCCAATAAAAGCAGTTTTTCACATAAAAATCACAAAAATTATATGCATTCTGTGATGGTTTTGTTTTTGAGAAAATGGTCAAAAATCTCACTTTTATAGGATCACGTCTAAATTCATCCATTTCCCTCTTATAAGCTTAAACACTTGTCATTTCATCAGATCTTCTTGCTGAAGTGTATAGAAGTTTTTGGACATGGATGTTTTTGATTTCTAATGAATTAAGATGGTACTGATGTTTAAAACTGATGCTATGCAAAAATATGAATTCATCAGTATAGTTTTAGTATTTTTTGACATATTTAAGTCTGATTTGAAAAAAATTAAACATCCCAGTCACCCCAAAAAAAAGTTTTGTGTAAAATATTTTCCTTTTTATATTCAAATAACAGTAACAATAGCAAAAACTAGCATTTAAAGGATTAAAACCCTCAAAATGATTGAATATTTCATAGTTTGAGTGGATCTGAAGTTTTTAACACAGAAGATTTTATAGCAGTTTTTGGAAGTGGACTTGTCCTCTAATGACTCAGGAGGGTAGTAAATTAAAGCGACACCTGAGGGTTAACTCTGAGGTTGTTGTTACATTCAGCTGCTGAATGTGCTTGGAGTCACTATAGCACGCTAAAAAACTCATCAGAGTCCTGGTAACGGTTCATTCTCTTTGTTTTTATAGCAGCAAAGATCATTCCCTCTATAGATAAAGGTGTTATTTGTTACTCAGACCTTTCAGCACAATTTAAAAGAAAAATCATCACAAAAGGCTTGAATTTAAACACAAAGACATCATTTAAATTTTAAAATGTAGAACTAATCTAGACTAAAAAGTAAGGGGAGCTATTTAAATGAAAATGCTGGAAATACAACACTTATTGTTTCTGTGAAATATTCATCAAGAAAATAAAAACAGAAATGAATCGGGGAATGTTGAAGGCAACAACATAAAAGTATATTATTCATGGTAGCATCCCAGTGTGGATGAAGGCTGAGGACCTGGAAACGTATCTACCTGTATTTAGTCTCATCCAGGTCAGAGACAACAGGCTGATTTAGACATTCTGAAACCCAAACACACACACATCACTGTTCTCTCCTCACTAACTACTGTAGAATAAGGGAGCAGAATTGTCGCACTGTGACAAAGGAAATATGTTTACACACATGAATAGTTCAAGGATTTTATCAGGACTACATTGTATTGTTTTGATCAGATCGATGTGGTTAGAATTCAGCATACCCCTTCAAACATGGACCCAGTCTAAACCAGACCTCCCTCTCCCCACCTTCTTCTGGAGGATTCCAGTGTGTTCCCAGACCACCGAGGATATCCCTCCAGAGAGGTCTGGGTCTGATCGTGTCCCACCAAGGAGACAAGAATCTATCCAGAGGGGGGCATTCTGATCAGAACCACCTGAGCTGTCTCCCTTTGAGGAAGAGGAGCAGCAGCTCTACTCCAAGAAACACTGTGTGTCTTTAGCTGCACCTTTCTCAAATGTTGCATTTTGACACAAAAAGATCTCCCTTGCAGATGTGCCTCAACTGGCCTTAAAGCAGCCAAGTGGACTATTAGGATTAGTACTTTGATCAAATGTCCTTTACATGTCTGCTGCCCTCTGGTGGAGGATCTACAGGGTGGAAATGTCTATTACTATTACTGTAAAATTATTACAAATAACTTAATAAAACATACAGTATGCTACCTTATTCTTGTTCAATTATTATTAGTTGATAAAAAAAATTCATTTTAATCAACAAGATCAGGCTTTAAAGCCATCCAAAGAACAAATTAAAGCAAACCTTTTCAGACTCTGCTCTGCATTAAATAACTCTTGTTTTATAGTCATCTTATTTTAATCAAGACACCAACATACATGTAAGTTTATGTCAGGCATAAACAGGGAATGCAGCTGATGACTGTCGGCACGGCTCAGTGAGAGGAAGATTTATCTTCACGCGTTCATCCGAACACCAACTGACACCTAAATGAAAACAAATAAACCAAAAAGAAAAAACCCAGTGCAGCACTAGAAACATAAGGGATTCCACGCACACACACACACACACACGTGTTTGCTGGCGTCTAGTTAAATGAGGCGTGTGATACACTGTAGAAGAATGTGTATGACAGTAAGACAGAGAGAATAATTGTGACTGCGAGAACCGATGTGCTGGAGGGGAAGTAAACAATGCCAGTTCCTGTGATAGACTGCACAACACTTTCCGACTCATTGACTTTGAATAATTTTTCACATCAAATGAAAAGTAATTACATCACAACAACTCATGCTGAATGGTTTCCTCTCTCTGACTGTGTGTGTCTGACTGTGTGTGTGTGTGTGCAGGATGAACATTAATGCTGGTCAGTGATTTAATTGAGCCATTCGTGATGTGGAACTGGAGGTGATGCTTGACTGTCAGCAGTCGTAGAGTTAAACCCTGTTTATGGGGCGTACTGTTAAACTCTATGGAGCGTTTGTGTACGTTGTTCACAGAGTTCCACCTGTCGGCACACGGGGACAAAACAAGCTCAGGAAATAAAAAGCGTGGACGTTAGATTCAAAAACTGCTCTTGATGAAATAATCCACAATGCAGCTCTAAGTAAATAAAAACAACAACACAAAAATGTTCTTTAAATAGTCTCTAATTACACTCAGTGGTGGAAATAAGAAATTCTAAGTATTTTAGTGATCACCCTTTAAAGGTTATAATAATAATAATAATAATAATAATAATAATAATAATAATAATAATAATAATAATAATAATAACCTTTAAAAAGAGTTAAATGAAGTCCGGTCAGGAAATCTGATCAGAGGTTTCCTCCATTTGGCCTAAAACGACTCAGAAATTGAGATTAGATTTTTTTAAACACTTTAGCCATCAAAATCTGCATCTCATAAAATTCTATAAGTATTTAACCTGATACAGAGCCCGGTTTAAAGAGGTTTGATTGTTGTTTTTTGATGGATTTATGTGTGACATAATTTTATGATACCATATCACATTAAGAGCAAACAGATGCGTTAAGTTCCTATTTAGCCAGACCTTCTGACTGCAGAACATCCATGTTTCCTCTAATCTAAGGTGTAAAAAGTAATAAAAATATGTACTCAAGAACAAGTAAAGCTATCAGATGAAAAATCTCCTCAAGTAAAGTAAAAAGTAACCTATTCAAAATGTATCAGCACATCCACACAGCTCCTAAGCCCTGGTGGTGTGGCGATGTCTCTCTGCCTTCCACAGCAGTCTCAAAACCCACAGGCTAAATGATTTTATCTGGCCTGTGAGATCATATTTACTATAACTGGCCTGTGGGTGTACAGTGCACATACAACTAAAACTACAAGTCCCAGAATGCCCAGAGGCCCCTTCCCTTTGCTACCTCTCCCTGCTTTGGAAAGGTTTTCATTTTAGTCTTAATCTTTTTGTTTTAGAGTGTCTTTTTGTTTCTGGCATTTTGTAAGTTTAGTCACCTGTAACACAGTTTATTGGTTCCCTCAGCTCCCCAGTCAATCAGCGCCTTGTTCACTGTTCTAATCAACCCAGCTGCTCCTCATTCCACCAGCCATACTGTACATCTTTGTCTTCTCAAGCCATGGAGATCCTGCTGATGCCAGTGTTGTTCCCTCACTTGTCCTCCCCAGGTCTTCTAGTTTATTTCCTACTTTTAACAAATAAAACTGCATAGCCATAAAAACATAAGTCAGTATACATAGTTTTTTTTTAATTGCTCTACTCATTGATCTGTACAGATTTTTTTATGAACCTTTTAAATTTATAGTTGTTTTTAAATATTTTATAATAGCTTTTTACAGTACTGTGTGTATTTTGAGTGTCTATTTATGTCACTTTGCTGCTGTTCACTCAAATTTTTCCCTCGGGAGAACTCAAAGATTTATTCTGGTTTATTCTAGTTTGTCCTGATTTGTTTCACAGGGCTCTAGACTAACTTTTTGCACTGGTTGCACCGTTGCGCCTACATTATTTTCTTAGGTGCACCGGCACAAAAGTTAGGTGCACCCAAATTTTCAAGTGCATTGCAGTTTTATAGGTTCACTTTTAAAATAATATCTGTCCAAATAAGTAATTTTGACTCCTAAAGGATTAATTAACAAACTAGTACACATAAAGTTCTTTATTTGAAGCTGAATCGAACCACGTGTAACCTATTGAAAGTGTTTAAAGTGCTTCAGTCAGCTGAAACAGAAACGTAAAACATTTTAAGATCAGTTCAAATGTTTTAATTTCATGTTTCTCAGGAACGTCTCAACCTGAACATCTCATGGTTATTATGTCTGATGGACGATCTTCCATTGTGGACACCTGTCCCTCAGGTGGACACCTCCTGTATTTCTAGTCTTGTCTAGATGTTCAATATTGTAGGAAAATATTACAAACAATGTACAAAGCTATAATACCTGACCAATAAACATTCAGGAAATGTTTTAAAGAGAGTAAATAGTTATAAATTAAAAGGAACTGAAGTCTTTAAGCCCTATGAGACGTCTAAACTACAGCTGTGGTGGTGACTTCCCACAGTGCATCAGGACAGCTTCTCATGTGGATCCTGAGACATTTGCCTCCTTTGAGTCGCAGGTGCTCAAGGTCAGTTTTTCAAACATTTTGATTGTGTTTTAATCTGCTGCCCTGCTGCTGCTTCTCTCACTGATTTTACTGAGTTCTTATCTTCTATTATTAGGTTTGAGAAAGTTTTAATGATTGTAGATTTGATCATTCATGTGGATGATGCTAACTGTAGCACATGTAGCACTGTAGCACATCCAACATGTCTCTGGTGATTGCTGAAATGAGACCGTTAGCTGAACCATCCAGACCTTCTCTAAAAGTGAACAGTAACTTTCTTAAAAGAGCTTTATAATTTCGAACATCTGCAGTTACAAACATCAGAATGGCTCTTCCCCCTCTGGGTATTTTAAGGAGGATTCTCAATTCATCATTGTATGAAACATTCAGTACTTGGACAGAAGACCGGAGGGTCATCTGCAGACATCAGATGGTTGATCAGTGTTTTACCCAGCAGATCGGCTCTTAGCTGCATGCACAGATCATCAACATACAAATCACCTTAAACAGGAGACAGAATTCCTGCCTGTCTAACAGCACTGTTAACACCAAAGGAGGCAGAGATGCTGCTCCTCCATTGAACTGCATGTTGTGGTGAGCGTACCAGTAAGAGGAGAATCCAGGAACTCCACGTTGCTTTAATTTAACAAAAGGTTTCCTGTGGCTCACTCCATCAAAAGCATCTGAGGACAGATGAATTTTTATTCCTATAGAAGTTGACCATTTCCTTCAGGGCTTATATGCTCATATCTAGTCCTCACACCAGTCACTTTTCTACAGTTGAACGATGTATTGTAATGCTGTCTCATAGTTGGTCTTTAGCTGTTTAGTTGAAACATTTATAAAACTACTTGAGTTGAGCTTTTCCTGACATCCATCAAGCTGCAAACAACAGCTGCAAACAACAGACTAAACAATGTTAGCTGTTGTTCCAGACCTTTGCTTACAGATGGGGTTTCTTCTTGAAGTGTTTTTTTTCTGCTTAAATAGTTAAGATTGCAAAAAATGTCTTATGTATATGTTGCAGGGACAGGGTATAATCCTGATGCATTTAGTTTTATTCATGTTAGTTTCATATATTTTGAGGATCTGCATTTCCATGTTTTCCTAATTTTGTCTTAAATATGTGAAAGACTGAGGCCATTTAAAAAACCTGCATTTACAGTGATTTCACCGTTATTACCTGAAGTGTCCACTAGGGGGACTTTCAAGAGCTTTTCGAGGACTTTCCAGATGGTCCAGCTCGGATCATATTTATTCAAAACCATTCTTTCACTTCCTTGTCTCATAAAAGTCAATGTTATTGAGCCAAAACCATTTTAGTTTAGATTAAAACCCTCTGAATCACTGAAAGAAGGTTGTTTTGAACAGATTAAAGTTTTGACAGCAGCTTTTTTAAAGGACATTTCTGTCTCTAAAGACATGAAGGGAGACATTTTGCATTTCTAAATGTATCCAGAGAGCCTTGATACAAAATTATGCACACAGATGTCCATAATGGTGCATAATGAAACTGTTCTGACATATTTGCATGTGAAAATCAAAGTGTGCTAATCGTTTAGCACCAATCTGAGCTGAAGGCCTGGTTTGATCCTGAGCACATTTAGACCAGAGCTGTTTCAGGTGCTTCACATCAAACCGGTGTCGAACTCCTGACCAGGGGTTTGACCAGCATGCTCCTCCTCCGTCTTCTTGTTTCTCCTCATAGTCCTTCAGCCTCTCTTCCCACTGTCGCTACTCCTCTTCCACCCTACCCATCCCTTTTTGCTGTCACTTCTCATTCTCCTTCTTCTATTCCTCCTTCTTCTCCTCCTCTCATTCCTCCTCCTCCCCAACAAGAGCAGGCGAGTCTTTCATTATTTTTTTCATAAAGGTTATGAATCTTCATCCAGGTTTAGTTGGAGTCTGGTTGGAGTTTACTGGTCTGTTCACACCTGATGAGTCAGATTCTGTAAATGTGTTGACACAGAAATGACAGCAGTTCACTCTTTGGATGTGAAAGACAAAGATGACTCCTGCCACCTGGTGGACAGATGGCCCCACAGCAGGCTGTTGTCTCATCTGTTTTTGTCTCCAGGTCCTGAACACGCCCCCAGTGAGGCTTCCTGAGGGTGCTGTCCTGCTTCCCATGACGCTGTAAGTAAAACACAACAAAAATAATGATGAACACAAGCTGCAAATCCTTCATTTTGGTGTTCACCATCATGTAATTATCTCATTGTTTTCTGTGCAGGAACGAACAGGTTGTGTATGAGTTTGTCCCGTCTCCTTCTGCTGCCCTTGCTGTCCCTGGTTTCTTTGGTCCTCCTGCTGCCCCTGCTCCTCCTCCTGATGTCCTTGCTTCTCCTCCTGCTGCTGCTCCTTGCCCTCCAGCCTGAGGCCCACAGTAACTTTTCATTTTATGGTTTCTGTCTAAATTCTGTTTGTCTCAAAGTTTTTTTCTTTTCTTTTCAGTTTAAGGCAACACCAAGATGTAAACACGGTTTGATTTTTGTGCTGTCTCTGCAGGAAGAGAAAGCATGAGGATGATGAGCAACCGTACGTGAAGATGCCCCCCCCCCCCCAATGCCTTCATGATATTCCTGCGGGACCAGAGACCAAAGGTGGATCCTGAGACCAAGGCCAGGGGGGGTGTGGCCGTGAACGCCCTTATTGCACAGAGGGTAAGTGTGTTTGCTGAACAAAGTTGATCAAATCTGAAAGAAAAAAAAAAAGCTACCAGCACAGACTGAGGTTCTGCTTGAGTTCATTTATTTATTGACTAGAGACAAAACCCTCAGCTGAATGTAAAAGAAACAGTTTTCAGGTTCCAGCATTAAGACATTTGTTTTGCATTTGATCAGTTGTGCTCCAGTAGTGTGTACACAAACAGTGTTGTGTGTGTTTTCTGACCACAGTGGAGAGCGATGTCGTTAGGAGTGGCTGGTTGGTCCATCAACTTTCAACATGTTTACCTGATAAATCTGGTCTCCACAAGGAGGCCTCCAGCAGACATTTGTATTCAGATATGTTGGTCTCTCAACAAAATGTCCCCAACAAACAGCACTTAGTGTCTACAGAAACCTTAGCTGTCAGGAAGTCAGTGCCTGGTGTTAGTGTCATATTGTTGACTGTTGCTCAAAAATTGAAGCAGAACTGTGTCTTTGCTGCTGACAGTAGAGTCCGTCACTTCATCCTGCCCCAACATGTAGCACTTACTGGATTGAAGGTCTAGTCAATGCTAACGTTAAGGTGGGTTAAAGGACTGGGAAGAGACTTCTCAGCTTCACGTGTAAAGACCTCAAACTTCACCGCGTTTCCCTTTCTTACTGTCGTCAACATCAACACTACCCCAACAGTTAGCACTTCCTGTTTCAGGATCAAGTCAGTGCCTCTGTTGGAGTGGTGTTCATGCCTCTGTCATCACAGGGTTTGGTCGAGTTTTATTGATGACAATATCACAACAAAACAACCCCAAAGAGAAGCACTTGTGAGCACAAAAATCACCAGTGGCTCCTTTGAGGTGGTCTGAGTGTGACTCTCTTATAAAGTCTTCTTTGAAGGACTGAGTGGCTTCAATCAGGTTAACCAGCCCCAACACCAAGCACCCACTGACTTCACGTTCACATTAAAGAAAAGGACTTTCACCTCCAAAATCACTTTATGAACAAAATGTAGCTTGAATTGAATCTTCAGTGTTGGTTTTCATAGATGGTTGTCATCTTTGTAGTGAAGACACCAACACTACCCCAACAGTTAGCACTTACTGTGTCCTGGAATCAAGTCAGTGCCTGTGTCAGGGTAACATTGTTGACTAGTTGATCAAAGTCTCATCATCATCTTGACTCTCGGCTCACAGTGGATTTTGTCTTGTAATCACCCCAACATGTAGCACTTACTGGACTCAAAATCAAGCCAGTGCTCAAGTTAGGGTCATCAAACCATCAGACATTCTTGGAGGTGAAGCAGGAAAAGTCACTAGTTGATCCACTAAAGGAATCAATGACCAAGACAACCCCAAAAAGAAGCACTTATGAAATCAACAAGCACCAGTGTTTCTGTTGGAGCTCATCTGCAGGTCATCCACTCATCAGAAGCACCACTTACAGCACGTGTCCAGCAGAACCAACAAGAACTTCCTGTAAACGCTGACAAGGCTGTGCTCAAGGTGGACCAAAGCACAGACGAGTCAATAGTTTACTTTCTAGGTCAAGGTCAACTTTATTTTTAGAGCACATTTAGTGTTGCTCACGCACCCCAAAGTGCTGTACATGATAGTAGGATTGTCCAAGGTCTAGAGGAACATCTCTGCCCTCCTCCATTCTCTGTCCTGACCTAAAAAAAATACTGTTTTCTTAACAAGTTGGCTCATTTGATGAAGCTGAAGAAGCATCAAATTCAGGTCAGCTCCACCTTCTTCTTAGTTTCAGCTGAGTAGATAATGGCTCTTCAACGACTGCTTGATGATCACATGAATATCAATCATCTTGTAGTGATTGGAGGTTGTTAGGAGTGGCTGGTTGGTCTAGGGCTGTGCGATATGACGAAATATGTCGTTTGGACGATAGAAAATGTCTACCGTCAGTTAAAAAGCTCTTATCGTTTAAACCACGATAGAAGTTTTACAGCATAATGCACTTTACGAGATGTTCATGAACGCACCGCGCAGCAACGCATAAACAAACATGGAGGCAGACGGTAGTGGACACGTTTTAGACCAGAGTCAACAGGATAACCAGCTAACTCAAACCGAGGAGCTTGTAACTAAAAGAGGGACAACTTCTGTCTCATGGATGTGGTTTAAATATAAAAAGACCGACGTGGACCAGACAGCAGGCAGCAGCTGTTTGTAAAGTTCGCCGACTCCCGGTCCCAACAACGGACTCGGACGCCATTAATATATTTTATCACCTGCACAAAAACCACGTTGAAGATACAGAGACAGTCAAAGAGCAAAAGCTGCAAAAGCAGCGTCTAGTGTTGGCGTAAGAGCTCAGAATAAACTCCAGACACAGACGCTGCAACAGGCTTTTACCCGCAGCACATCATGCAGCTGCCAGCTGAGCGGGATGGAAGGAGGAAGGAGATTACTGCTGCTGTTACCGGGCACTTATACAAAGATATGGCTCTAATCTACACGGTGGAGAAACCTGAGTTCTGTGTTACAATCGAACCCAGATATGAAACACCCAGCTGAAAACACATCACTAAAGTCATGTTACCTGACTTATATGATGCATGTCGGGCCACAGTGGAGGAGGAGATTCATGAGGTGTTCTATCGTACGTTTATCCTTATCGGGATATGAAATTTTGGTCATATTGCCCAGCCCTAGGTTGGTTCATCAACTTTCAACATGTTTACCTGATGAATCTGGTCTCCACAAGGAGGCCTCCAGCAGACATTTGTCTTCAGATATGTTGTCTGTCAACAAAGTGTCCCCAACAAACAGCACTTAGTGTCTACAGAAACCAGGTCAGTGCCTGGTGTTAGGGTCATATTGTTGACGTTTGCTCAAAAACTCAGACAGAACTGTGTCTTTGCTGCTGACAGTAGAGTCTGTCACTTCATCCTGCCCCAACATGTAGCACTTACTGGACTGAAGGTCTAGTCAATGCTAACGTTAAGGTGGGTTAAAGGACTGGGAAGAGACTTCTCAGCTTCACGTGTAAAGACCTCAAACTTCACCGCGTTTCCCTTTCTTACTGTCGTCAGCAGCAACACTACCCCAACAGTTAGCACTTCCTGTTTCAGGATCAAGTCAGTGCCTCTGTTGGAGTGGTGTTGATGCCTCTGTCATCACAGGGTTTGGTCGAGTTTTATTGATGACAATATCACAACAAAACAACCCCAAAGAGAAGCACTTGTGAGCACAAAAATCACCAGTGGCTCCTTTGAGGTGGTCTGAGTGTGACTCTCTTATAAAGTCTTCTTTGAAAAGGACTTTCACCTCCAAAATCATTTTATGAACATGTAGCTTGATTTGAAACTTCAGTGTTGGTTTTCATAGATGTTTGTCATCTTTGTAGTGAAGACAGCAACACTACCCCAACAGTTAGCACTTACTGTGTCCTGGAATCAAGTCAGTGCCTGTGTCAGGGTAACATTGTTGACTAGTTGATCAAAGCCTCATCATCATCTTGACTCTCAGCTCACACAGTGGATTTTGTCTTGTAATCACCCCAACATGTAGCACTTACTGGACTCAAAATCAAGCCAATGCTCAAGTTAGGGTCATCAAACCATCAGACATTCTTGGAGGTGAAGCAGGAAAAGTCACTAGTTGATCCACTGAAGGAATCAATGACCAAGACAACCCCAAAAAGAAGCACTTATGAAATCAACAAGCACCAGTGTTTCTGTTGGAGCTCATCTGCAGGTCATCCACTCATCAGAAGCTCCACTTACAGCACGTGTCCAGCAGAACCAACAAGAACTTCCTGTAAATGCTGACAAGGCTGTGCTCAAGGTGGACCAAAGCACAGACGAGTCAATAGTTTACTTTCTAGCAGGAGATTGTCCAAGGTCTAGAGGAACATCTCTGCCTTCCTCCATTCTCTGTCCTGACCTGAAAAGAAATGTTCTGTTTTCTGAACAAGTTGGCTCATTTGATGAAGCTGAAGAAGCATCAAATTCAGGTCAGCTCCACCTTCTTCTTGGTTTCAGCTGAGCAGATAATGGCTCTTCAACGACTGCTCATGATCACACGGATATCAATCATCTTGTAGTGAATGGAGGTCGGTAGGAGTGGCTGGTTGGTCCATCAACTTTCAACATGTTTACCTGATGAATCTGCAGATATTTGTCTTCAGATATGTTTTCTGTCAACAAAATGTCCCCAACAAACAGCACTTAGTGTCTACAGAAACCAAGTCAGTGCCTGGTGTTAGGGTCATATTGTTGACGTTTGCTCAAAAACTCAGACAGAACTGTGTCTTTGCTGCTGACAGTAGAGTCCGTCACTTCATCCTGCCCCAACATGTAGCACTTACTGGATTGAAGGTCTAGTCAGTGCTAACGTTAAGGTGGGTTAAAGGACTGGGAAGAGACTTCTCAGCTTCACGTGTAAAGACCTCAAACTTCACCGCGTTTCCCTTTCTTACTGTCGTCAGCAGCAACACTACCCCAACAGTTAGCACTTCCTGTTTCAGGATCAAGTCAGTGCCTCTGTTGGAGTGGTGTTGATGCCTCGGCTATCACAGGGTTTGGTCGAGTTTTATTGATGACAATATCACAACAAAACAACCCCAAAGAGAAGCACTTGTGAGCACAAGAATCACCAGTGGCTCCTTTGAGGTGGTCAGAGTTTGAATCTCTTATGAAGTCTTCTTTGAAAAGGACTTTCACCTCCAAAATCACTTTATGAACAAAATATAGCTTGAATTGTTGGTTTTCAGTGTTGGTTTTCATAGATGGTTGTCATCTTTGTAGTGAAGACTGCAACACTACCCCAACAGTTAGCACTTACTGTGTCCTGGAATCAAGTCAGTGCCTGTGTCAGGGTAACATTGTTGACTAGTTGATCAAAGTCTCATCATCATCTTGACTCTCGGCTCACAGTGGATTTTGTCTTGTAATCACCCCAACATGTAGCACTTACTGGACTCAAAATCAAGCCAATGCTCAAGTTAGGGTCATCAAACCATCAGACATTCTTGGGGGTGAAACAGGAAAAGTCACTAGTTGATTCACTGAAGGAATCAATGACCAAGACAACCCCAAAAAGAAGCACTTATGAAATCAACAAGCACCAGTGTTTCTGTTGGAGCTCATCTGCAGGTCATCCACTCATCAGAAGCTCCACTTACAGCACGTGTCCAGCAGAACCAACAAGAACTTCCTGTAAATGCTGACAAGGCTGTGCTTAAGGTGGACCAAAGCACAGACGAGTCAATAGTTTACTTTCTAGGTCAAGGTCAACTTTATTTATAGAGCACATTTACTGTTGCTCACGCACCCCAAAGTGCTGTACATGATAGGATTGTCCAAGGTCTAGAGCAGGGGTGCCCAAAGTGGGGCCCGCGGGCCAAAGTTGGCCCGCCAATTCTTTAATTTGGCCCTCCTGGCCCTCTGTGGGGTACCCTGGATGCTGGGTGAACATTGACCAGTAATCCAGAAACCCACTGTTTCCCTCAGCCAATCCAGCATTACGTGAACAGGCCCAATGACTCTATATTGGGCTGCATACAACCCTCACTCATGGTGCCAACAAAGTTTTAGAAATGTAACAATTTAAAATCAAAATTGAAATACAAGTAACTACAAGGGACATTAAGGCTACGTTCACACTGCAGCCAAATGCGCTTCAAATCCGATTTTTTTTCCCTCATGCGACCCATATCTGATTTTTTTAAGACAGTCTGAACGGCACAGATCCAATTTTTTAAAATCCGACCCAGGTCACTTTCATATGTGGTACTGAATCGGATATGTATCTGATGTTTTTGGAAGCGACTCCAGTCTGAACGGACATGTCGCATTGAATCCGCCTCGTACGTGACCGACAGGAGACAGACCGCTAAATGCGCCGGCGGAGGGAAACGCTCCAACGTGTAGAGCTGATACTGGAGACGGAGACAGTCGGTGGACAGAAAGTGAGGTTTAGGACTTGATTAGTAATATATTAGGTGACAATTCTGTTCAAGTGAACTTAGCGCTGTGGCGTGGACTCGCGTTTCTGGGAAGCGCTGTGGCGGTCCCCGTGTGATTAGTGATCTGACGGACTAAAATGGTTTTTAATCAAAATAACGGAGCGAGCGCGAGGTGGTGCAGCGCTGATGTCTCTGGTGTATTTCAGCCTTAAAGATATCTTACCGTAATTGGGCCATGGTCAAGTCTATTGCAAAAGCCATTTTACTTCCGTAAACAGAGCACGTTATGTGTGACGTCTTGTCATCGTCTGCGCACGCGGGCCGCTTTGGGGCCGTGATTCGTTCACACTGGAGACTGTTTGCTGTCACATTTCAGTTGAAGTGTGAACAGCCAGACAAAAAAATCGGATTTGATTAAAAAATCAGATTTGAGCATTAAGACCTGCAGTGTGAACGTAGTCTTAGAGTAGATTTATGCACACATGTACATTTGCACACTTTATAAAACCACAAATGGTTATATTTTGTCAATGTTTGTAATCTCCCATGAGCCTTTGCTGCTGGATCAGACCGGATCAAAGCTCGCGGGTAACCCCTCTGGCTACTAGCCTAAGCAGCTATTATCAACATGGAGTGTCGTCGTCAGTGGCACACAGACAAAAGGCATTTTAAAAAATGCTGGAAGACTTTTTTTTTTTACAGATATCAATGGTAAAGCGGTCTGCCTTATTTGTAACCAGTCCGTTGCTGTACTCAAGGAGTATAATATTCGTTGTCACTATGAGACAAAGCATGCAAGATTTTCACAATGCCCGAAAGAAAAAGACCAGGGAGCTGCTAGCACTACATATGATTACAAATAAAAAATAGACAGTTTGTTCTAAATGCCTATATGTGACTTATATGTGATATTTTGATTAATGTTCTTTAAACAGAAAGGATGGTTAAATAACTGCAAAATGAATAAAAGTAGTGTTCTTTACTTCAGCATTAGTATTTGTATTTTGTGTAAATACTACATTCGGCCCGCGGCTCTGATAGATTTTCATTTTGGCCCTCTGAGGGAAAAAGTTTGGGTACCCCTGGTCTAGAAGAACATCTCTGCCCTCCTCCATTCTCTGTCCTGACCAAAAAAAAAATACTGTTTTCTTAACAAGTTGGCTCATTTGATGAAGCTGAAGAAGCATCAAATTCAGGTCAGCTCCACCTTCTTCTTGGTTTCAGCTGAGCAGATAATGGCTCCTCAACGACTGCTTGATGATCACATGAATATCATCATCTTGTAGTGAATGGAGGTCGGTAGGAGTGGCTGGTTGGTCCATCAACTTTCAACATGTTTACCTGATGAATCTGGTCTCCACAAGGAGACCTCCAGCAGACATTTGTCTTCAGATATGTTTTCTGTCAACAAAATGTCCCCAACAAACAGCACTTAGTGTCTACAGAAACCAAGTCAGTGCCTGGTGTTAGGGTCATATTGTTGACTCTTGCTCAAAAACTTATACAGAACTGTGTCTTTGCTGCTGACAGTAGAGTCTGTCACTTCATCCTGCCCCAACATGTAGCACTTACTGGATTGAAGGTCTAGTCAATGCTAACGTTAAGGTGGGTTAAAGGACTGGGAAGAGACTTCTCAGCTTCACGTGTAAAGACCTCAAACTTCACCGCGTTTCCCTTTCTTACTGTCGTCAACATCAACACTACCCCAACAGTTAGCACTTCCTGTTTCAGGATCAAGTCAGTGCCTCTGTTGGAGTGGTGTTCATGCCTCTGTCATCACAGGGTTTGGTCGAGTTTTATTGATGACAATATCACAACAAAACAACCCCAAAGAGAAGCACTTGTGAGCACAAAAATCCCCAGTGGCTCCTTTGAGGTGGTCTGAGTGTGACTCTCTTATAAAGTCTTCTTTGAAGGTCTGAGTGGCTTGAATCAGGTTGACCAGCCACAACACCAAGCACCCACTGACTTCACGTTCGCATTCAAGGACGTTCACCTCCAAAATCACATTATGAACAAACATGTGGCTTGAATTGAACCTTCAGTTTTGGTTTTCATAGATGGTTGTCATCTCTGTAGTGAAGACAGCAACACTACCCCAACAGTTAGCACTTACTGTGTCCTGGAATCAAGTCAGTGCCTGTGTCAGGGTAACTTTGTTGACTATTTGATCAAAGTCTCATCATCATCTTGACTCTCTGCTCACACAGTGGATTTAGTCTTGTAATCACCCCAACATGTAGCACTTACTGGACTCAAAATCAAGCCAATGCTCAAGTTAGGGTCATCAAACCATCAGACATTCTTGGAGGTGAAGCAGGAAAAGTCACTAGTTGATCCACTGAAGGAATCAATGACCAAGACAACCCCAAAAAGAAGCACTTATGAAATCAACAAGCACCAGTGTTTCTGTTGGAGCTCATCTGCAGGTCATCCACTCATCAGAAGCTCCACTTACAGCACGTGTCCAGTAGAACCAACAAGAACTTCCTGTAAACGCTGACAAGGCTGTGTTCAAGGTGGACCAAAGCACAGACGAGTCAATAGTTTACTTTCTAGCAGGAGATTGTCCAAGGTCTAGAGGAACATCTCTGCCCTCCTCCATTCTCTGTCCTGACCTGAGAAGAAATGCTATGTTTTCTGAACAAGTTGGCTCATTTGATGATGCTGAAGAAGCAACAAATTCAGGTCAGCTCCACCTTCTTCTTGGTTTCAGCCGAGCAGATAATGGCCCTTCAACGACTGCTTGATGATCACATGAATGTCAATCATCTTGTAGTGAATGGAGGTCGGTAGGAGTGGCTGGTTGCTCCATCAACTTTCAACATGTTTACTTGATGAATCTGCTCTCCACAAGGAGGCGTCCAGCAGACATTTGTCTTCAGATATTTTGGTCTGTCAACAAAATGTCCCCAACAAACAGCACTTAGTGTCTACAGAAACCAAGTCAGTGCCTGGTGTTAGGGTCATATTGTTGACTCTTGCTCAAAAACTTATACAGAACTGTGTCTTTGCTGCTGACAGTAGAGTCCGTCACTTCATCCTGCCCCAACATGTAGCACTTACTGGATTGAAGGTCTAGTCAGTGCTAACGTTAAGGTGGGTTAAAGGACTGGGAAGAGATTTCTCAGCTTCACGTGTAAAGACCTCAAACTTCACTGCGTTTCCCTTTCTTACTGTCGTCAACATCAACACTACCCCAACAGTTAGCACTTCCTGTTTCAGGATCAAGTCAGTGCCTCTGTTGGAGTGGTGTTGATGCCTCTGTCATCACAGGGTTTGGTCAAGTTTTATTGATGACAATATCACAACAAAACAACCTCAAAGAGAAGCACTTGTGAGCACAAAAATCACCAGTGGCTCCTTTGAGGTGGTCTGAGTGTGACTCTCTTATAAAGTCTTCTTTGAAGGACTGAGCAGCTTCAATCAGGTTAACCAGCCCCAACACCAAGCACCCACTGACTTCACGTTCACATTCAAGGACTTTCACCTCCAAAATCACATTATGAACAAACATGTAGCTTGAATTGAACCTTCAGTGTTGGTTTTCATAGATGTTTGTCATCTTTGTAGTGAAGACATCAACACTACCCCAACAGTTAGCACTTCCTGTTTCAGGATCAAGTCAGTGCCTCTGTTGGAGTGGTGTTGATGCCTCTGTCATCACAGCGTTTGGTCGAGTTTTAATGATGACAATATCACAACAAAACAACCCCAAAGAGAAGCACTTGTGAGCCCAAATATCACCAGTGGCTCCTTTGAGGTGGTCTGAGTGTGACTCTCTTATAAAGTCTTCTTTGAAAAGGACTTTCACCTCCAAAATCATTTTATGAACATGTAGCTTGATTTGAAACTTCAGTGTTGGTTTTCATAGATGTTTGTCATCTTTGTAGTGAAGACACCAACACTACCCCAACAGTTAGCACTTACTGTGTCCTGGAATCAAGTCAGTGCCTGTGTCAGGGTAACATTGTTGACTAGTTGATCAAAGTCTCATCATCATCTTGACTCTCGGCTCACAGTGGATTTTGTCTTGTAATCACCCCAACATGTAGCACTTACAGGACTCAAAATCAAGCCAATGCTCAAGTTAGGGTCATCAAACCATCAGACATTCTTGGAGGTGAAACAGGAAAAGTCACTAGTTGATCCACTGAAGGAATCAATGACCAAGACAACCCCAAAAAGAAGCACTTATGAAATCAACAAGCACCAGTGTTTCTGTTGGAGCTCATCTGCAGGTCATCCACTCATCAGAAGCTCCACTTACAGCACGTGTCCAGCAGAACCAACAAGAACTTCCTGTAAATGCTGACAAGGCTGTGTTCAAGGTGGACCAAAGCACAGACGAGTCAGTAGTTTACTTTCTAGCAGGAGAGTGTCCAAGGTCTAGAGGAACATCTCTGCCTTCCTCCATTCTCTGTCCTGACCTGAAAAGAAATGCACTGTTTTCTGAACAAGTTGGGTCACTTGATGAAGCTGAAGAAGCATCACATTCAGGTCAGCTCCACCTTCTTCTTGGTTTCCGCTGAGCAGACAATGGCTCTTCAACGACTGCTTGATGATCACATGAATATCATCATCTTGTAGTGAATGGAGGTCGGTAGGAGTGGCTGGTTGGTCCATCAACTTTCAACATGATTAATCGATGAATCTGGTCTCCACAAGGAGGCCTCCAGCAGACATTTGTCTTCAGATATTTTGGTCTGTCAACTAAATGTCCCCAACAAACAGCACTTAGTGTCTACAGAAACCAAGTCAGTGCCTGGTGTTAGGGTCATATTGTTGACTCTTGCTCAAAAACTTATACAGAACTGTGTCTTTGCTGCTGACAGTAGAGTCTGTCACTTCATCCTGCCCCAACATGTAGCACTTACTGGATTGAAGGTCTAGTCAATGCTAACGTTAAGGTGGGTTAAAGGACTGGGAAGAGACTTCTCAGCTTCACGTGTAATGACCTCAAACTTCACCGCGTTTCCCTTTCTTACTGTCGTCAACATCAACACTACCCCAACAGTTAGCACTTCCTGTTTCAGGCTCAATTCAGTGCCTCTGTTGGAGTGGTGTTGATGCCTCGGCTATCACAGGGTTCGGTCAAGTTTTATTGATGACAATATCACAACAAAACAACCCCAAAAAGAAGCACTTGTGAGCACAAATATCACCAGTGGCTCCTTTGAGGTGGTCAGAGTTTGAATCTCTTATGAAGTCTTCTTTGAAAAGGACTTTCACCTCCAAAATCACTTTATGAACAAAATGTAGCTTGAATTGTTGGTTTTCATAGATGTTTGTCATCTTTGTAGTGAAGACAGCAACACTACCCCAACAGTTAGCACTTACTGTCTCCTGGAATCAAGTCAGTGCCTGTGTCAGGGTAACATTGTTGACTAGTTGATCAAAGTCTCATCATCATCTTGACTCTCGGCTCACACAGTGGATTTTGTCTTGTAATCACCCCAACATGTAGCACTTACTGGACTCAAAATCAAGCCAGTGCTCAAGTTAGGGTCATCAAACCATCAGACATTCTTGGAGGTGAAGCAGGAAAAGTCACTAGTTGATCCACTAAAGGAATCAATGACCAAGACAACCCCAAAAAGAAGCACTTATGAAATCAACAAGCACCAGTGTTTCTGTTGGAGCTCATCTGCAGGTCATCCACTCATCAGAAGCTCCACTTACAGCACGTGTCCAGCAGAACCAACAAGAACTTCCTGTAAACGCTGACAAGGCTGTGCTCAAGGTGGACCAAAGCACAGACGAGTCAATAGTTTACTTTCTAGGTCAAGGTCAACTTTATTTTTAGAGCACATTTAGTGTTGCTCACGCACCCCAAAGTGCTGTACATGATAGTAGGATTGTCCAAGGTCTAGAGGAACATCTCTGCCCTCCTCCATTCTCTGTCCTGACCTGAACAGAAATACTGTTTTCTGAACAAGTTGGCTCATTTGATGAAGCTGAAGAAGCATCAAATTCAGGTCAGCTCCACCTTCTTCTTGGTTTCAGCTGAGCAGATAATGGCTCTTCAACGACTGCTGATGATCACATGAATATCATCATCTTGTAGTGAATGGAGGTCGGTAGGAGTGGCTGGTTGGTCCATCAACTTTCAACATGTTTACCTGATGAATCTGCAGACATTTGTCTTCAGATATGTTTTCTGTCAACAAAATGTCCCCAACAAACAGCACTTAGTGTCTACAGAAACCAAGTCAGTGCCTGGTGTTAGGGTCATATTGTTGACGTTTGCTCAAAAACTCAGACAGAAATGTGTCTTTGCTGCTGACAGTAGAGTCCGTCACTTCATCCTGCCCCAACATGTAGCACTTACTGGATTGAAGGTCTAGTCAATGCTAACGTTAAGGTGGGTTAAAGGACTGGGAAGAGACTTCTCAACTTCACGTGTAAAGACCTCAAACTTCACCGCGTTTCCCTTTCTTACTGTCGTCAGCAGCAACACTACCCCAACAGTTAGCACTTCCTGTTTCAGGATCAAGTCAGTGCCTCTGTTGGAGTGGTGTTGATGCCTCGGCTATCACAGGGTTTGGTCGAGTTTTATTGATGACAATATCACAACAAAACAACCCCAAAGAGAAGCACTTGTGAGCACAAAAATCACCAGTGGCTCCTTTGAGGTGGTCTGAGTGTGACTCTCTTATAAAGTCTTCTTTGAAGGACTGAGCGGCTTCAATCAGGTTAACCAGCCCCAACACCAAGCACCCACTGACTTCACGTTCACATTCAATCCCTTCTTCTCTTCCACACAGCCCCATCGTCTGCAAAAAGAGACATCCTATAACCAGGAGCTAAGTTTTTTAAAATATCATTTATCATTATATTAAACAAGGCAGGACCAATTACACTCCCTTGGGGCGTCCCATTATCAATAGATAAAGTTTCTGATAAAACATTACCTGCTCTTACCTGAATAGTGCTTTCCCTCAAAAAAATCCTGCACCCAATTTAAAACACACCCACGAATACATGCATCATATAGTTTGATTATCACTCCTTCCCTCCACAACATATCATACGCTTTTTCAGGATCTAAAAACACAGCTACAAGAACCTCTTTACAAGCTAATGCTCTATTAGTATCACAATCCAAAGATATTACAGAGTCCATGGTACTTCTCCCCATTTTGAATCCATTCTGATAATTCGTAAACCACCCCTCCTTTTCTAGTTTATATACCAGCCTCTCAGTTACCATTTGTTCCATGATTTTACAGAGAACTGGCGTGAGGGCTATCTGCCTATAAGACCCAGGACTCTTCTTTTCCTTTCCAGGCTTCAAAATAGGGATGACCACAGCCTGCCTCCAAGCTACAGGGATACAGCCTTCTGTCCACACATTATTGATTAAAGCCACAATCTCATCTAAAACATCCTCATTCAACTTTTTAAAAATCTCATAAGTCAAACCATCTTTTCCAGGTACAGTGTGCCCCCCTCTGTTTATTGCCCTGTACAACTCTTTCATACTGAAAAACAAATTAACAGGGTCAGAATTATCTAGATTAACACAAAGCTTGTGCCTGCACTGTCAGAAATAAAGGACAAGAATTGTACCTTTTTTTGTCACTGGGGTGGTACCTTCAAAAGTACAATTTTGTACCTTTAACTGGGGGTTATATCCTAAGGGGAGCAAATATGTACCTTTTTAGGGTACATATTTATACTCCTTAGGGTACATATGTGTCCCCTAAGGGGTACAAATTTGTACCCTAAGGTACAGGTTTGACTAGTAAAAGGTACAAACTACAAGGGTAAACATGTGTACCCCTAGTTAAGGTTCAAAATGGTACCCTCAAAAGGTACATATTTGTACCCTTTAGGATACAACCCTGCAGTTAAAGGTACAAAACTGTACTTTTGAGGGTACCACCCCAGTGACAAAAAAGGTACAATTCTTGTCCTTTCATTTCTGAGTGTGAAACTCCATCATTTCATTTCTCTTATTGTTCCCCTCCTCACTTATGTTAATTCCACTATGAACTAACTGAAATGCTTTAGCTAACACACCTGCTTTCTGACTATTATTAATTGCCACTACTCCATCACTTTCTAAGACAGAAATGGATCTGTTACGTCTCACCCCTGACATACGACGTACTGCAGACCACACCTCCCAAATTGACGTATCATGCCTGAGTCAAGTACAATACTTTCTCCAACAATCCTTTTTTGCCTGCTTGATAACCTTCCTTGCTACTGCTCTCAGTCTTTTATAGTCAATTGAATTCCGTTCTACTGGGTGCTTCCTTAATTTCTTCCATGCCACATTCCTATTCTTAACAGCTTAACTGCATTCTGTAGTCCACCAAGGTACACACACCTTTTCTTTTTGACCTCGTCTCTCTGGAATTTACAGGTTCACATTACAGGAAATCATTTCACACTCACTGTTGTTCCATTCATCCACTGTGTCATCAATCACCACTCCTAGATCCCTAGAACAAGCTTCAGTAAACTCCCTCCACCGTGCCCTACCATAATCTAGTAGTTTCGGTCTAGTGTGCTCTTCCACCACCAAAGCTTGACCAAACCTAATTAGAATGGGAAAGTGATCACTACCGACTGTATTCTCCTCTAATGTGTCCCACTGAGCCTTACTAGCTAACTGAGCCGACACTATAGACAAATCAATACAAGAAAGATTCCCTGTTCGAATATCATATCTAGTTGGTCTAGTATCATTTAGACACACTAGCCCATAATGATCCATAAAATTTTCTACTATTTCTCCATTATTGTCCTTTTGTCTACTTCCCCACAAAGGATTATGAGCATTAAAGTCTCCCACCCATATTACAGTTTCCCCCACTATCTCCATTACGCCTTCTAACTCACCTAAAATAATATTGGAACAAGGATTATAAAAGTTTACAATACTCATTTTCCCTTGATTTCCCCACACTCTCACCGCCACACATTCCAACTGTGTATTTAAAACTGATCTTTGATACTGCACATCAGTATCCATTCCATTGTAAAATATGAAACATTTAGGTATCACCCAGCACACTTGTTCCTACTGAAGGACTCCTTGCTTCACACACATGACGCAAGTTCAAAAGTTCTGGAGGGATAGAAATACCAAAGTACCTCCCTGCCTCTTTAGCTACCATAGCCTTAATATCAGATGCTGTTACAATCTGTTTAGAGACCCACAGAATTTCAACAACAAATGCCAAAAAGGCAGTTTTATCAACAACAAAATTATTACCGGTATCGTAGAATTTCCTACTCTGAGATGACGACTGTCCAGCCACCAGAGGGCGCATTGGTTCAGACCCACTGTCATTCACTTGTTTAACGGCCTCTGCATATGAAACATTCTCATTACTTCTAATTGTTTCAATTTGTCAAGCCCTTTTGACTTGGATACAGCCTCGAAAACTTGCCGTGTGGTTGCCGCCACAGTTACAACATTTTAGTTCATCATTTAGGCATTCAGTTTGGTCATGCTGTCCCCCACATTTTCCACATCTCTGAACCCCTCGACAAACAACTGCAATATGTCCAAAACGCTGGCATTTAAAGCAGCGATGCGGAGGGCACTCATATGGTTTAACTGGATAAACAACATATCCTAAACTCACTCTCTGAGGTAGATTCTCCTCTTTAAAAGGATATCAGTACAGCAGTACTATCTTTCCTCTCACCATCCACTTACCTCTGCTCCTTTTAGATTTCTCATCAACTCATTTTCTGAGATATCTAAATCCACCCCATACACCACCCATTGTACACCACTTTGGTTAACCCCCGGGACTAAATTTTCCACTTCTCGGCCGCACAAAGACTGAAGTTTAAATGCCTTATCTCTCTGAGCTTTAGTTTTGCAAAGAATCAAAACGTTTCCATTTGACAAAACTTTTGCATGAAGAATATCTCCTCGTCACGAACAGCTGCTGACAATTTCAGCGGGTTCACGGGACTCTCCATTCCACCTTTAAATTTGATAATCACTTTAAACTCCTCTTCATTTTGCCTGGAGATTTTGGTGACTGTCCCTTCTTCCGAACTGCCAGACCTACGTCTGCCTCTCTTCCCCCCACCTGGGGAGTTCCCAGTATTCCTCCCCCTCATTCAACTTAGGAATCCTACACAATACACAACCTGAGGAAACAAGAGTCAACAGTACCCACACTAAAGAAATCAAATCCTCTTTAGCTGCTGTTCTGGATCTCAAACATGAGTCGCAAAACAACCACTGCTAACACGAAGCTCTACCTCCTGCTCGACTCAAACGCCGGCCAACCGACTGAAAACAGTAGTGATGGGACTCATGGCTCTTTGAAGGGAGCTGTTCATTGGTGAGCCATTCACCTCAAAGAGTCGTTCAAAAGACTGACTCTTTTATGTTTTTTTTTTAATATTCTGAAGAAGCAATTAACACTGATAAGTGGTCTGTTCGCAACTGACAGCCACACCCATTGGCACAGTGGCACCTTTGACAATGAAGGCAGCTTGACTTCTTTTGTTATCTTGAAAGTTTCAACTCATCCTATTGAAAAACAGCCATTCACACCTCCAACCGATTCATCACCCAAGCCCTTTCCCGACAATAACTCCTCTCCACACCCCTCCCTTTCACCCTCAGACCCCCTGCCTGCATTAACAGGCTTTTGTTTGTTTCGCCATGAAATTAAAAAGTGAATACAAAGCAGGCATGCATAGTGATTATAGTCACCCGCAAAAAAATGAACAGTTCTCTACAAAGACTCGGTTCTCCTCGTTCACAGTGAAGAGCCGTTCAAAAGATTCGGTTCGTTCATGAACGTCACATCACTAATGAACGTTAAGGTGGGTTAAAGGACTGGAAAGAGACTTCTCAGCTTCACGTGTAAAGACCTCAAACTTCACTGCGTTTCCCTTTCTTACTGTTGTCAACATCAACACTACCCCAACAGTTAGCACTTCCTGTTTCAGGATCAAGTCAGTGCCTCTGTAGGAGTGGTGTTGATGCCTCTGTCATCACAGGGTTTGGTCAAGTTTTATTGATGACAATATCACAACAAAACAACCCCAAAGAGAAGCACTTGTGAGCACAAATATCACCAGTGGCTCCTTTGAGGTGGTCTGAGTGTGACTCTCTTATAAAGTCTTCTTTGAAAAGGACTTTCACCTCCAAAATCACTTTATGAACAAAATGTAGCTTGAATTGAACCTTCAGTGTTGGTTTTCATAGATGTTTGTCATCTTTGTAGTGAAGACACCAACACTACCCCAACAGTTAGCACTTACTGTCTCCTGGAATCAAGTCAGTGCCTGTGTCAGGGTAACATTGTTGACTAGTTGATCAAAGTCTCATCATCATCTCGACTCTCAGCTCACACAGTGGATTTTGTCTTGTAATCACCCCAACATGTAGCACTTACTGGACTCAAAATCAAGCCAATGCTCAAGTTAGGGTCATCAAACCACCAGACATTCTTGGAGGTGAAGCAGGAAAAGTCACTAGTTGATCCACTGAAGGAATCAATGACCAAGACAACCCCAAAAAGAAGCACTTATGAAATCAACAAGCACCAGTGTTTCTGTTGGAGCTCATCTGCAGGTCATCCACTGATCAGAAGCACCACTTACAGCACGTGTCCAGCAGAACCAAAAAGAACTTCCTGTAAACGCTGACAAGGCTGTGTTCAAGGTGGACCAAAGCACAGACGAGTCAATAGTTTACTTTCTAGCAGGAGAGTGTCCAAGGTCTAGAGGAACATCTCTGCCTTCCTTCATTCTCTGTCCTGACCTGAAAAGAAATGCTCTGTTTTCTGAACAAGTTGGATCATATCTGAACCTGGTGAGCAACAATGATCTACTGAAGATATTGTCAGCTTTTATTTCTTATAATATTTATAATAAAATGCTGCCTTTAGAAATGTTGTTAAAAAAATACATTTACCTCCTTTTCCGCTTTCCTTTTCCCAATCTTCTTCCAGAATCTGACTCAGTCTGTAGATCTGAGGTTACTTCAGCCCTTCGGAGTTTCACCCTGGCACTTTCATAGTTTCCTGTAAATGTTAGACAAACACAAAACGTTGCTATGGAAACTACAACCTCATAGAAAATTTGTTAGAAATAAATAATAATTTTGCTTACCAGCTTTCCCCAAGATGCTAACTCTGTACTGTGGTATCTGGAGTAACCTCAGCCTTTACAGCCTTGTTGATGTTCATTCTCCCTGGTGGCCAGAAACAAGAATCTCCCGCCAGTCCTGTCAACCACTTGCATGGAATTACAGAAACTCCTCCATCCTCCAGGAACTTAACAACTGCAAATGGTAGCATGCTGTGGGAGCAAAAAGAAGGTATCTAGTACAGTAATGGCAATGCCACATATCCAGTCTTAAAGGGCAAAAGCACCATTTTCTGTTTTAAGTCATCCACTAATACAGCATGCATGTTTTTGGACAGATTTGAAACAAAGTAAATTCCAAGGGATGATGAGTCCAATGGGTAGCTGAAAAAGTTTTTGTGAATTTCAAAGACCTGACACAGTGCTTTAACTATTTGACAATCCTGCAAAATGTTTTTCACAAAGACAATTCTTCCTCCTACATTGAAACAGTTATCTCCAGTGGAGCAAGAAACAAATGTCTGTCCATAATTGTATTTTTTGAACTGCTTACAACTGCCAAGAGCTCTAGTGATTGGTCCAGAGTTATGAGAGTGTTTAAAAGGTGAGTGAACAGACATATTCGCTTTACCTCTCGTAGATGCGCTTGACAATTTGTTCCACAGGTTTCTGAGGCCTCTGCACAATCTTTTTCAGTTTTCTCAGAAAGGTTTCAAATGGGAAACATTAAATACTGTCCAAAGGACCAAACTTTCGTGCACCTTGAGGAAGGTGTATCAAAGAATGTACATTATAGCCAACAAATTCAAGACCATAAAGCAAACCAAAGTCTTTCACAAACAATTTAAAAATACCCTCTGCATAATCCCAATTATCAACATACAAATCAGGACTTAGAAGAATTCTTATAGATACAGATAGGAGTAAAAAGTGTCAATACATTTGCGTGGGTATACTGTTAAATAGAACAACTGGACCTGTGTAAAGCAAAAATTGTCTTAATTCAGTTGCTTTCCACATGCTGATTTCGAGGAGAGATCTAGGTTTCCTTGTAAAACTTTTAGGCAAACATTGTCTGACAGAAACCATGAATGCTGAAATCACAGACAAAATTTGCATAGACTGTCTGCTTTTCCGGGGACCTTTTAACCAAAGATAAATGAGTTTGTGCATTACTCCCAGGCACACAAGGTGCATGTAGTCCAGCACAAAACCTGAGACCAACCGCACACCCAACTCATTCAGAGGTGACTCTCCAACTTGATGCTGCCATTGTACGAAAAGTCTCAGTCCTTGGCTCAGCAGATATTTCAGGAAAACATAATCTTCTGTTCACATACAGGCCTTTTTGAGTGCATCACTCACATGCATAATAGCCAGTGTGTCCCTTAACACATTTAAGAAAAGCACGAGCAGGAGCATCGCAAATGAATGCATCTGGAGCAGCAACACTGAAGTGGACACCATTATACTGAACCCCCTCTTGTACAATTTCCCTTACATCTTGTACAAACTCCTTCAGGTATTCATGTACATTAGAAGGTTTGGTCATGCCTGGGTATAATCCTATCACAAAAACATCTGAATTTGGGATCTCTCTGATCCTACCCAAAATAGGCCACAGACCTATTGTTGTTGCTGCAAAATAACGGTAGATCATCAACATTTATCCTAAGTGTAATATTGTTTGTTAGTTCTTTTAGATCAAAATCTAGAAGCTCCAGTGCTGCAACAACTGAATTCTTCAAACCAAAATAGTAGTATGATCCCCCAGCCACATTTATCACATTACATTTGCGGACATTTACAAAATGTACAAAATTAAAAATTTACATTTTTAAGAAGGGCAGACAAGGCATTGTGTGAGACATTGTATCCGAAAATGTTCAGCCACTTTTGCAGCTATTTTCCTCCTCTTTGTCCTCTCAGATTGCTCCATTGCTTTCTGAAAGACAAGGTATTAGAATTGTTGAGTCATTCACACTCTGCAGAGTCGCTGACGTCATGTGTTGTATTACAATAGGAAAACACTGACAATACCTTAAAATGCAGCAGTGATAGTTCAACATTAGATGGGGGTGGGGGGACAGGCTTGGGCCAGCTACTTTTAGGAGTAGGATCTGGCCGTAGACTTCAAAATGGCGTCTAAAATGACGTCAGTACACTGACCGGAAGTATGCTGCTACATCGGGCGGAAGTCGAAGTGTTTTCAAGAGATTGGACGCAACACTGCTTTAGCTTCCACGTACTCGGCGGGATTTGTAGAGGCAAACTCTGAATGAGATCGACTTAATTTTCTTTTACCGTTAATGAGTCCGTAAATGTAAGCAACATTACTGGTATTAGTGGTATATACATTTACTTTTGTGCCAGAGAATAACAATGACATATTGCAGAGACACCGTGTTTTGTATCAATTTGTATTTCTATTAACGTATGCATTCTTACGACTAATGCTGGAAGTCCCCGAGCTAACGCAAAGCTAAATGAAACCATTTTTAACTTAACTATGGTCAGCTTGTTGTGTGTGCTCCCTGTTTGTTCACACAGTGCAACTCATGGCGTTAACTTTATATAATTGTAATAACATAAAGGACACGGTTTCTAAAAGTGACAAACTGAAATCGGAGTTAACTGAAATGTTTTGGTTTGTCATTTGTTCATCAGTTTATATATAATCCATGAAGCAGGATAGGATACATTTATTAATACCCTTTTTTTAAAATTAAAAATGTGTTTATTATCTTAAAACTGAAAGTGGTTTCAGTCGCTAGTTTTTATGAATCTGGATGCTTGATGTTGGTGCTGAACAATATTAAGCATCAAGTAGTAGCTATTTAGGCAACATAGATTTTAAACCTCTAAATCTAAACTTGTTTTTTCATAGATGCACATATCGGTGATTAACGTGGATGAGGAGCTGGCTCTGTGTGCCATTGGCACACAATTTGGATGTCTATTGTGTCCCAAAGTGAAACCAACGTCTCTTAAGAAGATAAAGTTGCACTTTGAAGGGCATATAAACACTGCACAAATTGCATTTGGGGTAAATTTCTACATGTATAATTGTAATATTTTTATTATCATCTTATGTAATCCTAAATTAATTTTCATTGATACTGAAGTGAAATAAGTAACATTAACACTGAAATCACAGCTCTGCCAAGACCTTCAGCTCCATTTTTCTCCTCCTTTTTGTTGTGGAAACACAGCGATTATCCTGTGCTCCTTAGGACATTTACATTTATATACTCAGCTGATTTCCATGGAATCTCAAATTTAGGTCTGTGACAAAGAAACTTTTGGCAGTAAAAAACAAAAACAGGATTCTTACCAGACAACCTTTTGTAAAAGTTTGTATTTCACATTTATCATGTTTTACCATTTATTTTCCACCAGATAAAGAGATAAATTACCATTTCATGCTAAATTTACCATGCAAATTTATCATGTTTTACAACTTTAAAAAACAGACTTGTGTTTCAATATATTTAGTGAATGTTCATATTTGCAGTGTGGGATATTTTGTATAGGTAAGGCAGACTTTTGCTAAAGGTTTCCATGTCACACACATTGGTTTGAGCTCCAATGGAATTCAGCTAAAAGCAGAGTATATAAATGTAAATGTGACAATGAGCACTGGTAATTGGTGTGTTTCGACAACAGAAGCAGGAGTTGAAGGTCTGTGCAGAGCTGCGCAAGCTCAGCGATTTAGTGTTTTTTACCAGGAAATAAAAAACTCAGTAGTTCTAGTGTTGTCTTATACTGTTATATTTGCTTTCAGGGAGCAAGCAATGCCTTCCTTCTGTGTTGTTTTACACATTCTGGGAAATTCTAATATGACAGGTTCATTACTTAAGTGTTGCAGAATAATGTCCAAATGCCATACTTGCCTGTGTCTATCAGATCTCTGAAAATACAGGACAGTGGTGGGTAAAATAGAAAATTGGACAATTCTTATTAAATAAATTTACAAAAGACACAAACAAATGTGGTGTTAAATACATGTCTTCCAAATCTAAACTGCATTGTCGTCTACAGGCCATTGTATCCAGAAGAGAAGCAGCTAGAATGGGTACAGTGTAATGTTTGCAATGGCTGGCTGCATACAGAATGTGCAGGAAAGCCATCTGTCAGAGCTGGGTCATTCAACTGTGGTTGCACAAATCAAGTGTCCTGCAAGAGGTACAATGGCTTTCAATAAACCTAACCTTATTTTTAAAATTATTGATTTTTAAACAGTAGCTGAACAAATACCCCAAATTATTTTGCTTAATTCTTGTTGGATTAACTTTATAAGTGACTAGTAGTGGAACAAGGACACTGGCCATGTTTTTGCCTCTTACAAAATTTAAGTTCCCCAAACTACAGTTCCTGCTTACATCCAGTAATATTTACATAAAACATACATGGTGAAAACAGCTGTCTAAAGTTGGCTATAGCACATTGCTGCTTGGATTATTTATATGCAGTAGTGGTCATTCTGATGTTATGAAACCATCAGTATCATTTTCATAATCTTCTTAATGTGTTTTAGGTTGAAGAGCTGAAGGAGCGGATTGGGTCATGCGTAGGCCTGAATGACCACATAAAGGTGGGAGAGTTCCATTTTCTGGACTTGGTGTTTGATGTTCTTGTTCCAGAAGTGCAAAGCAGTGTCATTGCATTTGTGACTCTAAAACACAAGTTTACACTTTAGCACATTCGCCTTACTAAAACACACACTGGGTGTGTGTGTGTGTTATATACAGTAAATTGGTGTTTGTGATTCTAAAAATCACTCAGTGATCTTGGCAGCTCTAATCCCCTCATAAAAAGGTCAATATATTATATATAAATATGCTGAGATGTTCCATTTATAAAGCACAGAGCAATTAAAAGTGATTAGTATGCAAGTAATTAAAATAAACATTTGTCAGTGTGTGAACTAATGCTTTTGTGCATGTTTTTCAGGTGACAATCAAAGTCCTGGAAAAATGGGAGGGGATGAGTCGATATGCAGCTGAGAAAGCCATGTTGCAGCAAATCACTCTATACAAAAAATAAAATGCTTGTGAAAGAGATTTTTTTTTACTTTCTCTCAATGTTTCGTTCTAAATAATACTGAATATAAAATCTGCAATGTAATGTAATGTATTTCAATGTAAGTCAATGTAATTTTCTTCAGTGTTTCATTCTAAATATTACTGAATAAGTTGTTTTGATCTGCTATAATACACAGAACAGGGTTTTGGATAAAACAATTTTTTGATGCAGCTGAAGGAGCAGGAATGCTGCTGACAAGTTGATTTTCACAGTAGTTTTAGTGCAGCAGGCTACTGCTTTTCATTATTGGAGTAAATATACATATTTTGCAAGAAAACATAGGTTAAATATGTTCTTGTTATAAGCACTTCAATATTACCAAAAATGACGATTTTTTTAAAAAAGTTTGCCAGTGTAAAAAGTTTAAGTTCGTATAGTTTTGAAGAGAAACAAATGCTAAACAAAAGTTTTTGGTTGGAAAAAACAAACTACGTCTGAAATTATAAAAATAAAGTTTAGGAGGAAAAAGGTAATGGCCGGGGCACATTCTAAAACACTCAGCAGTGGGGATAGCTTGTTGTCAGGGGGCACTGCCCTTCCCTAGAACTGCCCCTGGAATGCATCGACTCCAAGTATAACAGCACATTCTTACAGATGCATTTTCCTCAAACTCTTAAATCTACATTGCATGTGAAAGCCAGACTTCAACCACAACTGTTAATTAAGCAGCAAAGTCAAATTACTCCAGACAGTAACAAATCTAACCAACACACTTCATCTATCCACTCCCCACCAGCAAAATTCAGCCAATATATGCAGTGCATTGTTTTCCATTTATTTATTTGTTCTTGTCTTTAACAGTTGCAATATCTTTTACTCATTCCAGCTGCAATTTCAAATACTTTATCTTCCTCATCATCAGTTAAGATGCTTAAATAGCCATTTTCACCTGAAACTGCTGATTGGTCCTTCAAAATAATAATAGTGCTTGAAAAACCAAACAATGAAGTTATGTTAATCAGCATCGGCCTATCCCACACAAATCTAGGAGTGGCTCTTGATTTTCCTAAAAAAAAAAAACTAAATAAAAAAACTGATTTCAAACAAAGTTTATGGCTTTAACAACCCCTGAAATTATTTAAAACATGCTTCTCTGACTTCAAATATAATCCTGCAAAAAACAACTTTATTAATTTTTTCTACCTGTTATCCAGCATTATTAGTACAGAACTCTTTATTTTTCTCACCACAAAAACTTTGTAATTGCATGCAGGAATGTCCCCTGTAAAAGAGCCCCACTCCTCCTATCACCTTCTGCCTCTGCCTGCTGAGAGCGCGCCATTTCATTTACATTAAATGCTCCTGACCCACATCCTACCGGTGCTGCTCTCATCCCCCCCCCAAAAAAATCGCTGCATCTGTGTGTGCATGTATGGTGGGGGTGGGGGGTCGACCAGCGGCAACGCTGAGCGAATTCTAACCGAACGTGCCGGTGTTACGCAAATCCATTCGGTGAGCACACGGCGTTACGCCAACACCGGTGTGCTCACCGAACGGGTTGTTACTGGTGTAACGTGTTCGGTTGAAATTTCACTCAGCGTTGCCGCTAGACGACCCCCCACCCCCACCTCCAAGACTTGTTTATTCCATATGCAGATTTTCTTTGGGATGAAGAAAATAACGCTCTCAACTTCATAAGTTCATCGTTTCGAAACTTTTCCTTAAAAAAAAACTTGACTGCTAGTTAATGGTTCACTGGGTTTGATTGACTTTACAGTATTTTCATTCTGTTAATCAGCATGGGCCTATCCCACACTAATCTAGGAATGGCTCTTGATTTTCCTAATAAAAAAAACTTATTTCAAACAAAGTTTATGTCTTTAACAACCCCTGAAATTATTTAAAACATGCTTCTCTGACTTCAAATATAATCCTGCAAAAAACAACAGACATTTTGCAGAAATTTAATTTTTTTTCTACCTGTTATCCAGCATTATTAGAACAGAACTCTAACTCATTATTTTTTCTCACTCCAAAAACTTTGTAATTGCATGCAGAAATGTCCCCTGTAAAAGAGCCCCAAACACGCACACATTCTGCCTCTGCCTGCTGCGAGCGCGCCATTTCATTTACATTAAGTGCTCCTGACCCAGATCCTACTTTCCTGACCAGACGATCTACCGGTGCTGCTCTCATCCCCCCCCCCCAAAAAAAATCGCTGCATCTGTGTGTGCATGTATGGTGGGGGTGGGGGGTCGACCAGCGGCAACGCTGAGCGAATTCTAACCGAACGTGCCGGTGTTACGCAAATCCATTCGGTGAGCACACGGCGTTGCGTCAACACCGGTGTGCTCACCGAACGGGTTGTTACTGGTGTAACGTGTTCGGTTGAAATTTCACTCAGCGTTGCCTCTAGACGAACCCCCACCCCCACCCCCACCTCCAAGACTTGTTTATTCCATATGCAGATTTTCTTTGGGATGAAGAAAATAACGCTCTCAACTTAAGAAGTTCATAGTTCCGAAACTTTTCCTTAAAAAATCTTGACTGCTAGTTAATGGTTTACTGGGTTTGATTGACTTTACAGTATTTTCCAACTCTTTAAATATTTCAGATATAACAACAGTCAAAAATTAAAACCTTACCTGGTTTGCAGAAATGAAGAGGGCTTCGCAAACAGCCGCTTTACCTGCCGGCTGCCGCGAAATGAATTGAATCTTCCAGACTGGAGGGTGTGTTTCCAAACATCTCACGAGATTTCTTGAAATACCGCGAGATTTGAAAAAGCAAAACACGCATGGATAAAAAAAAATCCTTAATTTAAATTAGCATTTGTAGCAGAGTTTTATTTATTTATTTATTTATTTAAAGCATCTGACAATTTAATGTTATTTCACTTAAGAAATTAATTTATTTTTAAAGTTAATAAAATGTATACAATTGCAAATATTAAAAAATACACTCATTCAAAAATAAATTTTAATTTAAGGATAGTCATAATGATGACTATCCATGTGTGTTGCCCATTCAAAACCCATGTACCACCTTCCCATTTGTTATGGGTTATATGGGTTGTTATGGTACCCATGAAACATAGCCCACCTGGGCTTGCTCATGTGGGCCCTACTGGGTAAACCTAAGTGGGCCCCAAACTGGATGCCCATTGTAAGCCCACGCCCACATGGAACCCTCATAGCCCAAGCAAATTCCATGTGGGGCCCACATACGTGTGTTTGCTGGGTGGTGTTAGGGTCATATTGTTGACGTTTGCTCAAAAACTCAAGCAGAACTGTGTCTTTGCTGCTGACAGTAGAGTCCGTCACTTCATCCTGCCCCAACATGTAGCACTTACTGGACTGAAGGTCTAGTCAATGCTAACATTAAGGTGGGTTAAAGGACTGGGAAGAGACTTCTCAGCTTCACGTGTAAAGACCTCAAACTTCACCGCGTTTCCCTTTCTTACTGTCGTCAACATCAACACTACCCCAACAGTTAGCACTTCCTGTTTCAGGATCAAGTCAGTGCCTCTGTTGGAGTGGTGTTCATGCCTCTGTCATCACAGGGTTTGGTCGAGTTTTATTGATGACAATATCACAACAAAACAACCCCAAAGAGAAGCACTTGTGAGCACAAAAATCCCCAGTGGCTCCTTTGAGGTGGTCTGAGTGTGACTCTCTTATAAAGTCTTCTTTGAAGGTCTGAGTGGCTTCAATCAGGTTGACCAGCCACAACACCAAGCACCCACTGACTTCACGTTCGCATTCAAGGACGTTCACCTCCAAAATCACATTATGAACAAACATGTGGCTTGAATTGAACCTTCAGTTTTGGTTTTCATAGATGTTTGTCATCTTTGTAGTGAAGACAGCAACACTACCCCAACAGTTAGCACTTACTGTGTCCTAGAATCAAGTCAGTGCCTGTGTCAGGGTAACATTGTTGACTAGTTGATCAAAGCCTCATCATCTTGACTCTCGGCTCACAGTGGATTTTGTCTTATAATCACCCCAACATGTAGCACTTACTGGACTCAAAATCAACCCAGTGCTCAAGTTAGGGTCATCAAACCATCAGACATTCTTGGAGGTGATGCAGGAAAAGTCACTAGTTGATCCACTGCAGGAATCAATGACCAAGACAACCCCAAAAAGAAGCACTTATGAAATCAACAAGCACCAGTGTTTCTGTTGGAGCTCATCTGCAGGTCATCCACTCATCAGAAGCTCCACTTACAGCACGTGTCCAGCAGAACCAACAAGAACTTCCTTTACTTTACTGTGTTCATTATGTCTTCTTTTTCAAAATTGTTTATACGTTCTTTTTTTGATGTTCAACGTCATATACGAAATACCCTGCATGTCATGCAATAAAACATACAGTACATAGGGGAAACAGGACGGACATACAACACAAGAAAGAAAGAACACCAGACGGAATGTGAAAAGGAAACAGCAGAACGACTCACACGAACCACAAAAAAGAAAGCAGAACAGGAGAACTTAAAATCAGTCATCACAGACCATTGTAAAAGAAATAACCACATCATGGACTGGGAACAGGGAAGAATCATACACACTGAGGAGAACAGATACAGACGTTGGATAAGGGAGGCAGTGGAGATAAGGAAGCGAGCCAAGTGGTCCATCAACCGGGACGAGGGGGCCTACCAGCTGTCTCACACCTGGGACTCACTGCTCCAGGGACCAGCCGGTGGAGATGGGCGTGGCCAACCCCACATATTTGACAGATCGGGGTTGGCCACGCCCTTCGGGAAGAACAGCTGATAAACGACACGTCACACCAACACCAGTGACACTTCTGATGAAGACTGCAGGAGCGAGTCGAAACATGTCAAGGTAAAAACTTACACAAAAACATACATGTCTGAAAAAAAAGAACGTATAAACAAAAAAGAACTTCCTGTAAACGATGACAAGGCTGTGCTCAAGGTGGACCAAAGCACAGACGAGTCAGTAGTTTACTTTCTAGCAGGAGATTGTCCAAGGTCTAGAGGAACATCTTTCCCCTCCTCCATTCTCTGTCCTGACCTGAAAAAGGAATGCTCTGCTTTCTGAACAAGTTGGCTCATTTGATGAAGCTGAAGAAGCATCAAATTCAGATCAGCTCCACCTTCTTCTTGGTTTCAGCTGAGCAGATAATGGCCCTTCAACGACTGCTCATGATCACATGAATATCAACCATCTTGTATGATGTACTACGTCCAGGCTGAGAGGGAGAAGGACCTCCACCACCAGCAGAACCCCCAGTGGACCCCCCAGGACAACTATGTAGGTCCACTCTGCTCAGACACCATGACATCACACAAAGAGTCTCTATCAGCTGATATCAGAGGGAAACATTAATGTGTATTTTCAGGGCCAGAGGAGGAAACACATCAGACAGAGGGGACCGGCCACCAGCACTGATGGTAAGAAAAGACTGTTGATCATGTGTTAGAAAAACCTGACCACAGGGTGTCATCAATAACAAATTAGATTATGAAATGGAAAGACTTTACATGAACTCAATGAAGAATTCAGTATAATATAACTATTAGACTTAATATGAATGTTTGTGTTGGTGATAAAAAGTTTTCTGATGTAGAAACAAAAACTTTTCTTGAACATCTCAGAACTGATGGTGTTTTTGTGTTTGTGTTGAAGCATCTGAGTCCAAGGAGCCAGAAGCAGCTGCAGCCAGTGAGGAACTCTGGGAAACACTTTTACTTATCCTTTTACTGTTTGTGTTATTTGTTCTGTGTACCATGTTTTGTGGGATTATAGTCCCTTTATCTCTTTATCTGGTGCATAGTTAGTTGTTAGATTATTTGTTTTATGCACCATGTGTTTGTTGGACTATAGTCCCATTATTTCTTTATTTGGTGCATAGTTTATTTCTTAGAATTGTACTTTTATTCACAGTTTATTTGGTGGACTGTTGTCCCCTGATTTATTTCTTTATTTAGTGCATAGTTTGTTATTATGATACACTTTTGTGTATACTTAAAATGTGTGTTTTTTAATTACAATTTTCATTTTATTCATGCTAAATTCACATGCACAATTTTTTTTAAAAACTACAAAAAAAATACAAAACACAAAAAAAAAGAAAACAAAAAAAAAGTCTGAAGGTTTTGTTTACTGCATCAAGACAGAATTTCTTTGAATGAACTTTACTGAGATGCTGTAGATGCAGGTTTTGCTTCACCTGTTCACGTCATCACAAAAAAGCATAAGGTGCTGGTAATGGTACTCTTAGTAATGAGATGGGGTTCGATTCCCTGTGGTGCCTTGCTGATTGGACTGACATGATGTGGTGCATTTCAAACTGGTTGGTAAGTTAATGTCAGACACAGGGTTATTGTCAGTATAAAACATCAACAAACGTATTTGAATTCTTCTCTGGTTCTGCGTCCTAAGCTTTGTTCATGTGAGTTTTCAGATCTTCATTTGTAGCAGATACACACAGTAACGCTCTGGATGTGGTGCTGATTGGAATCTCATTGACTGAAAAGTAGTGCAGTCAAGTAACTTGAACAGCTGATAACCAAAACACTCAAATAAACTGAGTGTTTCTTTAAGCAAATGAAAAAATGGTCCTATTATAATAAATAATCCTCAGCCTGTAGCCTCTCTACCAATCAGCACCATGGAGAGCTCCTCTCCCATCAGAATCAGTCTGAAGCTCACTTTGAATTAAACCAGCTTTTCTGTAATAAACAAAGTATTCCTACAGGTAGAAATATTTCAGATTGTATTTAAACTGAGTTATATTATTGATTATTTTCACCAAAAGTAGTGAGAACCTGGAATTCACACAAGATCAGAACCAACTGTGTGTCCAAATTCAGGGACCACATCTGTGTGCTGGGTCCTTCATGGACCGTGAAGACCGGAAGTGAGTGTCTGTGAAATTGGACAGCTAGCCTTCAGATTTATCCCTGTCATTACCTCAGTGAATGTCCTGTAGCCTACCAACCGTGGTGGCGCTAAACAAAGGAAATGACAAAAGCCTAACAATACAACTGCTTTAAGCTTTTAATTTTCGTACTACTACATTTTAATATACTTACATTTAAAACTGTAATCCTCTATCGCCTGCTTCATGCACTATTGTTACAAGAACAAAAACCTCCAGTTTGGCCCACAACAAACCTCGGGATAGGGTGGGCCAAAGAAGACACACCAGACCCTGTCTTTAAATTCAGCTAAAAGAAAGACACACTTATGGGCTGCATTTGGAGGAGTCTTTGAATTTGGACAACCTACGCTGTGATGGCTGTCCTCAACTGCAGTCATCAAAAGATGCAGCCACTGTACTTGGACACAGCAATTGTCAACCCAGCTGACACAAGAGGATAAAAATCAAACAAACTATTTTTGTCAACACCTTGAGGGAGAACTTGTGCAGCTGCACCCCTAGATGTGAAGCATCTCACCATTTCACTCCCCCTCTGATTTATTGGATGTAGCCCCTGTAATGTGTGTCATGGGCTTATAGGATAACATCATCATACCTCTAAATCAGTGGTTCCCAAACCTTTTGGCTTCTGTCCCACAACATAATAGTGGCAGAGACTTGTGACCCATATCATGTCAGATACTACTGATCTGTTTTGTGGTGTACCCCAAGGGTCAGTTTTGGGTCCACTCCTGTTTTTACACATCGTCTTGAACAGAATTAGTAGATTTCACAATGTCTCCTACCACCTTTATGCAGATGACGTTCAGCTGCTCCTTCAAGGACTCAGAGTTCTATAAACTGAACTACTGAGCAACTAACTGGTTAGAAAAGAACTTCCTTCAGTTAAACCCTGAAAAGACTGAATGTCTGATTGTTGCCCCTGATAGGATGGTCCCTCTGATCAGTCAACATATTGGTCATTTAAGTTCTGCTGTAAAGGCAAACCTGAGGATTCTGGGTGTTATTTTTGACCAATCAATGTCTCTTGAAGGTCACTCAAAACAGCTGAAGACCCAATTAAAAACTGATTTTAGTTTAATTTTTTGTTCTTTTATTAGTGTTTAACGTCTTTATTTGTACTTTGATCATTATGGGTTTTAAATATTTTAAATTTGTTTTATTTTTTTTTTGTTTAATAGTCTTTTATTTTATCTTGATGCTTTGTGTTCTTTGTCTTTTAATCAAATTCAGATGTTTTTTGTGAAGCCCTTTGTGATTTATTTCTGTGAAAGGTGCTATAGAAATAAACTTTACTTACTTACTATAATGCATGCCTTCACTTTAACCTCTATCTCTGCTCTCCCCACATATGCTGCTATATTTGTGTTGTTTGCAACATTTAATTTTAAACTTTGTTTGATACAGGTTATTTGGGTTAGGTATATTAAATATTATTTTATCTACTTTTACATGGTGTGTCTCTCCTTCAGGTTGTAACATTATGTTCATAGAAGTATTACCTCTCGTACAATACTACAACCTGTCATTCAAGCATGTACAAGGTGCCTGTGTATTCTTTTAGTTGTACATGAGTTTGAAGTTAATAGTCTTACTGTGAGATGATGCCCTTTTTTAATTTGTCAGAGTGTGTTAAAAGCAATATTTGCATGTTTTCATTAATGTATGTGAAAGTTACAGATTTCCTCCTAAACACCTCATAGTCTGTTTCTCAGGAATATAAACAAAAGCCTGTCAAATAATGATGTCAGCATGCAGAATGAGTATTTTATTCATAACCAGTTTATTAAAATAAAATACAAAATAACTTTAAAACAAACAAACAAATAAACAAAAAAACACTGTACAAAGCCTTTGTATGATACAAATGACATAAACATAAAAAATTACAAATATATGCAATGCAAAACTCCCACTCATTACATTCTTTCTTTGAGACTGTACAGTTACATTTCAAAAACCATTAGATACAAAACAAAAGAATATACAAATTCTAAATAGTGAATGGGAAATAAATAACTTCTGTCAAGTTTCTATATATATTAACAAGTAATTCAATGTTATGACATGAAAAGTGTACAAGTAGACACCAAAAACTCAGTCATCCCTCGCCATGCACAGAGAGAACGCTGTCTGCCTTCGGGACGACTCATCAAAGCTGCTCCGTGGGCCTAATCTGCACGAGTCGAAGAAAAACAGCTACAAAGCAAACGTGCCCATTTTATCTACTCTGCTCCAAACATGTCAGCAAAATGAAATATTTGGCAGTAAATGCACAGCAGTGAGTACACGCTCATGTTGGTTCACTCATAACAAGGCCTTACAGACATCACGCGCACGCGCGCATGTCAAGGTGTTTTGGGAGGAGCCGTTGGACGTTGGATTCAAAAACTGCTCTCTTGCTGAAATAATCCAGAGAGAGGCTTTAAATAAAGTTCTGAAAGATCTAGCTCCATGTGTTATAGATATTCATGTTCCAGGTGGTCCCAACAGAGCACTTCACTCTTAAGGCAAGAATACACCGGACACGTCGGCGACACGCCACATCGTGGCTGCGGCGTTATTTTGATTTAAAACCATTCTAGTCCATCAGATCACTCACACAGAGCTCGCCACAACGTGTCCCAGACACGCGAGACGCCGCCAGCCCGCTAAAGATTCGCACCAGTTTAAAAGGGAGCGTCAGTCGCAGCTGTGCGCGTGTGTCACGACATGTTGAATACTTTCTGACACCGGCATTACCATGACACTGCCGTTACAACGCAGAACGGCTCCTATTACGGCACACAGAAATAAACCGCCACAAACATTACGGCACACATAAACAACAGCTTCATTAAATAGCTTACTTACCCATTGTGAAAGAATTAGAATTAGGTTCCCACAACACACGACAGCCGCTCTGATCACATATAAACAAAGAATTCACTTCCCGCTTCCAGTTTTCAATTCCCGCGTGATGTTGTGACTATCGTGCGATTATTTTAAGCAGCATCCTACGGCGCGCTGTGTCAGGAGCACGTCTTGTGTGAGTACAAGACATGCCAACGCCACAGCCATGAGGTGGCGCATCGCTGAGTTATCCGGTGTATTCCAGCCTTTAGACTCTAGGTTTGGTTCCTAGAGTTTCTAAAAGTAGAATGGAGGCAGAGCGTCAATCCGTTCTAATGGTTCCTAAACCCTAACAGGATAATTTGACTGTTATTTTATAATCTAGTGAATCTAATTTTATTACAATTGACTTTAATGTGGACCTGAACTGAACTGGATGTGTTCCGTTTGTATAACACTTTGAGATGATTGTGTGTGTGTGTGTGTGTGTTACCCATGGGTTTTTCCAGCGGCTGCTGCGGCGGCTTGCCATGCGTGTCTGGTCTCGAGCCAGACCAAACTCTGCCACTTTCACTTCCCAAGGAAACTTGTTGACCATAATGTTCCTCAGTGCCAAATCACAGTGAATGATCTGCACAGAAGATCACAGCAGCAGCAGGCCTCAGCTTGGGTCTGAACATCAGGATGTGAAGGACAGGGCATGACAGAGACTGAAACACCTGAGAGAGCTAGGCTGAAGTAAAGGAACGGGCTGCATACCATTTTGGAGTGCAGGTGTTGCATTGCCAGAGCGATGTGGTAGCAAGCAATGGTTAGAAGACTCTGCAGCTCAGGGTCTCCACTTAGGTGAGCTCTGTTGGTCTGGAGGAATGTTCTCAGAGTGCCATAGCTCACATATTCCATGATGAGAATGTACGGCCCTGTACAGAGGAAGGTCGGCGTGGGATAAGTGTGAGGAGAAGTTTTCACATTTTTGTTTAAAATGACCAACAAGATAATCAGATTCTATTTACCAACAAATAACAGAGAAAGAGGCAGGTCAGAAATCTCACGTGAAATTTAGTAGATGAAGATCAAATGTTCTGATATTTATCTTTATGTGTCCAGAATATATGTACAATAAATACAAGCTGCCCATTAAATCAGTCCCAAACCATCATACCGTACTACAAACATCATGTTACACTAAAGCCTACGTTTAGTACCACATTTATATAGTGCTTCTCTACGTCATGGACTACAAAGCCCTTTACATTACAGTCAGTCACACGCTGATGGCAGTGACCAGTCACCAGACCCTCCTACCACCACCATCGGGCAGCGTGAGTGAAGTGTCTTGCCCAAGGGCACAACAACAAAATGACCCAGCTGGAGAGGGGATCAAACTGACAACCCTTCAGTTGCAGGACAGATGCTCTACTGAGACACTACCACTTTAGATTCCCAAAAGGTTTTTGACCTACTGTTAATGTTTATTTTGTGTTCTCTGATTTGAACTGAGATTGTTGTCTCTGCTCTTTGGTTTCAGTCACTCAGAGGAACTTGGTTTCTATTTTTCCTGCCAGCAGCTTGCCATACGTCTCACCAGTCAAATCTCACTGTTTCCTACCTCACCTCCCTTACCTCCATGATGGTACCACCACCATGCTGGACAGTTGGTCCAGTGTTCTGAGGTCTAGAAGCCTCACCTGGACTCCTCCAAACAGACTTCTTGTCATTGTGTCCAAAGAGTTCCATCCTTGTCTTGTCTGATCATAAATCGTTTCTGCAGAAGACATTTGTCTCATCATGTGGACATTGCGTGTGCTCATGTGGACAGCTACAGATTCACAGATTCCAGTCCAGATTTAAGTGTCTCTGTTGGAGCAGGAGATTTTTCTTGGTCAAATGTTGATGTAAAACTGGTTTCACTGTGGACAGAGACACTGGTGTTCCAGCAGGTTCCAGGATAGGCTTCAGCCTCAGTGGCTCCTGGGATGTTCCTGGACTTCAAAACCACGTTCCTTCTATCTGAGGGAGACAGTTTGGGTCTTCTCCCAGATGTTGGGTCAGTGATGACAGATCTGATCAACTTGTTCTTGAATTGATGATCCTGCAGTCTGAACTTGTCTAGAAATAGATCCAAAAGTCTCCACAGAGTTCCTTGGACCTTCCCTTTGTTCTGAGTGTTGGTTGGTCCAACAGGTTCTGTCAATTGAATCATTTTTATGCTGCAAAGAGAAACTAGCAGTCTGTAAGGATCCCTTATTCAGCCTTTTCAATTTAAAAGACCTTCTAGAACCTTGATCCAGACAGAGAAAATCCACAATAAATTCTAACTTATGAACCCACTTCTTGTTTTTAAAAATCACTGAAATTGTTGGTTGTGAAAATATTCTAGCAGGATAAAGAATGGTTCAAGTAATTTCAAGTTCAAATTAATTCAACATTTGTGTCCTGATGAGTAAACGTCGGACTCCAAGAGTAAATGTGAGTTTTGAGTCTTTTGTTGTGATCTTTACTGAGCCTCTTTTAAACTCAGCTTGTGTAACTGGATTAGCAGAGAATTATCTGGGTTTGTGTCTTTTCTAATCCCGATGTGCATCAATAAAACCTTCTCGAAGTAGTTATCTGCACCATTTTCACGAGCCTTAACACAAAATGCCTATTAGTGATTTGTGTCCCACCTTAACAGTCAGTACAGAGTACTAACAGCTACTCAGAATGAAACTACAAAGAACCAATACTGTTCACCCATTAAACAACTCTAACATTAAAAAGACTTCCAGGGAATTTTGCCTTATTAGGGATATTTACAGCTAAATGTTTTGATCTCCTTCTTTTTTAACCAAAGAGGAATTTTTTGAGCCAGGCAGGAAAACAACAACATTGCTGACATGTTTTTGTTGTTTTCTGTAAAACTAATTGCAAAAGCTTTTATGCAAGGTTTGAGGTCTCACACCCTTCCCCCTCCTCCTCAAGCACCATTATGCAAACAGCCAAACACACCTCAGGCTCCCGTCCTCTCTCCTCCTCCCTCTCTGCACTCACCCTTGAACCCCCCTCTCCACCCCACTCTGCACCCACCGTGGACCCCTCCTCCTCCCCCAATAGCCTCACAGTCTTGGAGCAGGACGTGACCTGGGTTTTAAAAAGCTGGACCTCCGAAAAGCCCCGGGCCCGGACGGTGTCTCCCCCTCCACCCTTAGACACTGTCCTGAGGAACTGGCTCCTGTCTTCACGGACATCTTCAACACATCTCTGGAGTCATGTCACGTCCCATCCTGTTTCAAGCAGTCCACCATTGTCCCTGTCCCCAAGAAGCCCAGAATCACTGGACTTAATGACTACAGACCTGTGGCGCTGACATCTGTAGTCATGAAGTCATTTGAACGCCTGGTCCTGCATCACCTCAAGTTCTTCACCTCCCCCCTCCTAGACCCTCTGCAGTTTGCCTACAGAGCCAACCGGTCTGTAGATGACGCCTTCAACCTGGCCCTTCACCACATTCTTCAGCATCTGGACTCGCCGGGAACCTACGCTAGGATCCTGTTGGTGGACTTCAGCTCTGCATTCAACACCATCCTCCCTCCTCTGCTCCAGAACAAGCTTGCTCAGCTCAATGTGCCTGACTCCACCTCCAGGTGGATCACTGACTTCCTGTCGGACCGGAGGCAGTGCGTGCGGCTGGGGAAGACTGTCTCGGACTTCAAATCTATCAGCACAGGATCACCACAGGGCTGTGTACTTTCCCCCTGCTCTTCTCCCTGTACACCAACTGCTGCACCTCCAGCCACGACTCCGTTAAACTGATCAAGTTTGCGGATGACATCACCCTCATTGGGCTCATCTCGGATGGCGATGAGTCTGCCTACAGGAGGGAGGTGGACCGGCTGGTGTCCTGGTGCAGCAGCAACAACCTGGTGCTTAACACCCAGAAGACGGTGGAGATGATAGTGGATGTCAGGAGAGTCACAGCCCCCCTGCCTCGCCTCACCTTCACTGACACTCCCATCACCTCCGTGGATTCCTTCCATTTCCTGGGAACCTGCATCACGCAGGACCTGACCTGGGAGCCGACCATCAGCTCCCTCATCAAGAAAGCCCAGCAGAGGATGTTCTTCCTGCGGCAGCTGAGGAAAGCCAAGCTGCCGGTCCAGATGATGGTCCAGTTCTACACGGCCATCACTGAGTCCATTCTCACCTCCTCCATCACTTTGTGGTTCGCTGGGGCCACCGCCAGGGATAGACAGAGACTACAGCGCATTGCGCGCTCTGCTGAGAAGGTGATTGGCTGCAGTCTACCATCAATCCAAGACCTGTACGCCTCCAGGACTCGAGGACGAGCAGGCTGGATAGCAGCTGACACCTCTCACCCTGGACATGGTCTGTTTGAGCCACTTCCGTCTGGCAGGAGGCTACGGTCCATCAGGACAAGAACCTCTTGTCACAAAAACAGTTTCTTTCCCTCTGCCCTTTGGCTCATGAACAATTACTCATTAATTATCACTTTAACAGCATGTTTGCACTGTTTTCTGCTGCTAGCTGTGTTTTTTATTATTCTGTGTGTGTATGTGGCACCTTATTGCCGAAAAAAGTTCCTAGTCTGCGAATTACATTAAATGACAATGGCAATAAAAGTTTTTCTGATTCTGATTCTGAAAAGAATGTTCACGCTATAAGAAAAGAGTGATTGTGATGAAACCCTGACGTTTGTCTGTGCCAACATGTCAACAAGTACTTTGCAGTTTCTGCTGACCCAGGCAAGAGTGAAAGAGATGTCACTACCATCAACCACCAGGCCCAAGAATCAGGCCCAGGAACCAGTCTTCAGACCCTGTCTGTGACCAGGCCCCACCGCCAACCACCAGGTTAGGCTACCTTCTACTGTTAGAGCTGTCACATTGGCTTCACCAGCCTCAGCCTGTGCCACCAGCTTCATCAGCAGCTGCAGCCCCGGCCTCCACGTTATTAATCTGCTAACTGCTCACAAGGTTGCAACAATTGTGCTTGGATGAGAATGTCAGCCATCTTTTATTACTCGTACACAAAAACAAGGCAACAGATCTACTTCAGAAATCAGAGAAACATCAATGTGGATGAGGGTTAGGCCCAAGTTCTCTGGACTGACTGTTCATAAAGAGGCGTACAAGGAACACAAGAGGGTGTATGCAGAAGATCTGAACATCACACGATCCAGGTTTTAGTCCACCATCACCAACAACAGCCTTGGAAACTCTAACACACACACACACACACACACTGAGGCCACAAAGAAATTCACCTTTATGTAATCAGGTGAGTCGATTGAGAACCCATTCTCATTTACAACGACGACCGGGCCAAGAGGTGGCATCAATAGTGACATAAATAGATTTTTAAAATAATAATAAAACAAGGAAAACAAACATGTAACAACTAGATAAAAACAGTTAGATATAAAGACTGTTCTCATACACAGTGTATACAAAGAATCAAGGCAGTCTTAAAGCAGTCAGAAGCACAACAATCAGAAATGATTGGTCGTAACGAGTTGTTGAAGGTAGATAATGGGACGTAGGTGGTGAGCTTTACTGATTTTTGCAGCTCATTGGCAGCAATAAACTGAAACGAGGAGCGGCCAAAGAGGTGCAGGCTTTGGGAATGAGTGACCATAGAGATGAAGTTACTGGAACGTAAGTTGAGACGGTTATTTGAAGTTGAGTGACGGGGTTTTGCCGATGATCATTTTGTATATAAACTGATACCAATGCAACATCCTGCGGGAATGGAGTGAAGGCCAGTTGACGAGTGAGTACAGATCAATGATGAGTGGTGAAAGGGGAACTAGTGACAAAACAGATTGCAGAATGCAAAATGGCATCCAGTTTATGAAGAAGTTTTTAGAAGCAGTCCTATCAGATGTCACCATAATCTTAAATGGGGAGGTTTGTCATTTTGACCAGGGTTTGCTTTGCAGCATGAATAAAGGTTGATCTATTGCGGTACAGGAAACTAATTCTTGACTGGACTTTGGAAAGTAATGTATTGATGTGAATATCAAAGGAAAGCATTCTGTCAGATACCCAAATACCTATAGGAACTGACCAGTTGTAGCACCACTGAACCATCTAGGGAGAAGATACTGGGATCATGGCAGGTGGCTTGTGGAAAGTGAAAATCATGAGCTTGGTTTTCCTTGTGTTTACAGCAAACGAAGGTGAAGGTTGGAGCAGGCATACTGAAGAATAGTGAACATTGCTGCTGAACTCCGATCTTGTTTACAGTAATTTTTTTTTTTACTGAGGTTTCCTGTAAATTCAGTCCAGCTGTGTCAGTTAGTGACAGTCAGATGAGACTTCTTGAGGTTCTGAATCTTTCCAACCATTTGTGTGAAGGAAAATGTGTATTTCTCTCTAAGCTTCAAATCTGCTGTGTATCTGTAATCTGTATCTGTAATCTGTGTGCGTCTCTGCTGCCCTCTGGGGGACGATTGACAGGTGGAAATGGACAATTTGACTTCTTTACTGTTATGTTGATAGATAGATAGATAGATAGATAGATAGATAGATAGATAGATAGATAGATAGATAGATAGATAGATAGATAGATAGATAGATAGATAGATAGATAGATAGATAGATAGATAGATAGATAGATAGATAGATAGATAGATAGAATAGAATGAATGTATTTTGAGCGTTTGTAAATTAAACAGTGTTAAGCAAAATAGAACATATACTATATGTGTGTGTGTGTGTGTGTGTGTGCGTGCGTGCGTGTGTGTGTGTTTGTGTGTGTGTGTTTGTGTGCGTGCGTGTGTGTGTGTGTGTGTGTGTGTGTGTGTGTATAAAGGTATAGTAAATATGAGCAGTGATATTACTTATATTCAGAATTATTAATATAGCATATTCAAAAAGAAGCAGAGAGAAGCATTAACCACCCCTTCCTTATATCCAATGGCTAATAGTTAATTTACACTGTTTATTTGGATGAGATATTTCATCTTTAAATTTTGTAACTCCAGTAGTCTGTGCAGAAGGATATATTTTTGCAATATATTTACATAACATACCTCCCATTTGTTTTATAAAACAGTTTTAGGATATTGCCCAAGAAGGACATTTGTTATATTAGTTGTCCTTCAAAATGTACTTTTTATTAGAAAATGTCAATATTGGTGATTTTAACAATAGTGGGTTTGTATGATCTCTGTAACCAGTATTCTGAATTATCTTTAGAGCCTCGTAGCCATGACATTGATCATGATTATAATGAACATTCACTGTAAAAAGAAAATAAGGATCCAACTGTAAAAAAATATTTCTGTTTTTTTTACACATTTTAGCATTAAGTTTATCTAAGAAAATTTATTAAGTTTATTTTATTTTATTTTATTTTATTTTAAACAAATTTAATAAATTAATATGGATCAACCTTTGAGTGTTATCACAAGGGATGACCGTGGAACAGGGGAAGAAAGGTTGCAAACTGATTAGGAGATCTGGGTTCAGTCCCAGACTTAAGTCATGTGTCAAAGTATCCTTGACAAGAAACAGGACCCTAACTACATCCTGGGTAGTCATTTTAGGTTATTTTCTCCCCAACATATATGGTCAGTAAGTCTTGATTTACCTTGACATGTTTAATTGACATGCATCTGCAGTCTTCATCAGAAGTGTCACCGCTATAGGTATTCTTCCCAATAGGCGTGACCAACCTCCTGGGTACATTGAAACTGGCTGACCTCTGCTCCTCAGGGACAAGTAAAGGCTGTACTGTACAGAGAACAAAATCCAATACTTTAGACTGCAAATAAAAATTTTGAGCACACTGTCAGGTGTGTTCTTTTACCAAAAACAAGGAACAAAACCACTTCTATACACATTTTAATTTACCTTTTAGCTATCAGTGTTTTAAAAATACAATGTTTATAATATATTCTTTCGCTACTAATAGTGTCTTTTAAACTATAATGTTTATATATTCTTCATAAGTAACTTAAAACCCCACAATGCACATTTGATCAAATATGGTCACTTGGCCTTTAAAGGGATAAGCACAGAATAAAGTGGCAAGTATCTTTTTTTTTTGCAGCGCATTTAGCAAGAGCTCATCACGCCAAATACTCATGTAAATATTACTTGATGTTTTTATTTTTCTTTGACAAAAAATGTTGAATAAGATCAATTTTATTTTATTAAATAAAAAACGCTGTTATTTTATTTATTTAAAAAACATTTTATTTTAAAATAAATAAATTGTAGGTTTTATTTTGTAAGTCCTTCGGTGATGTAGGCAGGAGTCCCACCCTTGCTGTTTTTTGATTGGACGACCGGCATTGTTTCTTTGCTCTGATTGGCCTTTAGTTACAAAACACAGTTCCGTAAATCCTGTGTGTTCGTGTTTTGACTGTTTTCTGGGGAGACAGCTCTTCAAACCAGCAGACGACCGATTCAAAGAGGCTGACTGTCACAGTTCTGTGCTTTGACTGGTAACGGTACCTGCTTATATGTGTTATTGAGACCCAGCAGGTCTTCTATCTGCGCTTTAACCGTGTCGGTTTAACACTACTGATGACATTTAACAGCTAGCTTTTCGGCTAGCTGTTAGCATCGGGGTCCTACTGTAAGTGTAGCGTTAGCCAGCAGCTGTTGAGTGACAGTTGTCTCATCATTAACCGGAGGGCTCCGGTGGTCGCTCACGGTTTAGAGATAACAGTACCGAGATAAGAGTCAGGCTGGTTTGTTGTCTGAGCTCATGGTTGGAGACATGTAGCCTTATCTCCTGTTGATGGTTGCTTTGGGACCTTGGTGTCATCCGTCCACTCTGTCTCCTCCTTCGTGTTGAGGCATGCTGATAAAACCAAACTAATGTTTAAGTCTGAGTTGTGAAGGTTGGGTAAAGGTTTTAAGGCTGATTTAACAACGTGTTGCTGATGGAGTAAACCTGGATGTCTTTGGTTTTCTGGTGTTACATCGAGTTACTGGATGTCTCCCTAGAAAATTCCCTCTCCTGTCTAAGGAAGGATGTTAGACTTCAGGCTGTTAAATGTAAAACTTTCCAATACAAGAATGAAAATCTGAGGATGAACCTCATGAAATAATGAGTCAGCTGTATTTGACTTGTGTGTGAGTCCAATCAATAATGTCTGTAATGGTGATATTCAACATTATATTCTACCGTATTCTAACATAATATTCTATCTGGTATATATTTTTCAGTTTTCTTAAAGATCTATTGTTTTAAACAACTAAATTCAGGGGAAAACAGTTAATCAGGAGAAACAGTGACAGTGCTTTTAAATTTGAGGAACTGTAACTGCTGTCGTGAATCAACTTTTTACTTATTTACTTATTAATTATTGGCAAAGCCAAAGGTTATCTCCCCCCTCCAAGATCTGGAGAGCATGATCCATGCATGTTTATTTTCACGTCTAGATTACTGTAATTCTCTGTGCTTTAGCATTGATTGGTCAATAATTTATCAGCAGCAGCTGGTGCAGAGCACTGCAGCCCGCCTTCTCACTGGTCAGCGTAAATGTGACCACCTATGCTATCAACCATCCTGGCTTCACTTTACTGGGTTCCAGTTCACTTTAGGTTTGGTTTTAAAATCCAACATGAAGGAATGACACGAATTATTTCTGTGTGTCCAACTTTTGAGTCCCTGCCTGTTTATTTACTGTAGATGTCACGACCTCTGTCTTACTGGTGTTTTACCTGACACTCTGCTCACATCACTCACTGTGGAAATGTACACATCTATAATTTTTTAAAATTTAGATATTTTTATAATTCATTATTTCTTGGATCCTCACCAAACTTGTTTCCCCTGCCTGTTCTTGTTAACGCAGTAGAACTTTGTTTGACTATGTTAAGGTTAATGATGGGTTACTTTTGGATTTTCTGCATGGAGATTCAGTTTTCTTTAGTCATTTCAGTAACAACATTTTCTGATTTTTGATTTTGTCAGTTCGTTACAGTTTTTGTTTATTTTTTCAGATCAGAGTGCTGTTGGTTATTTGTCCTGATGTTTTGTTATTGCAGCCTCTCCATTGTGACTGTAGAACTCTAAATGTTAGTCAGCTGACTGGGAGCAGTCGCTTTGTTTTTACACACTTTGTACAGAATTGCCTTGAAGACATTTTAGGATTCTTTTCATGGTTACTTTTTACTGACAACTCTTCTGTTGGGGCCATGTTTTCTGTTGGTCAACTAGTTGAAACAAACCTTCAGTGACTTTGTTGTTTTTATTGTCTGGAGATTGTTCTTTTGCTGTAACCTGTGATTGTGTTCAGTTCTTTGGATTTTCTTTATGACTTGTGCCCCTCTTTATGCTGCCTTCTTGGACCAGAGAGGGATCTGATGTCTCAATGAGTTTTTACCTGGTTTTAATAAAGAATTAAAAATATTCATAAAGCTTTACAGATTTTCTTTGTGCTGCAGACTCATTTGCAAATTCAGACTTGTGCTGGGATTTCTTTTAGAAATGGAAATGACAAGATAACTCTCTCATTTTGTTCTCTATGATTTAGTGATTTTATGATCTTGTTTCCTGTACTTGACTCCAAAACCTCAAACAGTTCAAATGATGGGCGGGTTAAAGTATGATTTGTAAAGTCAGAATGTTCATGTTTTCTCTTAAATTTGCTGCTCAGATTGGGGGATTGCATTTCGGTAATACTTATATCAGCTGCTTCTTTTATAACGGAACAATTTGAATAACTGTGATTTTATAATGAATCTAATATTACAATTGAATTAGATTAACTGTAAAAAGCTGTCCTGAATCTGGACCTGAAATATTCTGGATTTGTTCTTCTGTTCAGCACTTTGACATGACTTGTGCTTTAGAAATAAACTGAATTGAAGTCTTTGTCTAGCAGTTCCACTTATCGCAGTCTGACGTGACGGACTTGATCAGAAAGATGTCAACGTTTGGGACTCCTTAGCTTCCTTGTATCTGGGTGTCTGAGCTCCAGTCCCTGACTCATAGGTTGACTGACTCAGTAAACTGAAAGAAAGCAGTTTTCAGTCATTTGACACTATTGATGAGTCAGGTGTGAACTGAAGGTTGGTCCCAGCCAGATGAAACATCTGCAACACAGCTGAGTTTCCTTCAGTTTATCTGAATGCAGGTTGTGTGTCTTTTGCTAAAATGTGAATTATAATTTTTGTTAGTGTGATGTGGGTAGTTTTTGCTAAAATGTGAATTATAATTTTTGTTAGTGTGATGTGGGTAGTTTTTGCTAAAATGTGAATTATAATTTTTGTTAGTGTGATGTGGGTAGTTAAAACCCTGGTTAGTTTAAACGTTTGTCATAATGTTAACTGTGTTTTCTCTTTAGGTTGAAAACCAGAGAGAAGAATGGCGTCGGACTCTCCTCGCAGGCCGAGTCGATGTGCTGGAGGAGTTTTAGTGCGAGCACAAGCTGCAACGTAAGCGCATGGCCCTTCTGTCACAAAGTTAGAATAATGACTGTATGTGATGTATGGTAGACCAGTGTTTTGAAAAAATCACAAGGCACACCATGGGGGGGGGGGGTAGTTGCTGCTGTCAGAACCGTCTGAGCTCATTGGCGGTTGATAATAATAGTAATAATAATAATAATAATAATAATTTATCCTTTATTGATCCCCTTGGGGAAATTCATCTCTGCATTTGACCCATCCTCATTGTTCGAGGAGCAGTATAAAGCAGTATAAAGTTATCAGATGAATTTGGTCCAATCAAACATTTTTAACGCTAAAACAAATGAATCTGTCAGAACTGCAGCTGTTTTCTGAGGCTCACTCTGTTTTAATAGTTTTACTGTAGAAACCTTCTCATCTCCTGAGAGTAAAGGATTACATTTAGTTTACAGGTGACCTGATTAAAGCATCTGTCTTTTTTACCACATCAAATAACTTCAAACTGATTTTTTTCACCTGTCAAAAAGTGATTGTAGCATCCAGTTTATCTGTAATGGATTCAATCTGCCTTATTTCATTCTCCATGTTACAGCAGGACTCTGTCATCATGTTTTTGGTAGTAAAACTTTTGGGTGTATTTAAACATTAGTAATAATAATAATATAATAATAAATAATAATAGTAATAAAGGACAACCTGATAAAGTCACTGACAGATCAATGTGTTTTTAGTGTTGATATTGTTTGATTTGTTAAATTTTAAGTCATCAGTTATGCTGAGAAACACAGCTGTGACGTGCGCTCTCCTTATGACGACATGCGTGAGCAACTGCTCCTCAGCTACTGACAGGTGATCAGAATAACGGGACCTTCAGCCAAAGAGGAGACACTGGAGACAAACCCAGTGAGCCTCTCAGACCATTAAAAAACCAGTGATGCTGAGGGGGTTTTACTCCGACATTTTTTTTTTCTTTTTTGCCAAATGTGCATCACGCAGGAACAAATCGACATGATGACGACCCAACCCAGTGTCCGTGGGCCGCTGATCTGGTTTTATGGACCGGTCAGATCAAAGTATGAATTTAAAAATGTCTGGACTGTTGCTGCTCCACCAGGAAACAGAGCCAGTCCAGGACTGGTTCTCCTGACCGGTGGCGGCGGGGCCGCGACCGCTTGTCTCCCCCTCCTTCTCGCCAAACCAAGTCGAACCACAGACCAGGTTCAGGTCGGGGGAGGAGACGTGCCGGTGCCGAGTGGGCCGCGGTAGCGTCTCACAGAGCGCCGCGCGTCTCCCCAAAGTGCACACCCTGGACCAGGTCCAAGTCTTGGATTTGCTGCGTGGTCTGACTCCAAACAGAACCGGAGTCTGCCATTTGGTGATGGCTGGCACAGACGCGCGATAATGGAATATTATTAGAAGATAATTAATTAGTTTTCAAAAAATATTTTTTAAACCAACAGGTGAATTTGAATAATTTCCCGCGGCACACCTGACGATCTCTCACGGCACACTAATGTGCCGCGGAACAGCGGTTGAAAAACACTGTAGTAGACTCTGTCTAACACTGTAGTAGACTCTGTCTGACCCTGAGAACAGAATGTAAGAATCAGTCTGTTTAATACTTTAAAAGTTGGGTTAGTCAGACTTGTTTACTCCTTTAACTTTATTGTGATGTATTTTTTCCTCACAGACATGATGTATTAGTTTCCTAACATGTGTAAAACATTTATTACAGTTTGACCTGGAATTCTTGTTTTCGCAGAGAGCAGTCGTACATGGAAAGTGTCGTCACATTTCTGCAGGATGTGGTCCCACAGGTACGTCTTCTTGTATACAATGGGAGGAGACAAATACACAAGGAGGAATTTCTTAGGGTGTGAGCAAAATGTCTGTTAACAAAATGCCAAAGACGACCGATATCACTAATGACCTCAGAGAAGCAAATGTTGCTGCCCATCAGTTTGGGAAGGGTCAGAGTTAATTTCCAAAAGACTTTAGAGTTCATTGTTCTACAGAGAGAAAGATTATTTACTAGTGGAAAGCATTCAGACAGCTGATGATCTCCCCAGCAGGTTCATCCTGAGGTCAAAGATCTTCATCTCAGACTGTACAGGCCTCAGATAGCAGGTTAAAGGTTATGACAGCTCAGCTCAGGCAGGTAGACTTCTGGAACATTTAAGGCTGCTACTATTATTTTGATAGTTGATTAATCAGTTTTTTTTTCGATTGGTCAATTAGTCAACAATTATTTTGGTCGACGTCTGCTTCCTGCAGGTCCACTTCCTATTCAGAGGCCTCATTTATTAATCTTGCTTCCACACAAAACGGGGTCTGAAAGTTGTGCAAGTCATTTTCTGTGCAAACTTTGGGATTTGTAGAAAAAACGTGACAGAAATATGCATGTAACTTTAAGCAAACTCTGATCTTGGTGTAAGCATATTTTGGAGATGAAGAAAAATGGTGAATTTGAGCCACATTTACAGACTTGTAGACCCTCACATGCACACACATTCTCGGGTTTCTTGCAACTGGCTCTGCTAGGGAGAATTAGCCAACAGGTTGTCTGATATTTGTGTGATTGGATGAACATTATGACATTTCCTGCCTAATGCCCCATTGGATTAAACTAAAGCTTTTCAATAAATCTTACCCTTAGATCTGGAATATCTCAGTCATCACTGAGCACCGTCCCCGTCACGCTTGCATTGTTCACCGCTGCAACAACGCTGCGCCACTCGTAGGCCTTCTGTTTACTAACAATAAACATTTTTCTGTGCCTTCACCTCAACCATGAGCACCTCAATTTCAGTCTCTGTGAAATAAAATTTTCTAGACCTGTCTGTTGCCATGATTAACCGTGAAATGCCAGAAATCAGCTGGCCTATGTATATGCAGAATATTTATGAGATACTTTGCATTTACCATATATGGCAGAATGTGGTCGTGTAGGAGACAGGAAATGATCTAAAATCAGCACATTTCTGAGGAAGGGTGGGATTTATAAAGTGGGTATTGCATGCAGCTGTGCATACACAGAGTTTTATAAGTCTGAAGGTTACTTTGTGAAAGTAAACTTTTTTTGCTGAGTTTACGTAGAATTTTAACAAGGATTCTGTGCACAGTTTTTAATTGAGGCCCAGATGATTTTATTAGGTCCTGGTCAGTAAAACTCTGGACTTGACAGAGGTGGACCAGCATTTACCTCACCTACAATTTACCCATACAGCATGGAGCTCTTATACTATGATTTTTAGTATATTAAAAAGTGTGGCAATCAGATTTCAGCAAACCCATTCAACACTTAGTATTCACAGTTTTTTTCTCAGAAACAGACATCTAGTTTTCAACGTTTTTAAATCTTGCTCTACCGTCATCGTCTCTATGGACCTTGACACTTCATGTCTCTTGTTGTGTCTGTTTTGTTCACTCTGTTTTTGTTTTTAACAACAGGCCTATACTGGGGCTCCACCCACAGATGAGAAAGAGAAAGTCATTTGGGTTCGTTTTGAGAAAGCTGACATCAACGGTGAGTCTGTAAATGCATTAACTCGACTAACTTTGAACACACATATTTTCAAAATTTATTTTGTTTCATGATTTTTAAAATGGGGATAATGGATCACCTTTATGGAGATGTTCTGACATTCTTTAGATGTTTTTAAGCTGCTCTTTGCTGGAAAAGGTTATTTTTGCTTCATTCATTTATCTTCTGTTATCACTTCTTCCAGTGGTGGTTGTGGTTAGCTGGTGCCTTTATCCAGCAGTCAGTGGGTGATAGGCAGGGGACACGCTGGACACGTCTCCAGTCCATCACAGGGACACATAGAGAAAAACAAGGCAGACAGCCAGTCACTCGCGCACACTTAGTGACAATTTAGAGTCACCAGTTAACCATAAGAGGAATGCTTTTTGTGTCTGTGGGAGGAAACTGGAGAACCCATGGAAGTCCCACACATGCATGGGGAGAACATGCTAACTTCACACAGAAATGTTGTAGCCAGGTGTTGAACCTGCAACCCTTTGGTTGCAAGGAAACAATACTACCAACTAGGGCTGGGGGATATAACGAGTATATTCGATGTATCGCGGTATTTTCCACGTGGGATGTGTAAAATGGCTATATCGTCAACACTCGAGTATAAACTGTGACTGCAAATTGAAGCCGTCTGCTTGTAATTCACTGTAAGTTTCGCTTCTCCCACACGCTGTGAATGCATCACTACTCGCCCCTCCCAACCTGAAAACTGTCTACCTGCTGTAGCGACGAGTGTGCGGGTCTTAGGATTTCCTCGATGAGGAAAAAGACGGAAATTAGACGGAATCGCGGGAATTACCAAACAAAACTGAGTTCAGTAAAAGGGAATAAACTGTATTTTCTGAGTTCTTGTGGCCGCTGCAGCCACCACACCTCCTGTCATCTGGTGACGCAGCGGTTCAGCTGAGCTCCCCTCAGAGAAAACCGAAGAAGAAATAACCAGACCGCTTCAGAGAAAATTCTCACTGAAACGCGAATTTTCTCTAAGTTTAATTCAAAGCTCAGGACGGAACAATACTTAAAAGACTTTTATGAATCTGGAGAACAACTTTTCTCTAAGTTTAGTCAGCAGACGATGGGCTGCAGCGTTAGAATCCCTGTAATGAGCTGATAGTCAGAACGCTCCGTGTGTCTCTGCTCTGTGATGGATGAGAAGTTTAAATGAACAGAGGTCTGTTTAACAGGCAGCTGTCTCAAGTTTTATCTTTAGGCAGCTTTTATGTTTCTTTATGAGACATTTTTATGCTGAGTTTAATTCTAAAGAAATGTATTTTACAAAAATACTTAAAAAAAAAGTGAGATACACTAGATTAATTGGTTTGGACATAATATCTTCTTTAAAAATATATAATAAATACTTTTAATACCTTAAACACCCAATGATCAGCTGAACCACAGAACTTTGTTTTATTTAAGTTAAATAACAGTCACTAGGTTTAGAATCCTGTGGCTTTGATTGGTTGAATTATTTGTCATTAACTTTATAATTATTCACTTTTTAGGTTCATAACTGTGGTTAGAACAAAAAATGTGGAGTTTAGAAAAATTAAAACTGAGTTTAGGGGGAAAGGGGGAAATTTGAGTAAAAACTGGGGTGGGGGGGAGAAGAGAAATTAATTTGGGAGGAAAGTCAAGTAAGAACCAGAGCAGAGACTGGTTTAACAGTGTTGTCATGATGAAACCTTCTCTGCAACTGATGGTTAAATATGTGAATGGATGATTCAAACAAGTACACCAGTGCCTTTTAATGCACATAGCTCAAAATAACATTTGTTTTCGGAGTTTATTTAAAATATCGTGATATATATATATATATATCGTATCGCGATATCGCCAAAAAATATATCGGGATATTAGATTTTTCTCATATCGTGCAGCCCTACTACCAACCGCTCCACCATGCAGCCCTGTTATGCTCTGATCCGTTAGTAGTATAAATACACTAATTTAATTAGATTCAGCCAACATATCATTTTTTGTTTGTTTATCTTTATTAATTATTTACCAGTCTAGAAACTGTTTAGAGAGAGAGGTGATCAGATTCAGGATCTTTTGACATTTAGACGATGCTGACCTGCAGTGTTGTAGTTATTGTATGAAGTAGTCTTTAGCACAGAGTACATGATGGTGATACAGGTTTAAGAAGGGACAGATAACATATAAGTAGTAATCCAGTAAGTTAAAACATCGTGGTGACTCTCAATCTAAGTCTGATTCTGTGCTGAAACAAAGATGAGTTTGGATCAAGACTGACTGTAATGTGGTTCCCACAGACCCAGCCAGAAACCCAGAGTTTATGGAGATGCACGGTGGGACCTCTGACCCCCCGCTCTGCCTCATGATTGGCTACACTGATGGCATGCAGATCTGGAGCATATCAGTAAGTCTGAGTTTTGTGATGACTCTAGAGACGTTGTGATTAAGTTTAGGTGTTTTTGATTGGTCTACTTTTACAGTGTGTCTAATATGCAGATCCATTTTTTATTATTTTAAACAAAAAATAACCATGAAGAAATAGCAGAAGATTAAAACAGGCAAATATAAGAAACAACAAATAACATGAATTAATTTACATATCATAAAAATGATAGTAAAACACATAGACTTATTTAATCCCACCCCTTCTTCTTAACTAATACAAATACCCCCTCTAACAATGCATCTTCATCTTCCTTTGATATTAGGTCATTTTTATTCATATACTTGTATTTGAATTTACAGTATGTTGGCACAATAATAATCACATATAAATCAAAAATACACCCTAGTGGTCAAAATCAGAAACCTTTTCTTGAATATCTTGAAAAATATAGTTCCTTTTTCGTCTTCATGAATTGACCTATGTTTTAACATTCCTTCTACTTTTAAATTATTCTACAACTTGACCTCAGATACAGATATACACAAACCTGTGTTGACTTGAAGTGTGTAGTGAATAGAGGATGAATGATACTTGTGTAGTTGTGTGCCTAAACCTTGACATAGTAGCTTAAGTATGGAAACATTATTGACCAGTAGAGAATACGTAGCCGTTTAAAAAAAACACCCCAAACTGGTTTACCTGTATATAATATAGCTGTATTTCTTGAGACTTTTGTTCATATTTGATTTTCAATCTAATTTGTTCATCTACAGTAGGGGAAATAAGTATTTCATACATTGCTGATTTTTCAGGTTCTCCCACTTAGAAAGAGTAGAGGTCTGTGATAATTTACCCGTAATAATTAGATTTGAACCCTGTCTGTATTAACTTCATTAGCTTGAATTTGTAGTTGTATCTTAGTTCTGCTATTGCCAAACATTATGGTTTTTTGTTATTTTAGATGTAGTGATATTTTGTTCCTGTCAAACCAGTTTTATTTAAATAATTTCTGTGTTGATCTCTTTTATCAGTAATTGTAAATCACTACCTGAGCATTATATATTGGTGTCATCTGCACATAAAACAAGTTTAGGAACTTTGGACACTTTGTAAAAGTTGTTAAAAAAAGGGAGTCAACACTGACCCCTGGGGGTCATCACAAGGAGTGTTCAAACATGTGGAACAAGTCACACATTTAAATACTTTTCCTCTGATTCTGTTTTGCACATGTTTCATAGATGTCTAGATTGATAGTGTCGAGCTATTTTTTTTATGTCAAAGCATGTTCCAGTTGTAAATAGTTTTTGGTCCAGTCAATAGTGTTATTCTCTATTGAATCTATTGGTTCTAGTGATCTGTTTGTCTAAATCCATATTGAGTATTTTATATTTATCAAAAATGTATCCAGTCTGTTATTAAATAGTTTTTTTAGTATTTTTTCAACTTGTAGGAGTAGTGAGACTCATCTATAATTTGTTGAGGTGAAGGTATTTATTCCCAGACTTATGTAATATAGTGACTTAAGCTAGTTTCACATTTTTTTGGAACAGTAACTATTAGAAACGATACATTTCTAATGTAGGTCAGTGGTTTAGGAATTCTGGTGATGAGGTCATCAATATCACCACAGTCAGTGGAATTTTTGTTTTTGCACTTTTTTAAACAATTTCTACAACTTCTCTGCTCCACTGATGTGAGAAACATGGAGCTCAAGCTTCTGTCCATTTATTCATGTGATAATGGAGATAATTTTACTGTCAAGAAGGGTTTTCATTTTGATAAAGGCATTAAAATGTCAAACACAAAAAAGGGAAAATACTTCCCTAACATGAACAGGCTGGAGTTTATGCTGTTGACATGTTTGCTTTTTCCTTGTTTTTTTGTTTAATTGTTCAAAGGTTTTCTTTAAAATTGATTTTGGATTGTGCAAACAGTATATTCTTACAGGGTTCAAAGGTCATTTTCTGACCTTGGATCAGTTAGGTATACCCCCCTTACAGTAGTTTAATTAATATTTCAGAGTAAAACCAGTCAAAAGAAGCTAACCACAGAGTTTTATTGGTGTTTTAATAATAATATCATATTGTGTCTGTGAATAACCAGCTCGTTACTTTAAAACTGCTGCAGTTCAACTCTCTGACCACTAGAGGGGAGTGTTGACCACGATAAGTGCTGGAATCTTTTTAAAGAACATGAGTTCATTTTCCCCTCTAACCCTGTTCAGGGTTCACTCAAGAGTCCAGCTCTTAGTGAGCGAGTTTACTTTAGTTCTCTGTAAAGAATGAACAGATTAAAAAAGGGTGAGACACATAAAAACAAACGACAACAAAACATATCTAGCTCATTTTGGCTGAAAGCAGCCAGTCAGAACGATGTGTTTAAAAACATTTTAAAATCAATAAGTTTATCAGGAATCATAGCTAAAAAGTACTCGTAATTTACTGTAGAATCACTTTGTTAAGAGGGAAAATTTTTATGAATGGAATTTTCTATATAAATGTAAGAATAATAAACATGGTATTTACCCCAAAAAACAAAAACATAAATAACAAAACATTTTTATCCTATACAATTCACTCCTCTTGAATAAAAAGTCACCACCTGGATTTATTATTTCACTGTTCAATGCTGTTGATTATGTTTGATGCAGGCTGTTTAAACCTGTAATTTTAAAAAAGATTCTTTAAAAATTCTGTCATTTGTTAAAGAATAAAGTAAGCAAAGTTTTAAAAGTAAGAAAAATTTAAATAAATACAATTAATGAGGTAAAATTTTTAAAAAGAAAGTTGAAAATAAAATGTAAAGACTAAAAGTAAAGTAGATAAGTCTTCTAATAACCCCAGATAGCAGACATAGGGTGAAACATTACATTTCCTAGTATTTCAGGGGGAGTCCTTTAAAGCGTTAACCACATTACAGACGTGTCCTCTGGTTGTGGAGACGATGTTCAGAAGGCTCAAATCACTGGTCTGCATCAGGTAAACGCTAAGGAGATTAAAGAAACTACTAAAGCTCTACTGACTGAATATGAAACCCCTAAGTCCAACAGAACTGATGCATCAATGAAACCTGGAATGACGGTTTTGAGATGATATCTGAATGAAGGTGTCTAGAAATAAAACGGGTTATGATTGGAAATCAGTTAAACATTTGGTGGAAGAATAAACATTAAGCGATAAATAGTAACACAGGAGCTTGGTGATAAATGAACACAATTCTGGAAGAAAATAAAACTTTGTGACGTTTATAAGTTCATTAAAATGACACCATGTGTGCTGACGTTTTTAATTAAATGATCTTTATTTCACCCTGATGGTTTAAACCAGTTGCAAATGTAACACAGTGTGGAAACTTTTAATATTAGTGAAACAGCAATAATACAATACCTCTGATATTCAGATTAAAATATCAGTGAAATAAAATGTAAGTGAAAGGTTTTCCCCCTCAGAATCAGATCCTGATTTTTTAGCGGTTACCTTTGGAAGCTGGATAATGTCTGATGCTTTTTTCTCTTCAGAGTGGTTCATATGACTGGAGGAGTGTTTTCCTTCTAAAGCAACGCCAAGCAGAACAGACCGGCTATATTTTGAACTGTGTTCTGAGTCTGTCCTGGAAAATCATTAGAGAATTTTGTCAGCTCTGTAAATTTATAAATTACCCACAATGCTGCAGAGGTTTCTTTCAGCAAGTATCGCCTTTCATGTAGAGACTGTCACTGAAACATGCAAACTTCACATACATCCTGTGAGATCTAAACACGCCACAGTCCTTAATCAGTGTCTCTATAAACATCCACAGGCCGCAGATAGGAGGACACACTCTTGTTTTATCCATGATCACACACATGGGCCACTGTGATGTGGCTACTCCCCGTACTGCTTGCAGATTTTCTGTTGCTGTTACAAAGACAGAACCAAGTTGTACAGCTGTTTTAACCACCCTACACACACCCAGTTAAAGTAGAAGCTTGGTGAGCCTCCTGGGCTTTCACTTTGAGTTATCTTACTTCACACAGCGCGGCCTGCTCGTCTGTCCTCATTGTTTTTCTTCCAGTTTTTAAAGTTTATGGGATTTTTCTGGGTTGTGTTTTTTCACAGGATTTAAAGTAAGCACTCGCTCTCTAGCTCTGGAGTGACGGTGAAGTGTTTGTGACATTTGCTAAGCCAACACCCTGTATAATGGCCCAGCACAGTGTGAACGTGTCCACACACACTTTGGTGTGTTCATGAGACGTCCTCTGACTGCTGGATGGATGCTGACGGAGGTGTTTAGGTGATGCAGATAAGCGTGGCCTCACACTGGAGAGGTGTCACTGACCGCCGCCTGATAACAGGCAGACTGTCTAGGACTAATTATTTGCTGCGTGTTGAGATGAAATGCTTTAAAGGTGTTGGGCACCAAGAAGTTTATCACACACATCATCAACTTGATTATCTACAAGGTTTCTGCAAATTAAACCAAAGTATGAGATTCACAAGATGGATGTTAAAATATTTTATTTATTTAATTTGTAAGTAGGGAAATTGTATTTGTTCCATCTCAGGAACTGTGGAAGATGTAAATGAATAAATGCTACTTGGAGATGTAATACAAATCGAAGTGGTTTGTTCTGTGATTTAGGGCTTGCTGAGAAAAGTAATAAAATCAGTTGCGTCAACCAGGGTAATTAAATGGCGTGGCTACTTTTCTGGACTAGAGACTGTTCTCAAAGGAAAACTTTAGACCAAAATCTGGGACATAGAAAACTTGTGGACCAGATTCTGGCCCCAGAGAACACTTTTAAACCAGAAACTGGGCCCAGAGGAAACGTTTAGACCATAATCTGGGCACAGAGAAAACTTTTGGACCAGAATAGGACCCCAGAGAAATCTTTTAGGTCAGAATTTGAGTCTAGGGAAACCTTTTAGACCAGAATCTGGACCCACCGGGGAACATTCAGACCAGAATTTGAGTCTTACAGAAACTTTCAGACCAGAATCTTAAGTACCGAGGAGAAATGCACAGGGTGTATGGATGTAAATGATTGCTGATGTATGTTGGTGTTTGTGCATGTAAGGCCTTAACAAACAAAACCATGATTTTGAACTGAACCCTGAAATTTACTGACAGTCAGGGATTCTGTTACAGTAGTAGGGTGATGTGGGTATATTTGGGGTACTTAGTCAGAGGCCTAGCACAAGTATTCTGAACCACCTGAAACTGATCCAAGGAAGGTTTGTTCAGACAGGTGAAGTTGCAGTAGTCCAGATCAGAAAAGATGAACGCATTGGTTAATGATTTCCAGTTCATGACCAGTGAAACTCAGCTTAGCAATAGACCTGAGATGATCGAAGGAAGAGCTAACCAGAGAACTAACATCCAGAGCAAGAGCTGAGTCAAAGGTTACACCAAGATTTCTAACAGTGTTTGGCATATGAAGCAGAACCAGGACAGAACAGAACATTCTCCAGCATCACTGAGAGTCAGAATGTCGGTTAACTCTAAGAAGAGCTGTTTTAGTGGAATGAGCTCTACGAGAACCTGACTGAAAACTATCAAAGATGTTTTGTTTGTCCATAACTGTTGTGAGCTGTAGCCAAAACCTTTTCCAGGATCTTAGAAATAAATGTTACATTAGAGATTGGTCTGTAGCTGCTAAAGAGAGAGAGGTTGAGATTTGGCTTCTTTAGAAGTGTCTGGATTACAGCATTCTTAAAATCAGCAAGAAGTTGACCAGCAACTAGTAAAGCATTAGTTATTGTCGGCACACTGTGACCGATGGACTGAAAAACATCTGAGATGGAGGTGAAATGTCAAGAAGGCAGGCAGAGATGTTAGCTCAGGTAGAGAAACAGGTGCAAGATTAGAAATACTGTTTGCAACCTGTTAGTGTTCTGTTAGCAGCATCCTGCTCCTGTTAGCATTTTGTTAGCATCCTATTCGCTGCTCCCATTAGCTGCTCCTGTTAGCAGCTCCTTTTCAGCATCCTGTTAGCAGCACTGTCTCCACCTGCTGAAACCAACCTGTCCATCCTGGTCTCTCAGTCTCAGATCAGCGTCTTTTTTTCCAGCTGTAGGAGACAAAGTTGGAGTCCAGAAATCTGAACCAGAGAATGTAAACCTGCTAATACTGTTGAAGGAGAAGCTTGTGATAAGCTGGTAGACTGGACAAGACCTGGGATGTCTCTGAAATCTGGATCATCTGTTTAGCATTAAAAACACTCTTTCTTCTGCTTCACATTGTGTCTGTACAATATAAGACTCGCAATGTTTTTTTTTTAATGATTAATTTTATATTTGTGTAAAGTTGAAGGTCACACAGCTTTTTAATGAAATGTTAGAAGGACATGTAGAGTTAACGTGGGGAGGAAATGAGATTGTCCAGTCCAACACCAGTCCAGATTGGGATTAAACCTTTAAGAGCGACTTTCTTTAAGGTTCTATCTTCAAGGCTTTCTAAAAATAGTATTAATATTTCTTCTCGTTCTTATGAACCTGGACGTGTCATTGCACACATACATAATACTACTACTGAACATTACTAAACCTGTCATTGGTTTCTCGTGTATAATTCTAGAATACTAAAACACAGGGTGGCAGCTTATTTCAGCCGCTCTGACAAGTGATTTTTGTTTTGGGAATTTTTCCTTCTTTGTTTTTCAGATTGAAGGTGTTGGTTTTTCAGTGATTTTGTTGTTCTTGTTTGAGTGCTGTGCTGCTTGGAGGATTTTTGCTAGAACCTTTCTACTTTTTTCTATTTGTTATGACGACCATAGCAATGAGAGACGTGTTAGCAAGAGGGAGCAGCTAATAGACATCTCCCAAAGTGCAGATAATACCCAAACTGTGACCCCAAAATCCTTGACGAGTTAAAGCGGAGGAGACATGGATATAGAGCAGGAGCAAAGTCGAGAGAAAGGAAGACGACGCTTGAACCATCACTTCCATTGATCATAATGGGAAACGTGAGATCTCTTGTGAGTTATGTAGATGAATGAGCTTGAAGCACTGATTAGGACCCAGCCAGAATATCAGGAATGCAGCGTTGTGTTTTGAACTGAAACATGGCTGTAGGATCACCTCCCGACTAGAACATCTCTCGGTCCGTCTTTCTGATGATACAAGCTGACAGATTTGATGAGGAGCAGAAAGAGCACAGGAGGTGGATTAGCAGTACTTGTCAACAAACAGATGGTGTAATCCAGGACATGCTGCTGTGAAGTATCATCTCTACAGCCTAGATAATGAACTGCTATCTTAATTCAAATACAGTCAGAGGTTTCTTCAGATCTTCTGCAACGCAAACCACTACAGAAGATCCTTCCTGACCACCGCTAGAACATATGACTTTTTGAAAAACCTAAATGAGTTACTTAAACATCTGGGATTGTAAAGTCGATTTGATTTGTTATTATTTGCTGAGCTGAATCTGTCCAATGTCCTTACTGCTATCAGCTCAGGTGATTGAGTGAATGTTTGTGTAATTTTTTATATTACAGTATTATGGTTCTGCTCATATGGACTCTGTGTTGTGACTCCATGCCACAGAGAGCTGTGAACTCCCTCTCTGAGTGAGTGAGTGAATCCTCTGGTGAATATGGCCCAGATAAATGTTAACAGCTCACGGCATTACATTTGAGAGATTAAAAGAGAAGAGCAGACACTGTGATTCCACAGAAACATCCAAACCACAAAAGAAATAAATATAATAACTGGCTGTGTGCGGGAAAAGCAACTTTAAAAAAGCAATTTAGCATATTGCCGTCTGTACCACTAATGTAATGCTGGGAATGTTGCTGATGGCAGGGGATGTCACACACAGCCGTGTAAGGTGAGGATGAGCTGTGGGGTAATGCACAATAACCCTGAGCATTAACCTCCGCCCCCACCCTCTTCTCGTTTTAATCCAACAGATTCCATTATTGTCCCTCGCAGGTCCATTTGCCTGCGTAGGAATCTTCTGTTCAACCGGCATCTTTTCATTCCCGCTATCAGAGCTCGTCTAACATCCCCACGTCTCCGGTGTTAATCTACTGCTGCTGGGCCTGAAGCACTTTGAATGGAAACACAGCTCTAAAGCTGTCACTTTTAAAAGGCTACTGATTGCTTTAAAGAGTGATCATCCTCTCAGATGGGTTTAAAGATTTAAAACAAACAGATTAATGCACCAGTAAAGTGATAATGCAGGTTTGTACTGTAGTTTAGCGAATAAAAGAACAGCAAAAGTGGGGCATTCTGCGCTTAGAACAATGAGGCATTACACACACCAAACACAGCTGATCCATACAGGCCAGCCAGTGACCTAATATATTGTCAGGCCCCAAGAACACACACACACACACACACACACACACACACACACACACACACACACACACACACACACACACACACACACACACACACACACACACACACACACACAGAGTCTTTCTCTCTCCACCCATTAAGGTGCCATAAATTAGACATAATGTTTTCTCAGTCATGCACCGAACTTTAAAACCTTCACAATTAGGGAAGCCTTTAATGTTTATCCCTAAATGCTATTTAAAGTGTGTGTGTGTGTGTGTGTGTGTGTGTGTGTGTGTGTGTGTTGGAATGCCCTTGTTTGATCTTTGAGGTCAGATGATGAACCAATATTTAAAAAAAAAACACACCCGCTGTTCATTTAGTACATCATTCTTCCATAAAATCGTCAAACAATTTATGGCTCCAGCTACTGGTTATCTAGATTTCATTACTAATTCATGCTGGATATTTAATCCTCGCCTCGCCTTTTTCCGCTTATCCGGGTCCGGGTCGTGGGGGCAGCATCCCAAATAGGGAATTCTAGACCGTTCTCTCCCTGGCCACCTCTACCAGCTCCTCCGGCAGAATCCCAAGGTGTTCCCAGGTCAGATTGAAGATGTACTTTCTCCAACGTGTCCTGGGTCGACCCAGCGGCCTCCTGCCAGCAGGACCTGCCCGAAAAGCCTCCCCGGGGAGGTGTTCAGGAGGCGTCCTAACCAGATGCCTGAACCACCTCAACTGGCTCCTCTCAATATAGAGGAGCAACTGTTCTACTCCAAGTCCTTCCCGGATGTCTGAGCTCCTCACCTTATCTCTAAGACTGATCTATTTTACCGTTTTTAATCCAGTTAATAAGGTATGACACATTTAGGAGCCCTGATATTCAGCCTTTGAGATTTTATGATACAGAGCAAAATCTGTTTCCAAGAACAAAAATAAAATAAAAATGGCAAACTGTTATAGCTGCATAAATGAGAGTCAGAGTTTAGTTAAATTAACAGAAATCTACAGAAACTCCATAGAGAAGAAATGGACAACAGATACAAAAACATCATCACTCCAGAGGAGACAGGAGGATCCGAAAAATCTTTCTTCAAACACAACATCCTGGTGAACAACTGAGCCAACGGGACCATCAGAGGACTAATCCAAAGAACAGATGACCTAAATGGAATCCAGTCCATCCAGAGAACAGAGGACTCTAACAGAACCCTTAACAGAATCTGGTCCATCCAGAGGACAGAAGACCTAAACAGAAGCTGGTCCAGTCCAGACTGTTAGGGGGTGTTAGGGAGAATATCAAACGACTCTGATGAACGGAGAGGAAACCAGTTTGTTCTTGCAGCAAGGGTAGATCAGCTCAATGCAACATGGCATTCAGAGCATCAGCTACAAAGAGAGAATCTCCCTTGTACGTTTATTTATACACAAGGATTGTCGAAACATAACGGAAACACGGGTTCAGGAAATACAATGATGTGATTATAGGTCAAGTAAAGGTTTGTGTGTGTGTGTAAGTTGAAGAATGAGGAAGTGTAGGTGTTCAGACTGGTTCTGGTGTGTGTGTGTGTCTGAGTTTGTGAAAATAAGGAACTGAAAGTGAGTGTGGTGTGACAGTCATGTACAGAGAAACAAGTAGGTCAAATGTCAACTGGAACACAGGGTTATATGCACAATATAATAAAATAAAAATATGAGTAAATATAAGTAAGGATAATAAAGAAATAAACTCTCTCTAACATTCCTCCCTGTTTATCATTTGAAGATAATTATGTAAAAAACATCAAACATAGTCACTTGACAAGCATTTTCAACCATGTTATCATACTTTACATCATTTTTTCTTGCATTT